>JAWNKW010000032.1:600000-1070000 GCA_035041775.1 Chymomyza caudatula | reverse complement strand
CCAAACTGCTGCCACTGCAGCAGCAGCAGCAACAACAACTGCGACGACGACAAGCAGCAAAATCATATCACACACACACACACACACACACACATAATCACACTCTCACACGCGCAGACTTAGTTTTTTATTTTTGTGTTTGCTGTACTTTTTTGTGCCGTGTTTGTCGTCGTCTTCTTTTATCAGACAAACTAAGCGAAAAATTAGTTTTTGAACTTTTTAAATTGGTTTATTTCATGGAGTTTTGATTTTTAGCACGTTGCGTAACGAGCGTCGAGTCCGTTTGGGGGCGCTCCCCCATCCAGAAACTATACCAAGCCCGTAATTGGCTAGCCGTGCCTGACTCCTGTGTGCCACTTACTTAACGCCTTCATTAAGAACATTAAGTATGTGTATGTGAGTACTATGTGAGTGCACTGAGCAAAAATGGCGGCTTGCATTCAAATGCAAATAGCATAATCAGGATTTATAAGTCTAATTTAAAATTCAAATACTATAACAGTAGAATGCGAACCATTCGCCGGTAGACTATAGAGATATAGTCATAGATCCCTGATATTGCTGTTAAACAGCCATCAGCAACTGCAGCAGAGGTGTTGGCAGAATTAAAGGTGCTGCAATGATATTTTCAACTTCTCTGCTGCCATTGCCCATAGAAAATCATAAGAGAGTCAGGTCTGTTCTTGACTCCGAATGCGATTCCTACTGCTCGATATGACTGTCTTGAAGAGCTTCCCCGTACGGTGGCGGGTTAGAATACCACTACAGTGGGTCAAGCTTGTCGTAAGAGGCGACTTATTGACTGGGTCAGCCATCCCACGATCTTGTGTTCCAACTGCACATGATACCCAGGGACCGGCAGAGGTTTTAGATATACATCGGGCCATACCAAGGTTGAAGTAAGAATGGACAATTCAACTTCTTCATTTGGCACTTATTAATGACATTCATATTGATAATAAAATATATGCCATTAGTGTACAATAGTTTTTTATAGTCCACTATAATTTCCATAGGATCATTGATTGACGAGCATCAAACCGTGTGTTATGTGCTTGCACATTCAAACACCGTGGTCTTAAACCACCAGAAGATACAGGCCACGTTAAACAAAAATGGCGTAGATGCTTAATTACTGTCTAGTAGAGCAACAAAACTATCGATAGCGGCATCATTCCATAGTTATATACTATATTGATTTACTATCAATATTGAGAATTTTTGGAGGTGTGGAGACTATGTTCACGACCTAAATACTAGTCGCCCTCTTCTCGACTAAGCTATGCATTTCTTGTCGTCGCCGCTACAGAATGCTGCGTTCAGAGTCTCCAAAGGTTGACATGCTATTAGGCATTGAAACCACACAGTTTCTTTTAAGCTCCAATAAGGACTCCCACTCATATCATGCAGCTTTAGATATACGAATGCGTGCTAGATCTTTGCACATGCAGTCCAACTTTCAATGCGATATAAACTGGACGGAGGCTGTAGTCCGAAACACTAGGCTGTATGAATCCTTCGGAGTGGCAGCTCTCTGTTTAGTAACACCGTTTGTTAACTACCACTTCTTATTTCTTTCAGTGTGCCTGCGCTTGTGTGTAACTACTTAATTTCCAAGGAGCTGTTTTTGTTTGTGTGCGTTGGCGACTCTCCCGTTGCCTTTTTAAAGCGAAATCATGTTCTCAAAATCATTTATTTTTTGCGCCTTTGCTACAATTTTGCAATTATTGTAATATGGCTGTTGCAAGAGGGCGTGGTGGGGGGCTAGTAAAAAAAGGCGACACGGGCTGCTTGTATATTTTATGACATTTTTTTATGCTGTCGCTACAAAGTGTTGGCCAGGTATGTACTTATATGTGTATTGTAGGTGTGTGTGTGTGTGTGTGTGTGTGTGTGTGTGAGAAGGAGAGTGTTGCCAGACTGCTGGTACGTGCCGCACATCGCGCACTTAATACCTTATAATTTGCTATGACTCGTTGCTTTCATAAAATATACTTTATGAACAATAATTCATACGTGTGTGTTAAGGCACGTGTGAGTGAGTGAGTGAGTCAGAGTGTGTGTGAACAAAAGTGCATAAAAATCAATTTTTGCGCATGAAACAACTTTGGCGGGCATATATGAAACACACATACACATACAAATAAACACAGCAACAACGAGACTCATACTCATAAACCGAAAAAGCAGGCGGCAATATAAAACAACAACAGCAACAAAGTCGTGACGACGATGTTGCATACTTTTCAGATGACAAGCAAGCCAAGCAGACCCTCGGAGAGCGAAAGAGAAATGGCTCCCTTCAATATCCTCACACACACACACACACACACACACACACACACACACACACACACACACTCACACACTCACTTGAAACTGATTACATGCACAATTTTGCCGTTCTTTGTTCACCGCCGTCTCCATTGTTTTTGTTGCTGTTGTTGCTGCTGCGGCTGTTGCCAACGCCAGCACCAGGGCCAACAGCGTTGCCAACCACTGCAATTGTTACGCGATGCCTGCATGCGTATGTGTGCGTGTGTGTGTGTGAGTACTGTATTGTTGTGTTCCTGTGGTCGCTCGTTGGGCAGCCATTGCCGTTGCCAGAGTTGCCTCCGATTGCCATTGCCATTTCCAGTTCCAGTTACCCTTATACCCGCTCCGCATATGCAATTATTTCAACAAATTTAAACCTCAGCGAAATAATAAACAATTCGTTTTCAGATTAAAATGCAATTTTCATAACTTTTTGTGCAAGACATAACGACTCACAGCAATGCACACCCCCCAACCCAGGAGCCAAACAAACCGAAACCTTTCAACGCTGCAAACGTTTCCCACGTTGCCCGCTATTCCCGCCCAAACCGCCAGCCACAATTACTACTTATTTTATTTATATGCTGGAGGGCATTAATATTTTACAAGGTTTTTCCAAGCGCTCGGTTTGGACAACCCATTTTTCTTCGATTTTTGTTGCTGGTTGACATTTATCATGCATTTCCCAATTTACTTTATATTTTTTTATAGGTACGTGTATTTTATAGTTATAGTCCGCTTTCATGATTGAATTAACTTTGTTCTCACTACCGCCAACAATTGCCAAACCCCTGCGCCAGCATCCTGTGGGTATATTTCATCAATTAAGTCGCCTGAGAAAACAATGGCTAGCAAACTAAAGGTCAGAATGCGTGCATAATTAGTACGTGAATTTTTTCATTAACAGACAATTCCATAATTCATTAAGGAAATGTACGAGCACTCTACGTACAACACGTAACTTCAGTGTGTTGCCGACTTGGCTATGCCCTGTGTCACATTTCTCGTTGCATACGTTTGACTGGCATTTTCATGGCCGTTTGACCAGCTAATTAGCCAAGTTATGTGAACGAGTCAAGCTCTGAATTGGTATGCGGCAGCACATGGCAAATAGCCAACGGCCATTGAAGGCTGCCAAATTCGCAAATGGCCCTCAACCAGGACACAGTTGTGCCAAAATGCAGTGTCCTGCTCTGCGCTCCTGCAAACAGCCAACTAGCCAAGCAGCTAAACAATTTTGAATGGCCAAATCAAAATCAGTGAACAAAGTAAGCAGTTGAGCAGAAGACACTTGATTAGCATTAAATTAAATGTGATGAATGCACAGGTGCTAGAAATACTATATATTCGTAGATAACAATATGGAATATTATTAATATAATGAGCAGAGTCGAAACTGTTCAAGAGCAAAAACGGTTTGTATTTAAAGCTAAGCAGTTAAGCCTGCTCTGCAGCAATTCACTTTAACACAAAATGTGCTGAAAGAAAAGACAATTTTATGCGAATTCCAGACAGTTCTCAATTTCGAATTGATTTTTAACACTCTTGTTCATTTCAGAACTAGTAGTGTAAGCACTGCAGTCAATTCGACAAATGGTAATTGCTAAGGTCACTTTTGACAATTCGTAAATAGCAAGGTAAATAAAAGCCTTGTATGAATGAATTCTAAAAGGCAAGCGAGTGATTCTCTTGTAAATAAGCATGCCAAATATCAAGTTAAACGTTTACCGAATGAATTAAGTGCAGCCAGCACTTGTTCTCACTTGCATGACTTTGAGTGTTTCGAGCATGACTCCCTCATGCATCTCTCTCTCTCTCTCTCTTTATCTCTCTCACTCTTCGATTTCTAAGCATGTTGAAACTCGCACAGATAAAAGCCAGAACAACAAAAGAATCAGGAAATACAACAGCGGTACTTATTTCATTGGTTCGTCATTCGGCAGTGTAAAAATTAAGAGCACTTTGAAATCCATCGGCACGTCGTCTTATTCTCTTTCTTCTTCGCACTCACCTGAAAGAGTTTTGAATCAATTCACATTTATTCGTTGCAATTTCGCGCAAGTTCCATACAGTTGGTGAAAAAGGGGTCCAAAAATTTCCCCTAGCCTATTTATATAATAGATGGATAAAAACAATTCAAAATTCATATTCTCTACATTCTAACCAAAACTTAAGAGCTTAATTTCTAGTATCATAATTAACCCTTTCAGGACCGAATTAAAATGGGTGGAGCTAAAGAATATTTGAAGCCGTACATTTATTAATAGGACCATAAATATTAACTGACATGAATTTCAAAGTCCTAGGTATCCTGGTTAGTCCTACCGTCCAGGACGATTGTTGCATAAAAGCAAGATTTCCATTTTATCAAGTAATTTTCCTTTTTTGATCAATTTAGAAAATTTTTTTTTGGTAATCTGAAAAATTGGTTTTTTACAACGGCACGTGTTTTTGCAACAAAAACGTCTTCTACACCCGAAACTTTCGAAAAGTGAATACATTGTAAATATATAAGAATATACAAAAATGATCAAACAATCAGACAAAAGCAAAACGAATTCCCAAAAAAATATACGTATCGGGTTTTTCGGCATTGGAAGGCAATGTTGCCTATAGGCAACAACGGTCCTGAAAGGGTTAAGACTTTATTTCGTTATTATTATCTTTAAATTATAAAAAATTTCCAAGAGCTAAAAACTAAACGTTTTTGAATTCATTGTTATACATACTCCGTCAGATTGAAAGAAAACTTTGCGAAATTCAAGTACATACTGAAGCTCAATAGATAGCGTTTTTATACACCAAAAGAGTGGCAAAATTACGATTGATTCCGTTAATCGACCCCAATCGTTGGAGCTTAAACCTTCGTGACATAGTATCTTTCGAAGTAGCCTGTTTTTACAAAGAAAATAACCTTTATTACATTTGAAATTTATGAAAATAACATTTTCCATACACCTTTTATCAGTTTTTGCGCATATTAGTTGTCCTTTAAAATAAGGCACAAAATCTTTTTTTTCTGGCATATGTGATACTATTTACTTTTCTTTTGTAACTTTGGAAAAATGTTATGCAAATAGCAGGCATATTTTTGAGAAAAAACAATGTTCTTATTAAATCAATAACTCTTCAAAAATGCAAAGAAAGATGCAAAACGTCAAAAAACTTTTCTCCGTCGCTATAACCACGCCATTGTTGGTGATTGATAAGGTCGCGAAGTTAACACCGAAAGCGGACTTACTTCCGTCATCTTCTTCTTAACTGGCCATAACAACCCATTATCGGGTTACGGCCTGTGCTAGAGCAATCCTCCAGACGCCTCTGCTTATTAAAATATGATAATCTCCAGTTTGTGTGTAATAAGAAAGTACGTCACAACATTGGAATATTTATACAAGATTCTTAAATATGCCATAAAATACTAGTACAAATGCGACTTAAACTAAAAATTACTTTATCTTCTACACTTAACTATAGATAATTCTCTCTGATTTATGGCTAATAAAGTCGTTTAAGTAAACCGCTGCACTCAGCGTATGTAAATAAAAAACTGAAATTCCCATTGGAAGTTGACTTACTTTAAAGTTGCTTAAACGATGCCATCTCGACTTGACATCCTGCTGTGCTCCGTTCCGTGTCTTGACAATACTGACAACGACAGCAGCAGCACCAGTAGCTATGATAATGTGACATACGTCAACATCGATTGGATTGTTTAAATTCAAAAGCCAATAAGCCATTTACTTAGGCCAACCTCCACTTGATTTATTGCCCCAAGGCAAGCCACCCCTTGATTTGCTCTTAAATTTACTGCGGCTTAAGCATTCGAGTAGTGCTTCACTCAAATGGATGCTTTATTGTATTCGAAATCAATGAATGGCACTGGAAATCGTTGCAGCACGTTATTACTCATATTACGCATACGCCTCTTGGTCTGCAACTTTGAATTACCTTTCATAAAGTTCGAATTGTTCAGTGAATTGATATGGCTTATTAACCCGATTGTTGCCACACGTAACCGTGCAACATATAAGAAAGATCATTGCTTCAGCTTCTCGCCTTTCAGCACTCAATTCTCAATGTTCATACAAAACGTTAGTGCAATCAACATGCCTCAATCGTTGCACTTTTCATGCACTTTTCATGCACTTTTCACGCACTTTTCACATGTGCAGCAGCAAAATCGTTGCGAAAATATATACCTATAGTAAGTGGAAATATAAAAGTGCGTTAAATAGCGAGCTGTTTGTAATTTGTGTGCAAAAAGGTTAATTTATACACGTTAATGAGCTCTGTCTGCTTCACAAGCCAAACCTTTCGCCTCTCTTTCTATTTAACAGCCTCTCTCACTCTCGCGTTCATTGTGGTGCACTTAATCACATTGGCTCTTATCTGATTTATATAATTTAAATGCATTCACATTATGTAAATTTAATTTTATATTTCTTTAATTTTACTAGCCATAATATATTACACATATATTATGATAATGATAATAATTTTGTCGCAAATGCAACACACACACACATGCAGACCCACGCATACGCATATATAGAATTTATATGCTTTTAATTGCATTGCAATAGCAATTTTGTTAGGCAACAACCGGCAAATAATTATGACTAGGTCGCTTAATGGGTCCACAAAATTTATGAAAAACTACTTTAATTTTTGGTACTGTGCATTTAGTTATTAGATAATAACCTAAAAGTCAACATCTGCAGTAAAGACTTTGAAATACACTGCTCACCAAATCTATATGTTTGAAGTTGTGTCAGTCTAGAACAGGGTTCGGCATCGACATGCACATAAGTGCCCTTTACTTGAATATATTCAACACAAATTTATCTCTGCTGATACATAAATACAACGTCTCCGCTGCCGTTCCCTGGTTTTGATAGTATGCACACCTTTCTGTTTAACTGTCAAGTTATGGCTAGTGCAAGGAGGGGCATGCTATGCGTTCTCGGTCTTCGTCTCAACTGACCATGACAAAACGTAACCAGGTTACGGTCTAATGAAGAGTAATCCACGAGGCACCTCTTCTTCGGGAATGCCTACTCGACTCAGTGATACCAAAGTTGGTTAAGGCGCTCTGTATCTGGTCTTTCCAACGAAGACATTGCTTACCCTTACGTTGGCTTCCTTCAACAATCGCACAAAATGAATGCTAATGTCGGCGTAGATCTTATAGAGTTTGTCTTTCCATCGAATTCGGTAGTCGTTACGAACGCGTAAAGAGCCATAGATCTTATGGAATACTTTCCGTTCAAATACTCCAGGAGCATATTCGTTAGACTGCGTCATCATCCAAGCTTTAACGGGATGGATGAGCGTTTTAAACAGTGTTAGTTTTGTATGGCGATAAAGACTAAATTAGCATCGCTTGATCTCCATGCTGGTATCGTTCTTCATTACGACGGCGATGTCGGAGAATAATTAACAACATCAAAAGTGTAGTTTTCAACACAAATATGATAGTCCAAAAGCTGCGTCACTTTATTCAAAGACAACGTATACTTTGTCTCGAATTGAAGACCTTTCTTCCAGAAGTTTATTCATCCATACGCACAACATGACCTAGCCAGTGCTTTCATTTATAACCTGACCCACCCTGGCAGATTCTCTTACAATAGCCGCACAGGTTCCGGTAACTGCTCACTTAGTATATCTGCGCAAGCGAGCAACTGGACACTCAAATAGTTCAATTTTCTCCGTTCCGAAGTACTTTGCCCTTTCGCAACATATTCACCTTCACAAAGTTTAAGTGCTTGCTTGTCTGAAGCCTTGCTTGATCTCAAAAAATACGGAAAAACTGTTTTCTTTCTTGACGGCGCTACGTGTGTTATCGGGTGTCAATTGGATTCTTGAGTCTTTTCCAGGATTTTTCGTAGCGTGCATGTCTGGTAAATGGTGGTCTTACCAATAATAAAGCAACACTGATAAATTTCGGTTAGTTGTTTTGCGAATGGTTTCAGCAATGTATACTTAAAAAGGTAACGTCGTCGCTGCGGCGTCAGCAGCGCAGCTTCTTAACTTTTCATTCTCGTGCTAATTTTGATAAGCGAGGTTGTGTTCGTCGCGCATGTTATTTCAGCTTATGTTATATGTATATGTGTATCCATTGCATTATGTTTACAACCGAGCGTTTATTTTCAGCAACGAGAGTAACTTGCGCCCCTCTCTTTCGCTATTTCAGACTCTTATAAAATTTTAAGAAGGGTCACTCAATGACGACGTTACCTTTATAAATGTACATTGGGTTTCAGTGTTTTACACAATATTATTCGATAAACCCTTTAGGAAGAATACTAAAACCAATATAGTTTATGCATACCGTGACGTCACCTTTCATGAGGACAAAGCAGAGAACCCTAAGGTTTCATTCATCGGGCATACTCTCATCTAGCCATAGTCTGCAAAAGACCTTACGGAAGCGGCATTAGTTCCGCCTTCACTTGACAATAAGCCTGAGAAATATTCACTCAACAACCCAAGTGCTGTCTCAATTCAGTTTCAGAAAGAAGACGCCTCGGTTCTAAATCCTCGAGTCAGGCGCTTGACTTTTGTCCTTCTTTCATCTGTTTCAGTCAGCACCTTCCCATCATTCGTCTTGCCTGAGTGCCGTAGCCCAACTCATATCTCAAGTTCTATCCAATTCAAAGTCACTTGCAACGATTGACCTCGTTTCAATCAAGTTCAATGGGGTTTTACTTAGATGTTTATTCGAAATGAAAATACCAGTCTATGAAATGTATTTTCGAATAATATGCCTCTGAATCCATTTACAACAAATATGTATGTAGTTAATACTGTATCATTCTGCTTCCTCTTATTTTTTTCAATCATGGTGTCATAACTACATAATATGCAACAACAGCACTTACTTAAGCCATTTTGACTTTTCCAACCAAATTCTTGTTTTTTTGTGAAACCGCTCATATTTGCAGCTCGTCATCCCCAATTGTTAGTAATAAGAAAATATCGTCAGGATTACCTACTTTTTTTTCTCATAACTAAACGCCTGCTAAAGTAAAAGGAAGCAAAGATGTGCCAGACAACAAGTTACTTGCAACTTGCAAGCAAACACATTAGGCAAGCGTTGTCACTACTTTGTACTTTCCTTAAGAGCTCATAAATCAATAATATAATGAAAAGTTGGCTTTCAATATGGTCTTTGCTGACAAATCGCAGCCCTCCTTGGCGGGCCAACCCTGACTACATTACGCTGCGTGTGTACCACGCATTTGTCAACTCGATTTAATTGCATTTGAGAAATTGTAAGTTCAACTTCATCAAAAGTATGTTATAAAATTGAATTTTAAACTTAAATTTAAACTTCTAATGATGAGGACTTTGTTGACTTTCACACATTTTCTGTGCTTCGAATTAGAATGAATATGAAGCAATGTGTAATCGATAGCTTAAAAAGAGCAAAACTTTTAAAATTTGCCCCAAAAAGAAAACTTTGTGCAAAATGGCCAAACTTCGTCAGACAAACTAATGGGATTAGTTGGGCAACAACATTTTCACTTGTTCCATCGAGCTTATAAAAAGGTTATGTAGCTGTTATAAAGGATATGCGTTGTTGGTAACGCGTACAACACGCTATATACATATAATTTAATACGTGAAGACTATAATTATAAGCTAAAAACATGCGACAAAATGCCATGTGTTTGGCCGTTCTATCAATCTTGGCAATTTGATAAACCGATACGCATACAAAGAGTTTAAGTTTAAATGGCACTTTTCTCAAAAGGCTTACCTACGCACAGACACACACAAACAAGCAAACACAACACACAGACACACACACACACACACACACACACACACACACACACACATAGACAGACACTGACTGACACTCAAAGAGACAAGCTGGCAATACGTGCAGCCGACAAACATAAAACTAAAAGCGAGCTAGCAACAACAAGTATAACATCGCCACAAGACGAAACAAAAGCGACACAAAAAGCGCTGGAAAAAAACATTGCAAAATCAAAAAACGAGCAAATTTTGTTATTGCATTTGAAAATGGCAGGCGTGGCAGGTGGGCGGCTTAGGGGCGTTAACATAGTGCCGGAGCCGGAGCCCGAGCCGTAGCATCTAAGCCTGAACCTGAGCCCATGTATGCCATTGCGTGTTGCTGCTCGTTGTTGTGGTTGTTGTTGCTTGTATTGCCTGTACCGAACATTTCAGAAAACAAAATAGAAATGCCAATTGAATGGTAAAATTTCGTAAAATGCAGTTTGAGCACACGTTTGAGACGAGATGAGACGAGCAGAGTCCAATGTCGAGACAGGCAACAACTACAACTTGGCCAAGTTAGCCAGGCTTGGCTTATACTCTGTTTCTATGGCTGTGTATGTGTGTGTGTATTTGTGCATTCCAGTGTGTTTGAAGTTTTGGCTGGGCATTGTGTGATTTTTACCAAGCATTCGTAGAGTCCTTGTGGGCTTTTGGCAGGTCTAAGGTTTGTTGATGGGCCTACGGGGGTCAGTCGCGCATCATGCAGTGCCAAACTGGTTGTTAGCTTCGTAAGCACAAAACGTGCAGCAAAATGAACAGTAACAGCAACAAACAAGCCAAACAGCACACACACACACACACACACAACTTCGCATTGCTCATACGCAGCGTTGGCCAAACTTTTTGGGTGCCACGCCACGCCACACACACACACACACATACAAGCAAACCAGGTAGGCAGTGCCCCGAACCGGCGAGTTGTTTGTGAAATGTACTCAACCAAAAACGTAGGGCGTACAACAAGTCAGACAAGCAATTCACATGGCACGCCACTTGCTGTGCCCCGCTCCGGGTTTTTGCTCTCGTTAACCCTGTGCTTAACCTAGTTTATACGAATGATAATGGCAATTTTCTCGAAATCAAGTACGGCAGAGATCGCGGCTTGTAGGTAAATAATGGAAATTTGATAACCATCTAAAACCGAATTGAGGTGAAGGTAATGCCACTTTCTAAAATTTTGATAGTAGATCAAATTTGTATCTTTTATCATTCATGTATCTAAAAGCTATTCCATTCTTTTCATTTTGCTCACAAATACAAAAAATGAGAAAATTATGAATCCGGACGTGAGACCATTAAAGGATTCTTGTATCGCTTAAACTGAATACGAAGTATTGTATATTGCATATACAACTCCTTAAGGTATGCTTTGATTTTTTCAAATTATCAAAACATAAAGGATGGCGTTATGCTCGCATTGAGGAGATAAATATCGCTTAGCTGTAATACCTCCATCCCATTGATTCAAGGATTGGCAAAAGCTTTGGATTGATGAATAAATAAATAATTTGCGAGAAAAAACAAAAATTCCCCTTCATCCAACATTGTAAAGTAATAAAGGATCCCACAAATAAAGACAAACCACTTTTGTTTATTTTTTGTAGCCAAATACAAACCAAAGTGCTGTTTAAAAAAATTGTCTTTTCACTGATTTTTTTTGACGCTTATCAAAGGCCTGTTATGGTAGAGTAAAATGGACTTCGGATACGGTTACAGCGACGAAAAAACAGTTATTAAACACACATTCACATCCAGATGAGAAAATTTTTCCTTTTTTCTATTTCTATAACATTAAGCATAATAAAGATATAAAAACTCTGGTCAACACTATTATTTAACAAAAAACGGTTTGGTACATCCATCAGACTTGTTAGAGCTATTCTGTTATCTATGTATCAAATATTCGACATGCTTTAAAACGGCCATTTCCGTACATTTATTAGAAAAAATGGGCTTAACCCATTAATATCCAGTAAATTCACCTAAATTTAGAGACCTTTTGGATAAACTGCAAAAAGAATTGGCTCAAAAAAACTTGGTGAATGTAAGAATAGAATCTCCAATTTCAAAAAAGGTATAAATAAAAAACATATTAGTAATATGATTGCAACTATTTTAAAAAGTCAATTTATAGAGCGTGCGATCTGATCGAGATGTATGCCCTTGTAAAGGTATTAAAGCGCGGATCCAGACTGCTTTTGTTTTTGGTTCTGGAGCTTTAGCGTGCTCTTAAGACATTCATTTCAAATACAAAATTTGCCGACATGTATCCTTTTATTGAATCTATTGAATCATCATTTCCATAAGCAATTAAGAATAGCGTTTAGTTTTTCCTCAAGAAAGTTATTAATTTTATGATTAACAATAACACACGCTTTTCTCACAAGCTTTTTTGCCGCGAAGGGGATACTTTTATCTCGGAAGGTCTAAATAATGCCTTGAAACAGGCCTGCAAAATCATGACCATGCCTTCCAACTCCCTTCCAACTATTGGCATTTAGGTCTTCAATTTAAGAAGCCTATTATTTAGCAATTCATAGTTTCAATTGAAGGGCTGATTCAGTGCTGAAAATCTTATTTTATTCAAGGATGATTTCTTTGCAAAAATAAATGGTAATTCAGGTCTGATTTCTTTGCAAAAACTAAAGGTCATTAAAGGCTGATTTATTGGCCAGAATCATAAGTCATTCAGGACTGATTTGTGAAAATTTTTCCATTACAAGCTCTTGAGTTTTGTTTTATATTAGTTCAATTACCTAACAGAGAAAAATGTAGTGGCTCATACTTCACTTGATAATTCTTACCTTTGATTTAATCATTAATAATTTTACCACAACACATAGACAACTTTTCTCTGTCGGCACATAGATACAATTGCAGTGACCTAAACACTGTCGCCACACAGCTTGTCGTATGAGCCGACTTATAGTGGCACTGGATTCTTTCGAGACCAGTAGAGCCACACTAGGCCTTAAAAGTGTTGTGCGTAGGGTTTGGGATCCACCATATAAAACCTCAATGCCAGTAATATAAATATGTCAGGCCGTAACCCTGCAACGGATTGTTATGGTCAGTTAAGAAGAAGAAGCATTTTAAATTTTGAAAATATCATTACTCCTATAAAAGTTATGATTTTTTCCGATAACAACTCAGAGGACTGCACTGTGCGACGTCTCGGCTGACTATCGATAGTGAAAAAAAATATAGGAAGAAGCTCGATACCTTGATAGTACTATCGACAACTGTCCTACTTCCTAGAGGAAATGTATGCAAATGATTGACTTTTATTTATTTATTTATACTCATTCAAATCTTTCTTCACAATTAATTAAGTACAGTTTTTGTTTTGTTTTTCCTCCTTTCTTGCGAGCTAACAGCTTTAATAATGGGTCTTCTAAGTACACTTCAAATCCCTACTAATATCCGGATCCATATTGGTCCCAAAAACACTTCAAATTTTGATCAGTTTCTACGATCTGTCTACAGAGCCATCTGTTAGTTGGAAAACACATTTATTTTTCTAAAGATGGATGGAGGCGTTTGAAACATATTATTGGTCTATGACCGGCCAGGACGCTGGGAAGGGTACTGGGGTGAACTCGTAACCGACCCTCATAACGGCCGCTTAATTTATTTAATACGTCACCACGAAAGGAATGCCGAGGTCCTTGTGCAGATTACGGTTGCGGACATACCATGGAGCGCTCTGTCTGAATTTTTTTAAAATTCGTTTTGGCTGCGGTTCCTATTTTTCACCATTGAGTTGGATATTCCAGCGTTTTGCCCGTTGACATCTTGGGCGCTGTTAGCTGGGGACAGAAGAGCGGTGTCGTCGACGTATTTGGCAGTTAGAAAGCCCTTATTATTCAGCATGTCTATTGTAGAAAGAGTAAACAAAAAGGGGAAGAGACCACTTCCTTGTGGAACCCCAGCTTGAATTAATCGATTATCAGTCAACTCCGTCCTTAACCGGAACTCTGAAGTAACAATTTTCCAGATATGATTTAAATATTCCCTATTGAGGAACAGGGAATGAACTTTTGAGTTTCTGCCTTTCGCCTGCTTAACGTCCAAAAACGCTCCAATGTAATAGTGTGTTCGCTCTATGGAATCGCGTATAGATATACTACTCTATGCACCTGCTCGGGAGGAACCTCAACTGGTGCTTTGAAACAATGTCGCTAGATTACTACTACGCTACATGGCTGTCCCCTGATCAAACTATACGCAATCAGATTGATCATGTTGGGATTGATGGAAGGTAAGCATCCAGCGTGCTTCATGTTCGTACGTTTAGAGGGGTCAACATCAACTCTGACCATTACCTTGTTGCAGCCAAGGTTCGCATGCGGCTAAGCATACCGAACAACGTGCGATATTTGATACCAAGTGAGGCTTCAGACAAGGCGATGCCCCCTCCTGCAACCTCTTCAACTTTGTGATGGAGAGTGTGTTGCGTAGGGCCGAAGTAAATAGGAACGGGACTATGTTCTATAAGGGTCTCCAGTTGCTTGCATAAGCAGATGATATTGATAGCATTGGTCGTACAAAGCGAGCAGTTACTGGAGCCTTTGCGTCTATTGAAAAGGAATTTGGTAGGGTGGGTTTGGTTGTTAATGAGAGCAAGACAAAGTATATGTTTTCTTCGAGTAGAGAGACACAGCGGTTGGATTCTCAGATTGATGATCAAAACTATACTTTTGATGTTGTCAAGGACTTCGTCTACCTCACCACCGTCACGATGAAGAACGATGTCAGCATGGAGATCAAGAGGAGAATCACTCTTGCCAATAGATGTTACTTTGGTCTCAGTAGGCAAATGAGTAGTAGAGACCTCTCCCGCCAGACGAAACTAATACTCTACAAGACGCTCATCCTTCCCGTTTAACTGTATGGCGCTAAAGCATGGGTGATGACGCGGTCTGATGAAAATGCACTTGGAGTGTTTGAGCGGAAAGTACTCCGTAAGATTTTTGGCCCTATACGCGTTGACAACGACTACCGCATACGATGGAACGATGAACTCTATGAGCTTTACGACGACACTGACATAGTCAGGCGAATTAAGATCCAGCGCCTGAGCTGGCTAGGTCATGATGTGCGTATGGATGATAAAGACCATGGGAAGACCATACCTCCGCTGGAAGGACCAGGTAGTGAGCATGCTAGCCAACTTTGGTATCACCAACTGGACCAAGCACGTGCAAAACAGAGACGCTTGGAGGTGCTATTTGCATCAGGCCGTTACCCGGTAACGGGTTGTTATGGCCAGTTAAGAAGAAGATTACTCGTTGTCAATACTCTGCTCATAAATACTCTTTTGAATATTTTGGCGAATACTGGCAGTAGGGTGATAAGACGCAACGAGTGAAGGAGGCTGGCCTGGCTTTAATACCATGGTGATCTGAACACACTTGAACTCTTTTGGAAAGGTTTAAGTATAAAAATTTAAATATCTTCACAATTAGGAAATGTTTTATCATTACTTTAGACACCTGGAAAGGTGATGTTGCTTGCTAGAACTCAAGGTAACCCTTTTGACAAAATCACGCATTTAACTCACGCATAAACCCAGCCACACAATGTATTTGTATTTCCCGTGTGTGTGTGTGTGTGTGTGTGTGTTGGTGCAATTTGGTGCATATCATAGCATGAAGACAGACGCTCCGTACCATTTCGATTCGGTCTGTTTTTTCGCTCTGCTTTTTGACTTTTTTACAAATTGACAGCAAAATATTTGACGCTCGTTAATAGTCCGAACTCAGCTGACAAGCTGCCCACAAACCGTTAACCTCTACACATTTTGGCCAGCTTTTTTTGTTGGTAACAGCTGCTAATTAAAAATGCTGTACTTAATTTAGTTAAGCTGCATGGCAACATTGTTGTTGTTGTTGTGTTTGTTGTTGCAGCGTTTGATTTTTGTTTATTTTTTGCTCTTTGTTCTGTTTGGGCGCAGTTGTTGCTGCCTTGCGGCCATTTTGTGGTTTTCCACTGTCATATGCAGGCTGTGGCCAAAGCGAAACAAGTTGTTTGTGTCAGTCAGAGGCTGAGGCACAGTCTCAGTGCAAAGGTTCTGGAATCAGAGGAAAAGTCTGTTGGGGCAGTCAGTTAAATGCTCGTCATTTCGTTTGTTTATTGTGCGCAATGATTGCAGCCTTAAAACTGCTGTGATTGCACACACACTCACAGAGACGCACACTCGGGCGCATTTGTGAGAGTATGCTCTGGTTTGACTTGGCATAGCTTGGCTTGACTTTTCTGGCTGAATGTCGTCGTCTGGCCAACTGTCGACCATGTGCAAATCGTTAGAAACAAAAATCACATATTGTGCACACGTACACCAGCTTAGCCCCACTCATGTCCTGCCACTAGAGCATGAGGCGTGCCCAGACCAGGACTCAGGCCATGCAATTTTTCCAGGTAACAAAACGAATTGCCTGCCTGTCGGACAGCGTTTACTTCTGCACCCGCTGTCGCCGCTGCTCCATACTCTTTCTACTGCTGCTGCTGACAGTGTCGCATACTCAAAGCACACTATTTGCTGTTATTCCACTGATATTTTGAGTGTGCCCGCAGGGTCGCACATGGCCTGCAGTGTGTACCACATACATACATACAGATGAGTTTGCGCGTGTGTGTGTGTGTGTGTGTGTGTCCATGGCTCTGCCGTTGGTCGGACAGTGCAACCAATAGTACATATAGATGAGTGCAATTTACCGCTAACAATGCCATGCTCTGGTAGTTACAACAAATGTTAGGCGCAGCCAACGACCGCAGCGCCAACATTGCCCCCCGTTGCATTGGTTTGCAGCACACCGAGAGAAATTATTGTATGAAGCATAGTATTACCAACACTAACGATAGTAACTGTTGAGTTTAAAATTAACTAACTAACTAAAATATCAATTAGGTACTTGATTATTTGCATTTCGACCTTATAGCTTCTTCATTTTATCCGTTATGCTCCAAACATGGCCTATTTTGCACTTTAACAATGGGACTACTGATTCAAGAAAAGTCTTATTGAAAAATATTTTGGCAATAGGTCAACGCGCTAATATGTATATTTTGCCCGCTTTGGTCTTAATTGCAGGCCCGAACGCTTAATGAGAACCGTCGCGAAAAACTCGTGGGTCAAATTCAAAACTGTTCTTTGAAAGAATTGTAGTGGCATTCATTAGCTTTAAAAATATGAGTTTGAGTAAAACCTCCTCAAAAATACCGATATTCGCGTGACCAAAAAAAAACTGAGTAAGAAGCGATATTTAGGGAAGGTAGGTAAGCACAGAACAGTTTTCTAACATATGAACGAAAAATGGCTATTTGCCCAATAAAAAGGGTTATTTGCATGGAAATTTACGCATTGCAGATAATTTGGTCTCTCTCCTTTTATGGCTTACGGAAAGAGAACTCAAATTAAGCTCAGCGAAAACCTACTATTTATACAGAAAGCGAAAACTTGTAACTTGAAAGCACATTATATTTACGATAGTTATCGTAACGATTGCGTGAGACGATAGCTTTTAACGATAGCCTTTGCAGCTAAAGTTTAACGATCTTCGGGTACATTAATCTATTACAATAATTTGTTGACTGACTGAATCAAGATGTTGACGTTATTGGTCAAAACTTAACCTCAGTGCAGCTGCACAGTCAGCGTTATTATTGTAGTTGTTACTGCTGCTATAGTTGTTGTTGTTTTTGTAAGTGTTGGTGCTCAACTAACTACTTGGTAGCTACCTAACGACTTGCACATACTACAGACTACATATGTTGACCATGGAAATGCATAAATAATGCGCCACAGTATGAGCCCCCAACATGACATTGCATACGCTCTCTATTTCTCTCTTGCGCTCCCTTATATGGCAGTTGTAATTTGTTGTTTTTGTAGTTTGTTGTAGTTGTTGTTGTTGTTGTTGCTATGTTGCAGCCTGCTGGCTTGACCAGGTTTCTGTTTGCCATATTCGAACATTCACATCAGGATTTCCCGCTATTGTACTTTTTGGCTTTTGTTTATTTACAGTTAGCGCAAAAATGTTTGCTATGTGTGTGTGTGTGTCTGTGTCTGTGTGTGTGTGTGTGAGTGTGTGTGTGTGTGTGTGTGTGTGTGTGTGTGTGTGTGTGTGTGTGTGTGTGTGTGTGTGTGTGTGTGTGTGTGTGTGTGTGTGTGTGTTACTTCTCCATAAGTGTGTGTGAGTGTGTGCTGGATTTAGGCTAAGTCAGCCGCATACACCTGGCCACAAACCGAGCGCACGAACAACCATCCAACCGACGACCAATTTAATACATGACGGCATGGCTGGCCTTTCAATATTTTCTGCT
Source organism: Chymomyza caudatula (assembly GCA_035041775.1). Taxonomy (NCBI): domain Eukaryota; kingdom Metazoa; phylum Arthropoda; class Insecta; order Diptera; family Drosophilidae; genus Chymomyza; species Chymomyza caudatula. The sequence continues at coordinate 1,051,544 of JAWNKW010000032.1, read as the reverse complement.
AGTTGTTGTTGTTGTTGTGGTTGTTGCTTCTGATGTTGTTGTTGTTGTTGTTGCCATGACTGTTGCTGTTGCTGTTCTTGTCGCTGTAGTTGCTTTTGCTCTTTTGCGCTGTGCATCTGCTTAAACAAATGTCACGCGCGGACTTGCCTCCAATTATTCATGAGGCGAACGTTATTAATTTGAAAGCATATTTATCACAAACGAAATCTACGGCACATGCCATAATAAATCAACAAACGTTTTTGGCCTGACGCACACACACACACCAACACACAAACGCACATTAAAATCGCAAACACCGACAGCGCTTTTTACACACACCAAACCACACACACAGATACACACACACACACACACACACACACACACACACACAGATACACATACACACACACACATATAGACAGGTGGCGGCGAGTGAGCGCGTCTAAAGCACTCAAACACAGTTAGCCAAGTCACACAGCTCGTCAAGCATGGCCAGAAACTGTGCACAAAGAATGGCGGCCTAGACATACATATGTGTGAGTATGTGAGAGAGTAGGCAAGTGTGAGCACGTTACACTGAGAGAGAACAACAAGCTAGAGGAAGACCATTACTAACTGAAAGCTAGCTTAGTCTATGTATTATGCAGCAAGTGTTTTGAAATGCATAAAGAGCAAGTTCTTATATTGCCAAAGTAATCTTATTGATCAATTCTCTGAATCTCTCTCCAATCTCTTTAATAACTTAGAAGTACCAAGATCATTCTTCATCTCTTTCTCTCTCTTTTCAAAAAATTACCCAAAAATAAAAACCAAATACTTCTACTTCCATTTACACTTCCATATCCACTGCCCTCTCCAATCCTTCGATCACTTTCTGTGCCTCTTCGTCATCACCCTCGTCTTCCCTTTACTCTTCGCTACCCGGTCTTGTTCATCTCCCACTTCGCCTTCCTTCACTGTTTTCCGCTTCGCCTTCCTCTTCGTTTTCGGGAAAATGAATGACATTTCCCTAGTCGTACCGATCTGTCCGCACTGTACGGAATGGCTCTCTCTCCAGGTTGACAGTGCTGTTGTGGCTGTGCTCATCATGAAACAAAGCTCTCCGTTGCCACAAAATTGGGTGATTTCGTGGATAACATTTTCCAAATTGTAAGATGGAATGTCCGAGAAGAAAGCAACAAAAAAACTCCAAGCTAATCAAATATCGTATGAAAGCATTAAAAACCTTTTTACTATTTTTTTTTAATCTATTCTCTATCCGTCTACGATCTTATTCATTTGTGACACCCAAGCGCTGTACTAGTAAAAGGAAAAAATCGGGTCGTAAAAAATCGCACAAAGAGAGAATAAAACTTCGTCGAATAGAGCAAATGCGTAAAGCATATGGCCAGCGTCTAGAAACAACTAAGCCACAGCGTCGTAAGGTTATCTCGAAAAATACGAAAAAGAAGGATCTAGCGACATCTTGCAGCACTGGTGTAGTTGCGCGAAGCGAGCAAGAGGCGGAGCCCTGTGGTATGTATAACGAAGATGTTATGAACCATATTATGAAAAATTCGCTATGACATTCATTTAAACTTAGAGTTTCTATTTTAAGCAGATTTCTAATCAGTGTTTCGGCTGTATTAGGCCTAAAATGCCTAAGATGCCTATGCACCTTTTCCTTACTTGTTTCTGCAATTCAAGCCGGTGGCTATAAAATATCCCATCAGTAACAAGAATTTTTCCAATCTTTTAAAAATTAAGAAAACTTTTCAATTTTAAGTATTTTATAAGATTATAAGCTCTCTATATATCTCTCTCGCTCTCTGTCTCTCTCTCTCTTGTGTTTTTTAACTTCAACAAATTTAATGCTTCTTGTTGGATTAGCTTTTCTAACAACGTTTATCAATAAAGTGTCGGGAATCCAATCGTAAATATGGATTAAGGCTCCAAGCAAAACCTTGGTTAGAAATCAAGTCCTGTCCAGACCTTGAAGCAAAACCCTGTAAAAAATGTTATAGACAAGCACTAATCGATCAGGAAAAAACATACTACAAAATTAGAAGTTAATATTCTAAAACTTTGCTTTATTTGACACTATTATTGTACATTTAGATACGACTATTTTGCGCAGTGCATGCGTGTTATGTGCTCGACTGTGTCATATCCATATTTAAGCACGGCAATCTTCTAGCCAAACCTGTGACAGTCAGTCAAGTCTCAAGATACATAACACTCAAGGTGATGTGAACCTTTTAGCCGCCTACAAGCTGCCTAACTTTCCGCCCACACTCCCTCGACCCATGCCACAGCTCGTCTTAGCCTCAATTTGGCGTTTGTCAATTGTGCGGTGCACGATAAATACATAAATTCCCACAGCCTAAAAAAAAGCACGAAAGAAAAGGTTGACAATGCGTCATTGTGTGTCAGACATTTTGACTTCAAAAAGCAGAAGAGGAAGAAAAAAGAAAGCCCAGAACGTCAGCAGCATGCGACGACTTCGACGGCTGTGACAGCGACGCCAGCTGCGACTGCGGCAGAGAGACAGCACATGAATTTCAAAGTAAAAGTATGAAATTCCAATTGTTTGTGGGGCGGGCAGCAGAATTTTTCGTTTGCTGCTGTGCTTTTCATTCTCTTTTTTGAAGCGAGCAGCCGATTGCAATATTAAAAGCATACCTCACACACACACACACAGACACACACACACACACACACAGACACACACACACACACACACACACACAGACATGCACACTCACACACTCAAACGAGTACAAGTAAAAGTTTTCAGAGCTCGGCAGGCAACCATGGCGTACTCGCAGTTGACGTCTGCGCCGCCGTCGCGGCTTTCGAGCGCTAAGCTGGCTGCCAGGACACGCCATGACACGTTCAAGGACGCCGCAGCATTCTACAATGTTTGACGCTTATGCGTCTCGTATTTTTGTGAAAATGTCACTTACCGCAAGAGCAAAAAGAGAAGAGACTTCTCACCCACATACACACTTAAGCCAAAAGTATATACATTATGTATGGCGGTGTATTGAGCCGTTTGGTTAAATTGGCCAAAAGTCGCTGCCTAAAAGATGGAAAATGTATCAATATACGAGTACTCCATGAGGGCAATAAATAGCTGCTAGCTATGAATTCTATAAGCCAAGAGATTTCGCCTGTAATATATTGTATATAACATATGTGTGTATATATATATTTATAGTAAGAATAAGTTTAATGGTAACTTTGGTTTATCTTACGTGAGCGCAGGATATTCTGTTTATGGTTGATGTGCGCTTTCTATTATAAAATGAAAAGTACTTATTGTACGGTTACACAAACACTGGAAATCATATGGGGCGGGAACTTAATTTAGAGTGCTCTATTGATAAAGATAAATGGGAGTAGCTTTAATGGCAGTAAAAACGTCGTACAACCTAATATCTAGACTCTTTTGTTTTGGAAAAATAGCTAGATTTGATAGATTCCGTATTCGTAAAATCTTTGAAAAGTAGTTTCGAATCCACTCGTTGAGCAACTTTTGCAACTCTGGGCAAGTACTTAAGGAATGGTTCCTGCAGTGAAGATGATTTCCTTTAAAGCACCGCAAAGGCATAATAGTTTGATTTCTTGTTTGCCTGTAAGAAAGCTCGGACCGAAGTCATGTTATGGCAGTTAAGTCTTCCTGATTGTTTACCATCATATAGCAGCCTTCCGGACCAGCCTTTGTTCCTGAAAGTGCATACTGTAAGCTGTCTGAGACTGACCGAAATATTCTCATAGCTAATCCGATTCTGGTACATTTGTGCATTCGTTCGTTGCTCCTCTTTTTGATACATTTGCAATTTGACATAAGGAGCTGTTCATAAATGACATAACCACAGAAGGCGGAGGGGCTCATCAAACATTTATACTCTGTGCATCCTATCTGCAATTATTCAGTTTCTAGCAAGGACCCAATGTGTTTTTGATTATTTTGGTTGCACGATTTGTGACGTTACATTAGGGCAAGAGGGCATGATTCAATGTGAATATTCCCTCAAGGCACTATCAAATGCTGCTTTATCGTCGACAAAGAGATGGTGTGTGTCGATTCGAAGTTCGTGGGTCTCTTGCAGGATTTGGCGTATTGTGAATATCTGGTCAATTGTTAACCTTCCTAAGGACAGGGCAGAGGACACAAGGGTTCCATTCATCGGGCATACTCCCATCTAGCCATATTTTGCAAAAGAGCCGTTGCATGATGCCCATGACTAGTCCATACATAATATCTTGAAAACTATTCACATACAGAATCTGTATGAGTCGTTGAGTTAAGTTATTAAATCGAGACCTACCATCTCTTGGTCGAATATCAAACAGCATTTGAAATCCCATTGAGGAATTGTCTGAGTTCCGTCCACAGGCAAAATTGGTGCGACTCAGAAGAATAACATTGAGCTCCGTCAAGGTAGGAAAGGACCACTCGGAACCTTCATACGCCTCTTCGAAGAACCATGTCAGTATGGAGACCAAGCGAAGGATAAATGTCAATCGATGCTACTTTTCTTTATATTTAATACTCTACAAGACGCTTATCTATCGTATTTATGCTATATGGAGCTGCAGCATGGGTGAGTAGAAAGTACTTCATAAGATTATGCGTCTGTTGAGGCAGCGTCTCCCTTGGACGACATACATTAATAATGTATTGTAAATCATCGCTTTTCATGAAAAATAAAAACCAGTTTAAGGTTAAAAATCGGCGCATTTACTGACAAATCAGCGCTTCTGGTAAACATATACATAAATGACTTTTTGCAATTTCAAAGCTGCACTGAACTTTCAATTATCGTACTCAAATATTTGTATACTCACTTTAAGGTCATTATTTTGATGTTAATAAGCTCATTATTAAAAATAAATAAATAAAAAATAAAAAAATAGGTAATTGGAAAAAGTTTTAAACACTCACTTAAATCGTTTTTCGCAGTAGAAACTCGATACTTGGCAGAGTTTATCAAAGGATTTTTGCTGCATGCCAACAAAATACATAAATATAAATAAAAAATAAATAAAAATATATATTTTTTTAATACAATTCAGCAATAACCAATTTTCAACTTTTATGCCGTTTTCCAATATCGCAGCATTGTTGGAAAGCGACAATGGCGAAAGGGCTACGAAAGTTGACGCTGTCTCGCTCCTGCTTTCTCTCTCTCTCACTGTCTCTATCTCTCTCTCTCTCTCTCTCTCTCTCCCGCTGTTCCGCTGACAATGCCGCTTGACTGGCTTGTATTGAATTTTTGAGTGGCATAGTAAAATTTGTATCATGGCTGGCTGGCATTTGCTCTCGTCAGTCTCTTGTCTGTCGCTACGGCCTGTCCGCTCGCTCTGCCGTGCGCCTATCCACGGACTCCGGGGTTGGCACTTGCCAACGACACTTCCGTGCAATTGTATTGAGTATGCCACGTTTATTGGCCATGTGCGTGTTGCCAGCCCATATACATGCAGCATATGAATATTTGTGGCAGTTCTTATGAATTTTCCGGCAAGCTTATGAGTGTATGTGTGCGTATGAGTGTATTTGACAACTGTATATGTGTCATTATTATAGCCATTTGCCGCATGGCAATGATGATGCGCCCGGTTATTTGGTTATTTGGACAAATCAAGCAATTTATTCGCAATTGTCGTCGTCACCATTGCTGCAATTGTGTGGAAATCGATATGTGTTGTTATTTTAACCGATGATTTCCTTCATTGCCATTATGCTCATTCACATTGTATACACACTCACACACCCAAAGATATTGCTGCAGTCAGTAGGTGAATTTTTTAAGCGGAAAACTGCTGCAGCGTGCTCCAGTTACCTAGCTGAAATGCTTCGAAGAATGGCTCCGAAATTTGATTTATACATATTTCCATATGATTTATTTCATTAGTCTGATTGCCCCGGCTCTGCACTACCCCTGCTCCTGACCAGCACATTTACCTTTTTTTTGTAAATTGCTTGCTCGTTTTTTTTTTTTTTTTTTTTCAAGGGTCTTTTACTTTTATTATTTTTTCATAAATTTCTTTTTTAATATTTATTTAAACATTTGTTGCAACTTCCGTTTTCATTTCTCGTCCGTTACGATTGAGTGATTCAAACTTGACGTTTGCCTTTGTATAAATTTTTTCTGGCTCATTTGATGCAAAGAATGAAAAGTTTTCATGCCAAAACGAATGCTGCGCGTTGGGCGTGCTCTACAGTTGCTGAAAGCAGAGAGCACACACAGAAAAAGCAAAACAAAACGCAAAACTTTTGTTAAGAAAATATGAATTCGAAATGAAAATATGCTAGAAATGAATTGAAACTGTAACGGATGAGGTGAAGGACCAAGGCAGCCTGCACAAGGAGGGGCCAAAGCGTGTGCTTTAACGAGCAATAGAAAAAAAAACCCCAAAGGAAAAGCTAAGTTTGCATGTGTCTGTGGTGTAATGCTCTTTACCTTATAAAATATCGAAGCAAATTGGAAAATTCATAGCTCACAGGATAAAAACTGTTCTTTTTCCCTATATAAAGAGATCAGAACCCATAAAGATTCGGTCTATGTGGATTGCAAGTTAATTACATTAAAATGGTTTCATAAAGTTCCGTTTATTTTTCAAGTAATCGTTAATGAATATCACTATCGCTCCATGATTTGGCACTTTTTCTTGCCCGAACGACGCTACATGCCACACAGCACGCGAAATGCGACGTCTTGGATAACAACATAACTCGTGTTATGTTATACCAGTCGGTATGTTGGAAAAAGTCTGCCAAAATTGAACATTCCGGATGGACTACTTAAATAGAAGTGGTAGTAGTTCATCTCACATTTCCGAACTGTGAATTATCCGCCTAGATCGTGCGGCTTGACTTCGCTGGACTACTTTTTGTGCCGATATGTAAAAGGTTTCGTCTATACGCAAAGGACAGCAACTATTGACGTCTTGGAAAACAACATAACTCGTGTTATTGGTGAGATACCAGTCGGTATGGTGGAAAAAGTCTGCCAAAATTGAACATTCCGGATGGACTACTTAAAGAGAAGTGGTAGTAGTTCATCTCCCATTTCCGACCTGTGCATTATCCACCTAGATCGTGCGGTTTGACTCCGCCGGACTACTTTTTGTGGCGATATGTAAAAGGTCTCGTCTATATGGATGAGCCAACAACTATTGAAGACAACATAAAACGTGTTATTGAGGAGATACCAGTCGATATGTTGGAAAAAGTCTGTGGAAAAAAATTGGATATTCCGGATGGATTACTTGAAGAGAAGTAGTAGTAGCGAAGAAATTATCTTCAAAAAGTAAATGGCAAGAATTGATTCATCGAACCCATTGTAAATTCTAAAAGCCAAACGCTTACAAAATTACCCAAATTACAAGTTATTTTTATTTTGGTTTAGGGTTGTTTTTGATATCTTTCCTTTAATTTTTTCTAGCATTCATTGAATTTTTCTAACAATTGTGAGAAATATGATGGGTTTTGTCTCAATCGGCAGTTCCACTCATTTAATGATAATAAACCACAAAACGTTGAAAAGACAAGCAAAGTTAAGTATCCGAATCGCTTATATGAATTGGTAGACAAAATATATATAATCAAAAAAAGCTTATAGTCTTAACTCTAACAATGTTTTACTTATCCAGTCTCGGTTTTCTTATGATCATTGCTTCATACGGATTGTCGTCAACCATTAACTTCCAACCACGATTTTACCATGTAACCACAGAGTAAACCATCTCCACTTTGGAGTCGGCTGCTACCAGGTAGCCTGCTGTTCCGCGGCTGAATAATACCATTCCATCATATTGCTGAGTTCCAGAGGGGAATACTACTAATTTGGAAGGGGCTCCTTTGATTAGCTCAGCAGAGGACATTGATGTTGCTGTTGATGTACTTAAAAGTGCTATTTATGATGCTTCTATTGGTGCTAATGAATCAAATCAAGCTCAGTGCTGATCAGCTACATTCTATAAGGGAACGTATAAGTTTAATTCAGTTAAAAGACTTCTTATAAATAAAAAGAAGCTGCGATCGCAGCATTCTGATGAGAGAAAAGGGAGTGGAATGCTTCTGCTTCTCTTCTTAGGAAGGCTCTGGCTCAAATAAGGACTGATCATTTTAATAATCATTTAATCATCATAATCAATACTGATGTAGGGTTTTTTCTTTGGCGGTGGACTAAATGTATTAAGAGGCAATCTGTTCGACAAACTCCTCTGATGAAGGACAAAGATAAACGGTGTCGTACAGATAATGAGAAGCCATTTACTTAGTTTTATCTTCTGATATGTTGGAGACGCGTGATATTCTCGAGTGGCCAAGTCTTCCAGGAATTCCTATTGCTCCGTTTACTCTGTCTGAATTGCAAAGTACAATTAAGAATTTAAGCAATAAGAAGGCATCTGGTGCAGATAGGATTTGTAATCGTACGCTTAAAGCTCTACCGGATAAAGCCTTGGAATTAGTTTTAGACATATTTGATGCAAACCTTTTGTTTTTCTATTTCCCTTGTGCTTGGAAGTTTGCCATTGTGTCTGTGATTTCAAAACCTGGTAAACTGGAACATAACCCCGAATCTTATAGGCCTAAAACTCTTCTGAGTTCACTTAGCAAAGTTTGTGGAAATTACTTTTTGACCAGTTGTTTGTTGTCGTCGAGGAATTTTGGCCTGAACATCAATTTTGTTTTAGAAGAGGTCATTGAACTTTTGAGTTTATGGCGTCATGGATCACATCCTGAAGGCATTTGATGCTCGTCATTATTGCAATTATGTGGAACAACTTTCGATAGCGCTTGACATGACGGACTACTACATAAAGTCAAATAATGTCTACCTTCTATATACTTCTCTCTCTTAAAATTGTATTTGGAAGGCAGAAGTTTTAGTGTTAAGACTAAAAATGCTATTTCTGATTCCAAGGCTGTTGTTGCTGATGTTCCACAGGGAAGCGTTTTGGGTCCTTTGCTGTTCAGCTTTTACACATATGATGCTTCAAATCCTTAGTTATATGATAATGATTTTACACGTGATTCTAGCACTATTATTTGTACTTATGCTGATGGCATGGCTCTTTTTTTTTCTTCTCCGGACGAAAGGACTTTTTCTTCGTAACTCCAATTACTTAAACATTTAGATCAATGTTGGCATTTGCCGCAATGTATGTTTTACCTTGAAGCGTGTTATTCCTCCAAAATTGAGTTTAAATCACTGTGCGCATAATATCCGAAGATTGCCTTTCTCCTTCCTAGCAATTCTAAACTTAACATTCAAATTATAACATTCGTATAATTTATATTCAGATTGTAGCGCCTGTTTGGAAACATGGTATGTCGATTTGGCCAGTGGCTGCCAAAAGTAATTGGAAGCGTTTCCAGGTTTCGCAAAGAAAGGCTCTTGGTTTTATTACTGAGGCCCCTTGTTATTTTAGGAATAAAGCGATACATTTGGATTGTAATATAGCAGTGGTTCCTGATCAAATAGCGGATGCTGTTTTGCTCCATAACTGAGGACTATGGTTAAGATGGGAGTGTGCCCATTAGAAGACTTAAGCGCAAACATTTTGGATCGAAATATTAGTCCTAATTTCAAACTTCCTGATCGGCTGATAGAACTCTTTTCTCTTACTGCAGTGTATATAAACAAAATTCAACACCCACACACAAACTCACACAAAGTTGCAAAAAAAAATAGCGCATAAGAAACAATATACAATAAAAATCGAAAAAGAAGCTACCTAGAGTTTTGGAAACCGGGGAACTGGCAGTAAGGAACTAGATGGGAACAGAGAGAGAGAGAGAGAGAGATAGAGAGAGGGAGATAGAGAGAGGGAGAGATGGAAATGAAAGGCAAACACGATTCAGTTAACGAGTGACGAACGTTTGGCGCTTCAACTTCAACTGATGCTGTTTCTATTGCTATTGCTAGCTGGGGACTGCTTATGTGTGGCTGTGTGTGTGTGTGTGTGTGTGTGTCTATGAAAATACACGTGTGAGTGTATGTGTAGCTGTGTGTAACAGCTATTGAAAATGCTCAACGAACGGACTCAGTGGCTGGCTGGCTGGGCTGTTGGACGTCGCTTTGGCTGATTGATTGCCTGGGTTGCCATACTGACTGACTAAGCAATGAACGGTACGAGAATGAATGACTGAATGAATGAATAAATGAACGGATGAGCGCGCGTCTACAGTTGGATGCATTCGCAAACAGCCGCGCACACGCACACACACACACACACACTCACACAGACAGAGAACGACTTAAACACACACAGACACTTGGCAATTGTCTCTATTGAACTTGGCCAATACAATGAAGTTAGTTTTCCAAGTCGGCTACTTTATTGAGCGTAAGTTCTGGCCAGAAACAAACCAAAACCAAACAATGAAAAAAAAAACACATATTATTTGATGTGGTCGTTGGTTATGAAGTCAAACTGAAGGCAAGTTCATTTATATTTCTACTCGAGCGGTCGATAAAATTAACTATTTTTGCCAATGTGCACGTAATGGGCGCATCATTTGCCACTGGCTGGGTTGTCGTTGCTCCTAAACTGAGCTGCTGTCTGTCTGTCTGTCTGTCTGTCTGGCTGACTGTCTCGCTGCCTATTCATTTCCTATTTGAAGTACTTTAAATTGCCATAAAAATGCTGGCAGCCGACGCTATCTGCCATCATGACCTTTGTGTATGTATGGTGTGTGTGTGTGTGTGTGTGTATGTGTGTTGGTGTGTGTAATTGTGCTGTACGTTGTAAGTGCCCACCACATTTCTACACTCAATTTGTACAAATTTAATTGTCTGCTATTCCGGTTTGGCTTTTTATTTATTGTCCACCATTTTTGTACAATGTTGTTATTTATTTGTATTTCTAGTCGGTGTTGTTGCTTTGCTTCGGTCAACACGCCCACGTCAATGTCATTTACCACTAGATGTGGCCGCCTTTGGCTGCTCTACGAGAACCTTTTATGGCAATTTTGTTTATTTACGATGCGCCCTTTAAATCAATGAAGCATACTTCTAGGCGCTGGCCTTAAATTTACGCACAAGTTTTGGCTCGTCAATACTTTTGCGTGCCTTTTTGCTTGGCGCTTTGGATTTGGTTTTGTTTTCTTTGCTTTTTGTGTTTTTTTTTCCGCTAACAACAATCAGCTAGTAAATCGAATTTCTTGCCTAAAACAACAACAAAAAGCGCAAGGCAAACAACAAAGCGGCATGCACGGCACTGGACAACAACTGACTGACTGACTCACTACCGGACTCTATACTGACAGAAGCGTGCCCCGGCTGCTTTGCGAGGCAACAAAGCGTGGCAGTGGCAGCAAAAATAAATACAAATATAAAAACAATAGCTGGGCAGGGGGAGCAGATGGTGTGGGGGTGATCTGCTCGATCCTGCCAGGCAACGACAAACTAAACACTGCGTTTGTTTTAGCAGCTTCCGTTTCCTGTTGGAAGCAGCAGCAACAACTATAGCAGCAACATTCATGCTGTCAGCCATCTATACTGGCCAACTAACCAACGACTAGCCATACGCATATCCATCGCCATCCATCTATATGGCCATCCATCTATCCATCCAACCATCCATCCATTTGTCCCATCGTCCACTCATTCAGTCAGCCATCCACTCATCCATCTAGCTGACCATTGAAGCATACGTCCAGTCAATGCAGCACGCTCCCTTTGACAAGCGCCAAAGTTTCCTGTGCCTGCTCCACCTGCCACTAGCTCGCTCCACACTGGAGCACCTCCCTCTCAGCAAGCTAAACGCATTTGTTCCAAGCTTGTTTAGTTTAACTTTAATTGAATTTTGTGAATTTTGCTTCTCTTATGCGTTTTGTTGCTGCTGCTTCTCTACTTTTTGGCCTTGTTCGTTGACTCTCTTTTTATTTTATGTATATATATTGGATGTAAGTTCGATTGTTGTCCTTGTTGGTGTTGTTGCTGTTGTTGTCGTGTTGTTCTGCCTTTGGTTGTTGGCATGCTACGGCCGCTTTCGAACAGTTCTTCTTATACCTTGCATTTTGGGCATATTAACTGTCACTTGCTACTTGGCGTTGTAACGTAAGCAAAAACTTGAGCAAAACTTTCTTTGTTTTGAAGCCTTCTCTTGTTGTACAACCAGTTTTGGAACCCTAACTTGACTTTAAAGTTCTTCTAAATTTGCTTGTTATCATATTTTCCGAAGTAATTCTCTATATTAAATTAGTCTAGTCAAATATGGGTTTAACCTCTGAAAGAAAGTTAGTAATCTGAATTTTTGCACAAGTCTTCGTTCAGACATTCTACAAATTGTGTCAAAAGTCTCATTAATCTCGTGTGAGCGTCTTAAGATAATCAAGGTAAAAAGTTATGAAAATCGTGATTTGATTTCTCTAATTTTGGAAAATCAAGCGAATAGAATCGAATAAGCATATTTTGAAAAACTACTCCTATAACATAGGTGCTCATCGATGAATCTTGATAGCACATATACTTTGGTAACTTTTGGTCTATAGAGAAAACAACCAGACGTTGAGATGAAATCTGTAACACGTTTGAGATACATTTTATATAGCTTTGTAATGTTACCACAGCAGCTATGCTCCACAATTTTTCTCTTCTTCTTTTTCATCCGAGCTACTCTGACAGAAATCTTTATATGGAAGGGAAAGTATGGCTACCTGGATACCTAGAAGCCGGTGTTTCGTAGGAGGGAATCATTCATGTCACCTCCAATAGAGCTGCAAAACTATTGATATTTTCAATAGTTTCAGAATCGATTCGAATAGTTTCGTTACTATTGAAAGTACTATCGGTTTCCCTTCTTTCTAACTTCTTAGCCTCAGCAATCTTTTTAGCTATGGAAAAAAACATCGATAGTGAGGTAAAAAGCACAAAATTCTATATATTGATAGTTTTTCAGCTCTAACCTTCAACTCTTCAGCTTGGTTTCAAAAGAAAAAAACCTTCCCTCTTCACCAAGATAAAGGATATTTCAAATCTCTAGTAAAGTTCAAAATGCTCCAATTGATTCTGCTGATTTAAGTTTTAGCTTTCGAGATAAATCAATTTTAACTTAAAAAAAAAAAGTATTTTTATTTATATTATTATATTTATTTTTATATTTTAAGGAACATTTACTTATCGATGGTCAGGAGATGTATGATGTGTGGACAAGTACAATGTATTTGAAAAAAGTAATTTGTCGACAGCAAGGAAGAGTTCGACTTTGTTTGGATAAAGGATTTAATTGAATGTTCAATAAAAGTGAACTATTGAAACTCAAAATTCTGATAAATCTTTTCTTAATGTTCGTATTGATTCAAATGCTTGAAGCTTCTTATTTTCGGATTGAATCGTCAAAAAAAATGTTTTTTATGTGTAATACTTAACAAACACGTTACTTTTCTATAACTCAAAATAGCTGCAAATTGCTCATAATCATATAGTTATAGTTTTCGAGAAAAATTGATCATAAATAGGGAAAATTTTGCTATCGTTTCATATTTATGTTAAAGGGGAAGTAACATTTTCTTTCTAGGTTTTCCACTAACTTTTAAGCAGATTTAATGTGTTTTCAGCGCTATCGTCACAAGTTATCGTAACTCTATATGTCTATATTATCGTTACGGCTCACACCACATATTGTGTCGTGTTTGTGCAAATCTACGCAAGTATCGAAGATACCTACTCTTTATGAATACGTCAAATGCTTTCGTTTTGGCCATTATTAAAACTATCACCCCAAGCAAGAGTATATGTGGTTTGGCATTTATCAGAGCTAACGTTAACCTTTTTTTTCGACTTTTTCGCCTTTTTGGTTTTTATATGTTTGTTGTTCTGTCCGGCCGCTTCTCTAGTAGCAGATGGTGCCAGTTTTATATGGCTGAATTTATTATGGACAACGGCAGCGAAAACTCTGCAAAACTGTTGGCCACAGCCTAAGTTGGCGTGGCGCTAGCCCCAACCGTCAGCTAGCCACCATGCACTCACCTTCACCATATGGTCAACTGCACGCCTTTGGCTCGTAAAAAGGGTTATATAAGGCAAACACTGCCTAGTTGCCTGGCTCTAGCTGTATGGCTAACTCTCTGGTTAACCTTTTTACCAAGCAACTGTGAAATTGTCTTGTTGTCTCAAGGGGAATGGTGTCCGGTTAGCAGGAGTTGTTGTTCTTGTTCTCAGGCTGCCCATGTACATTTCCATTTCCATTTGTAGGCCTAAACCTTTTTATTGTTGATTTTTAACTAAGCAAAAGGCATGCGAATTCAATTTTTATGCCTTTTTTATATGTATGTGAGCGCTGCCATTTTAAATAATTTGTGTGATTTAATTTTTAGGTTAGCCCTCTAACAGAGCCAATAAAACGTTTGAAAAATGCCAAGAAACGTGCTCATGTGGTTGCCAAATGCTCTGTACTTTAATGCCGCCAAGCAGCCTAAGAGGTTTGACATTTTAAGGCTGGCCAAAGGGGCGTATGCGTAATACCATGCATATCACATAATCCGCCGATACAAGCGACGACAACATAAGCCAACCGGCGCTTTTGTGATTGTCAAAGTCAAATATGGTATTATGTATTATATATGACTGTGGTTCTGACACCCTGATTTACACAAACACGTGCACATACACGCACATACGAGAATAGTCGGTAAAATAAGTATACGCATAAGCTATAAAGACATAAATATTTATTAATAATAGACTTACTTTATATATTTGAAAAATATATGCAAGTCCAGTTAAAGCTTGAAAAGCAATATTCAAAGGTAAATGGAAAACACGGAAATATAAAGAGAAATGAGAAAGTTTTTTAAGATTTCAAATGATTTAATTAAAAGATACAATTTAGGATAAATAGGGGTATTTTTTAACACTGGTAGTCGGCGGAAATAGATCTATGTGTAAGCCAAGTAAATAATCGTAATTCGCCGTTATTCAGTAAGAGCCCGAAGAGTGTTTAAGCCAATTTTCGAAAATTGCAGCACTCAAATATAAGATAATTGCAAATATCTCGTTTCCATTGCTTCTAACCAAAATCAAAGCTTATACAATTTTCAGATTGTTAGTTGGCAATATTTAATATAATTAACCATTATCCAGCTCGAAGAGTGCAGAACCTATCCGAACTCTGTGAAGAAAGAGTGCGAGGAATGTCGCAACATCAATGGCTTTATGAACACTATTTGTGAAAAAATTGAGAAGTTTTGAAACATTTTCTTAGACTAAAAAACAAATCGTTGTTGTGAGTTACAATCCCTTTCCAATCACAAAACAAGTGGTATCCAAAGTTTCTAAAATTAGCAGGACCCTGCAGACTACTATCGAAAGATGAGTAAGACGTAAAAAACGTCATCAGGAGAAGAGCAAGAAAAAAATCGAGATGTGCAGAATGACGTTAGGAGGTTTTTCCAATAAGTAAAGCGTCTCAATGCACAGAGTGCACTAGGATTGTTGAAGAAAGACTTCTCCTGTTTATTGTCGAAAAACGACGACGGCCCCAATTACAGACGACGTCTTGGATAAACCGACGCCTAGCCATGACGAAGTTAAGACAACCTGTCTGCAGAGTTGTTCAAGACTGGCTGCTATGTCCGGAGCATCCTCCATCATACAAATCTTGCTGTCCTCTGCCTTGTCCTTAAGAAGGATGACCCCATGGTAAGCGCCATCTGCCATGTTGTCAGTATTTTTTCTATCGAATATCGAGCATGTTGCGTGAGTGTCTACTGCCATTCGAGAAAGAACTGATTGCATCTTTCAGAGATTGCATTTAAAAAAAATTTTCACTGATAGGGTGGGGAATGAGGGGAACCTTATTGATTATGTTTGATGACATTTGGGTAGGAAAAAAGTGATGACGTCATCATTTTAAAATTTATTTGCTTCACGTTTCCAAAAGACTCTATCATTCAGCCAGATTAGTATGTAAATATTTACAATGTTTAAATCCAGCATCTATAGCAAAATGTCGTATTCTCTCTATGAGTTGACAGTAGCTGACGATCCTTACCAATACTCTTGTATTTCAGCTGGCTGATTAGAGAATCAATCACTCTTTGGCGTATTCATATAGTAAATTTGTATGATTACGTAATCATAGGGGTGGGGAGGGGGCGCCGACCTTCTGGTAATTATTGATTACAAGGGAGGGGAGGGGGTCAAAAATGGGCAATAAGGTAGGGACGTCATATATGGACGGCCTCAAGGAGTGATCACGATTATGATTCGTGACGTCATATTAGAGACAAGAGGCATAAAGAAGAAATGATAAACTCATCTTTTATTTAATTGGAATTTCAAAATGGATAACTTGACATTAACTATGAGTTGCCTGTGTCTTTACTAAAAAGAATAGAACAAAAATGTTGTCTGTCAATTTATTTCACATTGTTTAATGCGCAAATATAACTAAATTGCTTTTAAAGGAAAAATAAATATGTATATACTTTCAAAAATGTATCTAACATTCAAATGCATATTTTGTGTATTAAATCTGAATGCTGTTGTTTTTCGAAAAACCACAAAAACTGTTGTATAGTATGGATTTAACATTTTTTATTGTATGTATTCTTGTTGTTTGAGTATTTACAGATTAAAGTGTTTTTCAAATTGGCCAGCCAGCAAAACTAAAGGTATTTATTATGACTTAACAACGTAAAAACACCAAAACCAAAATGTTCAAAACTGAAATAGATTTCAGTGTAGCTTCAAATTACAAATGAATTCAAAGCCTTTGCTTAACCCAAATTGGTTTAAGTTCGTTATGTTGGAAACTTTATTGTCATATTGTATTATGGTGTGTATTATGCCAGCGGTTTAGTTCATATCTTTTATGCCCTTTGTGGTGTTTTCGCATAAATTAAGAGCCCACGCCAAGTGAACTTTGACCCCCAGCCGAGCAAAGCCGAGAAGTTTTATCTAAATCCAAATAAATTTAATCAACCGCAATCGGAAGTGTTAGAATAATGACACAATAAACAACAGCAATTAAAATATCAAACATAAATCACTATGTAAATTTAGAACAATTGTCATGAAATCAGAATGGGAGAACTGCATGCAAAGCAAAACGAAAACAAAACGAAAGATAAAACAAAGCAAAGCGAAGCAAAAATAAAGCAAAACAGAATGAAATGCAAGCCAAAACTTGCAAAGTCAGTGTCACATGCATTCAATAAAAAAAGTGAGAAATTGCTACTTTCCGTCACTCAAAGATTATATACTCTGAAATTACACTTTCATTGTGAAAGAACTAAAACTAATCAGTTTTTGTCGAGACTCAAATGACAGCTGCTCCAAACACAACTCAGTCACAACTTAATAAAAACTTTTGAAGTTATTCCTTTTTTCCAAGCCAAAAAAAGCCATTCGAAATCCCGATTATTTTGAGAGTTATCGATGTATGAATCTTTAGCTTCTCTTTTTTTTCTATTGTCCAATCTTGTGAAGCAGTAAAGATATTTGACCAATTTAATAACACCATGCAACAAATTTGAGCTCAATGAAAGGTCTAAGTCTAAGACATACCCTCTCCGGTAAATTTGTGCTAAGTTTTCAAATCCGAAATCCATTTTGGATTTTCTAGCACCGTTTTACGATTCTTCTCAATCGGTACTAAGGTTTTCGGGTAATATGAGATTTGTTGGCTTCGCAATTTTGCGAAAACCATTCTCGATAATTCAAACCCTGGAGACCAGATTCGACATAAGCGATCCAAAATTTACCGAAAAAGACTAGTTTAAGGCGTAGGTTTTTTGTTTTCTTTTCTTTTTTTTAACGAAAATTCAATAAAATTGTCGGTCGTGGCATATTTTTGATATGTACTCATAACTTCGCTACTTTGCTACAATTCAAAAGTATTTGAAAAAAATATGTTTTGTTTTCAAATATAGAAAGTCAGCTAAGGCTCGAACTGGTTAGTAAACCTAAACCGATGCCGCAACAATGATGTGATTCCAATGACCACTTTCGGTATTTGGATTTTTTTTAACGTCACAATTCTTTTAATAGAACATTAGACCCAATTTGTGAAGTTACTGAAGTAATTGATAATGAACTTGTATGTGTTCAAGTCCATGAACTATATCTTCCTTGATATTCAAAGGCCTAGTCATTCAATCATCAATTTATACAAAAATTCTGTCTTTTGTATTCGTAATAACGTTAAAAATTTATAAGCATATGTTTGCAATTTCTGTCAAAAGATAAGTGGGCCAGAGTCACCCAAAAGTGTCGCTTGAAGTCAAAATTATACGAAATAAAATTAAAGTTAAACTCAGCAGGCAGAACACATAAACGACTTTTTTTCGTAGCTCCAGCGAAGTTCCACAAAATATTGCTTTTCAAAGCATTCTCTTTGAGTGGGAGGTCACATATTTTTTGTTCGCAATTCAAAAGGAATACAAAATCTGACATGTCCACTTTTTACAGATAAAGTTTGCGAACGATTAAAGCTAACTGACAAATTTTTGCATTAGCAGTATTTTAGATAGCAACGCTCTAACTTGACATTCAAATTTGAGCTGCAACTCACAAAATTTCTGATATTGAAATTCTTGATGTTCTTTCTTTTCCTCTGCCCTGTTCTCAAGAAGGGTGACCCTACGGTGTGCGCAAAATACCGTGGTATCAGCCTTCTTTCTATTGCATATATGGTCCTATGGTACGTACTGTGTGAAAGACTAAAGCCATTAGTGAAAGAACAGATCAGACCTTATTAGTGTGGTTTTAGGCATCGTAATACCGCCATAAACCAGATATTCACAGCAAATCGATTGTGGGGTCGTGTATATGCCGTTCTGTCTGAATTTGCAATCTCTACAAAGTTGGTACGACTATGCAGAATGACGTTGAGCAACACTAGCAGCTCCCTTAAGGTAGGACCTCTTCATCCTTGTGATGGAACGCCGACGTACATCGAGTAGAGAGACATAGCGGTTGGACTCTCGGATTGTTGTTAAAAAGTGTACTTTTGATGTTGTCAAGGATTTCACCTTCACAATGAAAAAATTTATCTGCATGAAGATCAAGCGGTGAATCACTCTTGCCAATAGATGAAACTTTGGTCTCAGTAAACAAATGAGTAGGAGACACGAAACTAATGCCTTATAAGACGCTCATCCTTCCCGTTTTGCTTCATGGCGCTGAAGCATGTGTGATGACGCAGTCTGATGAAAATGTCCTTGGAGTGTTTGAGCGGAAAGAGGGATGAGGAAAAAATAAGATGAGCCACGAACTGTGATGTCCTGGCAAGATGAAGGCTGACGCTCCTAGACGGTTACAGGATATTACCTGGTTGGAACCATCTTATATAATTCAGTTTATAACAGTGATAGGACTGACAGGGAAGCTGTAGGCTCAGTAGGGGGCACAATAGATCTTACAGACGCAACGCGTTAATCCCCAATAACATTATTATTGAGCGGAAAGTATTAAGTAAGATTTTTGGCCCTCTACGCGTTGACAACCACGAGGAACTCTATGAGCTCTACGACGACATTGACATTGTCATCCACCGGCTCCACTGACTAAGTCATGTTGTGCGAGAAAGGTATTCAATGCGGTTTTAAAAGTGGGGCGAGGAAGGAGCTGACTATGTCTTCGTTGGAAGTAAAAGGTAGAGAGCACACTAGCTACTTGTGGTATCACCAATTGGAGAAGGCTCGCCTAACCCGTAACCCAGTAACGGGTTGTTATGGCTAATTAAGAAGAAGCTGAATTTGTTGATGAAGCAACGTAGATATGTTAACCGTAATCGAGAAACTATATCTCGCAATCTGTTATAATTTTGAAAACGTATCAGTGTTCCCAGAAAAAAAGCACATATTCGCTTAAAAGCACTCAAAAACAGAGGATTAGGCTTCTATTAATTATTTCGTTGTATACTTTGTGTGATTACCTATACAAATATCAGCTTAAACTGTATATACCCGCTCAACAAGGGCATAAAAACCTGTGCAAATACAAACAAACTCATGTATGTGTATGAATGTGTGTGTGTTAGAGTATTTGTGGTTTTGCGTGCTGCAAAACAAATAGCTGCCCTTTGTTGCCCCCTTGTTGCAAGGACCTCTCTCGCTCTCTCTCTCTCTCTCTCTCTCTCTCTCTATCTCTGTCTATCTCTATCTCTCTATCGTTGTCCGCACAAAGCAAACAGACGTAAGCGCATACATAAATTTGCACGCATAAAATCAAATCAAAATTCAACGACATGTGACAATTTTATGTCCACAAAATTATGTATTTGTTGAAAACATACAACAACAACAACAATGACAACAACAACAATGACAACTGTGACAATGACAGCAATAACAACAACAACAACAACAACAGTCGAATTTGCCCTAACAGCGCAATAATGCATAGCAATGAAAATAACCGCAACAACAACAACAAATGTAGGCTGCAGAATGGCTGCCAACAAGGACATAAGCAATAACAGAAACAGCTAAAATAGCAACATGAGCAGATTATAATGAACAACATATTCGCACGGTCGCACCCACACCAACACACAAATACAGTGGATACACAACAACACGCACAAACACACCCACACCCATACACACACGCACACGAACACACACACACACACACACACACAAAAGGTACACTAAAACGCCATGCAACAATGTACGTGTTTTGACACTAATACAAAAGCTATTACAATACATATACAAACGCACGCAGCAGAGCTCTGATGTACAGTCAAACCTGCTTAAGTTGGCCAGAGTTTTTGGCCAACTTATGAGGGTGTAAGTTTTATATTGATTTTATGTTTTTTCTTTAATTTTATTTTAACTTTATATTATGGATTATGGATTATTAGTTTATTAAGATTATATAATAGTTTAGATTAATTAGTTTATATATAGTTTTGAATATACACCGGCTGGCAACTTAACAACTTTGATAAGTAACAGATCCTCGAATCGACTGACTACTTAAACTTCTGTAGCTTGACTGCCCAGAACGATCTCTTCGCTGCAAGTGTGCGCGCGACGAACCCTCCACTGCTGCTATTGTCTCCTTTCTTACTGCCGATAATGGTGCTGCCAACCGCTGCATAACGCCACTAACTTTACATTTAATCGTGTATGTTTATGTACTATGTCCATTAACTCCATTCACTCCACATATCAACAAAATAAACATAGTAATATGTACATACATACATAATTTAAAGTTTAAGTTCATAGTTGCAAAGCAGTCAAAGTTTGTTTCAAAAGTATTGTACATTGTTTTAAAATCAAAATTGCAATTAAATTCTAATGTTCTAATTCTAACATAAAAGAATCTTTAAAATTTGCATATTTATACACTTTTGACATTCTTTCTTTTGATTTTCAACAAATGAATTGTTCCATCTGGAAGGATTTCATTCAAATTTAAATAAGCAACGAGTTTACTGCAACCAATTTCGTTCAGTTGTAAATTTTGCCATTGATTTTGATTATTTTTATAATTCGAAAATGCAGCCTTCGTATTTTCATACATAACATTGCTGTTTTAAGGTGGCCAACTTCAAACTCAAAAATCGCTCAAAAAGTGGCCAACTTATAAGATACGCATGTGCAAGTTAAGCAGTTGAACATTTGAGTTTTTGTACTAATATATTTTGGTTTTCCGCTGAAAAGTGTTTAACTTAAAGACGTGGCCAACTTTGCAGGTTTCACTGTATGTGTATGTGTGCCGTATTTTTGGGTCTAGCAAAGAAGTTTATACGTTTCTATGACGTTTCTTTGTAGTAATGTGGGTGATGAGTTGCATGTGTGTGTGTGTGTGTGGGTGTGTGTGTGGTGCTCAATTTTAAGGCGCAGCAAAGCTTAGTATATAAAAGGAGCGTAGAACTGGATTTTTTATATGTAGTAGTAGTAGTTGTTGTTGTTGTTGTAGACGTTGAAGCCCAAAAGCCGGTTCACTGGGCGTGTACCACTTTTGAAGTCAAACGAAAAGCATTGCCCAAACTTAGGATACCGAACAGGGGGACACAAAACAGGACATAAGAAAACGAAAGAAAAAAGGAAAGTTTTGAAACAGCCGTAGGGGCATATTTAACTAGCTTTACAGACGATTTCTTAAAGCTTTCCACTTGGCGTAGTTGGCAGGAAGTTTGTAGTTGTGCCGCACCCTGGTGCCAAGACAATTTGAAAAGGTTTTTTGCTAAGCCATTAGACGGCCATGAAGAGAGCAAAAGAGCGCTGCTTAAGAACTGCTTACACATACGTACAAAAAGTATGCTATGCTTTTTATTAAACACTCTTTTTTTTTTTTTTTTTTATTAATGGCAATCAGCCTGCTAAAACTAAGGCTATAATCCAATATGTATGTACATTATTCTTAATCGCTACACACTAAGTGTTTAATAGTGTGATTTATGGCAGATTGTTAAATTTAAATTCTATTACTTAGTTATTATTATAACTCTAATAGGATATTATTATAGGATATATTTACATTACAATATTTAATATTAAGGAACATTTACAATAATAACGAAAAAGAGGTAGGAAATTAAAAAGTGCCGACAATCCCGAGTCACCAATTCGGATTCCATAAAAGACACGGCATGCCCGAACAAGCGCACAGAGTTGTTCAGCGGTTTCTCGACTCTTTTAAACACCGGCAGTGTTGGATTGAATCGTTAAAATACGTCACACGGGTGATTGGTCGTGCCTGACACGAGAAAACACCGCCTCTTCAAGGTCTCAACAAAGGAGGAGCCCTCCAAAAAGCTCTCAATCAGAGCTGGACTCCCTCAAAGAGGCGCTCTTTCACCATTCCCATATACACTACTCAAAGTTGATACGAACTATTAGTAATACTCTTGGTCATCAATAACGAAGACCACGACGAGATATAGGACAAAACTGGCAAAAATGGAATGGCTGCTATGCAGTTGAAGCAAGCTGTCAATGAAAAACAGTATACTGTAATACAAATGTATCATACTACCAATCAGAAAGTATGACGTTAAAGCTTGAGGAACCGCAGCCAAAACGTGACTGCAGAGTGTCCAAAGTTTACAAGACTGGTGCTCTTATATCATTTGTCGGCTTCTGAGATCAAATGGATGGAGGCGTTTCAATCGTCTCCTTGGTCTGTGACCGGCCAGGGCGCAGGCAAGGGAATTCGGGTGAACTCTTAACCGATCCTCATACCGGCCGCTCAATCTGTTTAATAAGTCACCCACGAAAGGAACGCCGAGGTCCTTGTGCAGATTGCGCGGTTGCGGACATACCACGGAGCGTCCGCAATTTTCCGTAGTGCCCTGTTTTGCATGGTCTGAATTTTTTTTAAGTTCGTTTTTGCTGCGGTTCCCCAGACCTGGACGCCATAAAACCAAGTCGGCATTACCACACTTTTGTAGAGTATGGTCTTATTTCCTAGAGAGAGCCTGCTACTTCTGCCCAGCAGCCACTCCATTTTGGCAATCTTCGTTCTACATCTTGCGGTGATTATTTTTATATGTTGGGCCCAGTTCAATTTTGCGTCAAGATGAATACCGAGGTAGGGATGCGATGATTTAGTGGGAATAACCTCCCCGTCCAGATTTATTTGAGGGCATAGGTCTCTTCTCAGGGAAAACAGAACAATGGCGGACTTTTCTCCATTGAGCCGAATGTTCCAGCGCTTTGCCCACTTATCTATATTGCCCAATGCCAGCTGCAGGGCCAGAGCGGCATCGTGGGCGTTGTTTGCTGATGACAGAAGAGCGGTGTCATCGGCATAAGTAGCCGTGAGAAGGCCCGCATTGATCGGCGGCATGTCCATGGTGTATAGTGTATATAGGAAAGGTGCGAGAACACTTCCTTGTGGGACCCCAGCCCTGACTAACCGCCTGTCGGATAACTCACCCTTTACTGAAACCATGAAGCAGCGATCTTCCAGGAACGATTTCAGTACTCCGTATTGAGGAGCAGGAAGCGAACTTTTAAGTTTTTGCAGTAGTCCGTCGTGCCAGACTCGGTCAAACGCCTGCTTAACGTCTAAAAACGCTCCAATGCAGTATTGTTTTTGCTCGAAGGAATCGAGTATATGCTGAACCACTCTGTGCACCTGCTCGGGCGTGCCGTGCCCTGGACGGAAGCCGGACTGATGTTTCGGAACTAGAGTCGCTTCATTATCTGTTGCCAATACTCTGCACAAAAATATTCTTTCGAATATTTTGGCGAATACCGGCAGCAGGCTAATAGGGCGATATGACGCAATTGACGTAGGTGGCTGGGAAGGCTTTAAGATCATTGCGATCTGAGCACATTTCCACTCTTTTGGGAAATATGCCAGACGCATTATCCGCATTGTATATATTGCACAGCGCGAGTATACCCGCCATGGGAAGAGCCTTGGCCACTCTGGCGTCTATATTGTCAATTCCAGGTGCTTTTTTGTTGTTAAGCATATTAATTTGCTCTACAACTTCATCTAGCGTCACTGGTCGATTAGGGACATCTAATTGGAGCGCAGAAGAAAGCACCTCGCGA
Organism: Chymomyza caudatula; assembly: GCA_035041775.1. Lineage (NCBI taxonomy): Eukaryota > Metazoa > Arthropoda > Insecta > Diptera > Drosophilidae > Chymomyza > Chymomyza caudatula. The sequence continues at coordinate 1,027,090 of JAWNKW010000032.1, read as the reverse complement.
GTTTCCTCAACCTCAGCATGGGTGTTCAGGTTGAATGGAGTAAAGCGTTCCTCAAGGTGTTGAGCGAAAGCGTCAGCGCGATCTTGGTCCGAGCGGCACCAACGACCATTGGGAGCCTTTATTGGTGCGCTTGGAATTGGTGCTTTTTTTATGTATCGTGTTAATCTCCATAGGCTGCGATTTCCTTCTTCATTAGGGCTAGCCTCAGACAAAAGACGATTGATTTTGTGTTGGCTTGCATCCTTGAGTGCTTTTTTTAGGCTTGTCTCAGCACTACGAAGCAGGGCTTTGTCTGCCAGATTGTTGGTTCGCATGTATCTTTTTCTGCTCCGGCGTTTTTCCCTTAGCAGATGTGCTATCTGTGGGTCGAGAGTATCTCGAGGCGTCTGTTGAAGGCGATATGCACTTCGAGGAGCAGCTAACTTTGCAGCGTCAACAATATTTTCCTGCAGAATCTTGACTGCATCATCGATATCGCTTTCTGTTTTAATTTCCAACGTAAGATACGTCTTGCGGTTAATGTATCTCTGAAAAATATCCAAATTTGCTCCAGGATGCAGAAGTATTGGGTTTTTGCAATATTCAGCAGCATTAAACACTCTTAAACTTTTAAATTAATACGTAATTAATGCTTAAAACCACTTAGAGCATACTGAAACTAAAGTAAAAGCAGCTAATAAACTATGAGCGACATATTAAAAAGAAAAAAAAAATTAAACTTTTATTCGCTCTAGCTCGCTCCGTCTCTGCTTTTCAACACAGCGTAGAGCTAACGTTAATCCAAGTAAACACTTAGATAACACTAACACTACACTCTAAAAGCCAACCTCAATCTCGGCCAAAAATTTTCCTTCTACACCTGACTTAGCGCGCTATCTCCGCTCGCACTCATCCAGAAAGTTGCCACCTAAACGCAAATGAAGTCAAATGAAAACTCCATCTAAGACAATTTGAAAAGCGCAAAACTTTTGCCTGCAAGCATTTAGCAAATTCTCGTATGTCAGCACTTGAACAACAAGCCATACAAACTTTATGCTCTACCTAATCCGAGTGCACACAACTGCATTAGTGTGCACATGCCTGCGTTTGTGTGTGTGTGTGGGTGTGTGTGGGTGTGTGTGTGTTTGTGTTAGTATTAGTGTTGGTATTAGTGTTGGTATTAGTGTTGGTATTTGTGGAACGGTGCAAAATTTTAAATCAAATGTGCTGTGCAGTGCAAATAATTCATGCATATTACAGCTTAAATTAGGCGTTCAATCTAAGAACAAAGTCAAACACACAATCGGGGGCGGGCACAAGCTAAACCAAAAGGGGGTGTGGCAGGGTCAACATGGGCAAATTTTGCAGCCAATGCATTTTGAGAAATAGCCAGTCACATTGACTTAATCTATGTGTGTGCTTATTTGTGTCTGTGTGTGTGTGTGTGTGTGTGTGTGTGTGTATTGGCAAATTCATATAGGGACAGATTGAGGGATTATGTATAAAATGCCTTTTATAATAATATATAGTAGATGCTATGGCTGCGGCTAATGCGGCTGTGAACTTTAAACTCGACTCTTGCTTGGCTGCAATGAAAGGCAAGTCAAGTCGGTCACAAGCACATACACGAACACATATGGGATCTGTTGTGCTTATGTGACAGAGTTAAACGCAATTTTCAAATCGTAAATTGTCGAAATATCTTAATAATGTGAATAGGGTGTATTGCACCGCGTCCATTAATATCTTTTGTGCCACCTATCGATAGCTCTTCTGGTATGCTTCCAAACGAGTTTAATCGGTCATCGAGGTCCTATACCCATAATTGTAAATTCTATCGAGTAACAGTAGCGAGAACTCCTTCCTAAATTTACAAAACCTACAGATACAGTAGCTGGTGACGCCAAGCTTACTCTAGTGTCCTTATAGTACCCCAAGTTCAGTACTAGAGTTTTAGAAGCCTTGACTGCCAAGAGTTACATATAAGGCCTGGAGCGCAGATCCAGTCGGTGTTTTATTTGAAACACTTCTTCTTCGCTGTAGTGTGTGGAGATTGACCAAAGAATTGATGACACTGTTGAAAACTGGAAAACTGTAATTTAATCAGGTTTTGCTATGACGCTTTGTGTCGTAACCTTAGGTGTTGTGGCTCGAAATCTAAAAGATCTTATTGATATCGTTCATGAACAGTCCCTCAGCAGTTTGCCACCCAATACCACAAAAAGGTTCTGGCCCTATCTAGGGACTGGCAACATCGTTTATTGCTAGTCTGTCCGCAAGTCCATACCCGGACATGCTGGTATCTCTAAGCAACCATCGGAGTGAGAGTTTGTTACGCCTTGCCAGAGGTTTCCTAAATCAGCCAGCACTTTATTCTAGTTCTTGCAACGACCGTTTTGGCCGTCTGGCTATCTGTTAATATTGTACAGGTTGATGCCTGCACATCGGCATGTGGCGCAATCTTCAGCCTGGAAGACGCAAATACTCAAGCAAATGCAGATAGGGTCACAAAAATGCAAGTTCTGTGTCTTCATATGTTAAAAACCCCTGCGTGTTTTGCCGTACCTCTAGGATTGTTCATGACCGTTATTTGCGTAGTGCTGAAGCTTCGCATCAAATCATAATCAGTAACCAGAGTTTCCTAACTCTGTTATAGAAGCGACTAAATTAACTTTGCAGTTGTCAGCGTACCGATTATGTAGCCTCTACCCATCCCTTCCACCAATATTTTGTTACTTTCATTTTAATACATATGGCGCTGTGTTAGATCCATGCCGCTGTAGGGCAGTTTCTCATTAGCTCCTACCATGCACACAAAGTTTAGCCTCTGTATTTTATGTGGTCTCTATTTCCTTGAGACTGATTCCAGGCGATTGCCCCATAGGAAAGCATCGGACAAGTATGACAAACTAAAGTTTTTCATCAAACGTAACTTAACTTCTTTCCTTCGACCTCGAGTTCATTCGTGAAACGTTTTTTGCTTAATTAAAGTGGAGACTTACACTGTTACCAGAAACGCAAAATTTGTAATCTTCATGGATATTTATTTTGTCTCCTTCAAAATATGCCCCTTGTGAAGCAATCCACATAAGCCATTTTTTTCCCAATCATTAAAACATGCCTTGTAGGCGTCCGTCAGTATGTCCTTCAGCACCCTCAGCAAGTTTGGCACGAGCAGCGATGCATCTCACGACCAAATTATCCACCAAAATTAAACGTGCTTCTTGACGACTGATGATGCATCTCATGACCAAATTATCCACAAAAATTAAACGAGCTACGTGACGACTGATGTTTAACAGTTGGGCTGAAAAGTTCGTAGGCTGACATAGAGAGTGCGACACAAATATCAAATCCATACCATTTTTAGTTAGTACCAACCTTCACATGAACCGTGTAAAAATTTGACAGCGATCTGACAATTGGTTCGTGAGTTATAGCCTTGAGAGTGAAGCTACTTTTGTTATCTCTCTAATACTCATCTTTTAGTCTTTTCAAAAGATCGTTAACAATAAGATTCCATAGAAATGGGGATAGAACCGGGCACCCACGCTATAGTCATACATAAAAACCCTTCAATGAATGAATTATAAAAGTCAGATCGGGCTTAGCGTAGATACTTTAGCTTGCAATGCTGAATTTACAATTTCCGAAGAAAAGAGGCTACAGGATAAGCACCATTCTAACTTCCGTTTTTTTAATCAGCTGTGTCATTTTTGTTTTTAATGTGGATGCTTCTATGCTATCTAAGCATATACAATATTCAAGTGTTTGTCTATCTCTCAATTGGCTCCTTCCATTGTAGCGTATTTCAAGCTGTCACTCACCCCCTAGAGGGTAACAACAGTCTACCTCACGGCCTGAGCACAGAAGGCATCAAATGTTCACGTGCTTTTTGATAAATTGATGGTGATTCAGGACCTAAGAAATATATGTACTAGCTACTTGTATGTCGGGTACTCGTCGTAACAATGCCCCAATTGTTTCAGCGCAAAGGAAATGGAGAATAGATAAAAGGACAGAAGAACTCTAGGTTAAAAGCCATCTATACTGACCATAAGCTTCAGGGACGGGGAGGAACCATAAATGGTTTTGCATATCCTATGTCACCGGCAATACCTTTTTCAATTAAACAAATTTTTGAGAAGCGTCTCAAGGATGAAAGCATACCTAAGTCAGCTTGGATTTAACCATTTTGGAATGAACTCGGAATGTGTTGTCAATTAAGTCGATGGAGACTCGATATGATGCCAAAAATAGCAACTTAGAAAACATTTTTGAAATAACGCACTTTGCAAATTTTTGCACGCATAAACCATACGAAAGTCACACAGACAGATACGCTTTGTTATTTGAGCGTATTGGGCAAATAAACTTAGGTTGCATTTAGTAGCTAGGGGTAATTGTGTCAGTGTGTGTGTCTGTCTATGTGTGTGTGTCAAATACAATGCAAATATATTTGCAGTTTATTTTGTGGATTTCCTGTTGCAGACAAATCAAAATTTCTGCTCAAATACACAAAATGGCAGCTGGCAAATGAATGAAAATGAAACGAAGAGAGAAGCTAAACCAGCTTTCAAACCACTCTCAAGCCAATAACTGCCCCAGAGCAACCCAGTAAAACTCATTGGCATCATCCAAATGACATTTGACAATGTGACAATGAGCGATGAACCGAAGCCACAAAAGACAACACAGCATGTGAAATAAGTTCTGATGATGCAGTAACACAAACACACACACACACACCAACACAATAGAGATAGTGTTATGTAAGCGAGAGAGGGAAATGGAAAAATTATTGGTTTCGATTTCGATTACGCTGCACTTTGACAACTTTGTGGAAAATTTAAAACAATAATCAAAATCGATGCCAAAATGAGAATAAGCCGACAAATACTGCTGCTAAATTGACTCAAATGCGCAGTTCAAAATATTTGGCCCTTTTTCAATTAAAGTGTCAGTAAATAACAACACCAACAACGACAATGAGAAAACCAAAAAACGAAACCAAAACCGAAAACCTAAAACGAAATGTCAAAACTTTTTGCTTACTGTTTGCCATTTGCTGTTTTTATTACTTTGGTTTGCTTTTAACATAAAACAAGATTTTTAAGTTTGTCTCGTTATGCGTGAGTGTGTGTGTGTGTGTGTGTGTGTGTGTGTGTGTGTGTGTGTGTGTGTGTGTGTGTGTGTGTGTGTGTGTGTGTGGTGGGTGTGTGTGTCTAGAAGCTCTCTTGGCAGCTCGTGTGTGTGTGTGTGTGTGTGTGTGTTTGTGTGTTGGCTAACACAGTTTGCTCATCAGCTTTTGGACATGACGCAAACAAGTAACAAAAAAAAAAACAAAAACTGGTTTGGGACATAAAAATGAAAAGCTAAAACCAGCGCCAACGACAAGATGTTACTGATGCTACTAATGCTGCTGGCTCTAGTTGCCTCTCAGTTGCTCCTCTGACGCTGCTCTGCTGCTCGCTCTTTTACTTCTGACTGCTGTTCGAATGCCACAATTTGAAATATTAATGTGTGAAGACCGACGGACAGCAGAGTGGCGAAACTTTTTCAAATGTGCATTAAACTAAACGAGCACTGGACATTGTACAACTGAAAGCAATAATGGTCACTGAGCAACATTCAGCAACTCGAACCAAGTCAAAAGTACTGAGTCCTAACTCTTGAGTGCAGCTTCAACCCACTGCGAGCCAGCCGAGTACCGAAAATGAAACCCAAACCCATTCGACTGCCAACTTTATTAGCCATACTCAGTAGCAGCAATGCGATACAACATTGATGATTTGCTGCTTTGATAAGCGCAGTAGCATTAAGCTGACAAAAACTGTAACGAACCAAAATGAGAAAAGGTACACTGAGAGAAATCAAACGGAAAACCCAGCTTAATTAAGTCAAATCAGTTTTGCAACGTCATATTTGCACATCATATTCAATGTAAAGGAAATCGTTGTTAACGATGCTTAACATATATGTTATATGTGCTATATATAGCACGCCAAACTATTAAACCCTACGCCAGTTTTCTTGCAGTGTGCCTAGTGTAATGGGCAAATAGCACAAAATGTATCGTACGTATAGCGGGAGAGTGCCAGCAAATGCGCAAAGCCTTTAACACAAAATTAAGACACATAATCCTTGACAAGCAGTAATGGCAATCTAATATGCTAACGCTTGCATTTTGCGAAAACGCTCCGGCATAGATAACTTTGGGCGTACAACTTTAACGCTCACTAAGCCGTCCAGCGATTGACAAGGCCAAGTTAAATGCCGGATAGCGGTATAGTGAGCGTCTGTAGAAGGGGGTCTGCGATAATGTAGATACACAGCAGAAAAACCCAAAAATTATGTCGATTTGTTTAGCCACGCACAAGACCGTTAAGCGCAGCGTCTTAACACCATCATTTTAAAGAAAATGTAGCCTGCTTAGAGGCGCTAGTGAATAATGGCTAGGAGTACAACTGGCTTGGCCATCAAAATAAATGAAATTGCGCTATACAATGGCTTGGCCAACTAGCTGCTGCTGCTGCTGCTGCTGCTGGAATCAATCACTTTAATTAAAACTGACAAAAACAACAAAAGTGGCGCACAATAAGAATGGCAACTAAACAATAACACGGCCAACAACGTCGCAGTTGAAAGAAAATTTTAATTACACTTTGTGCATATTGCAGATTGTTTTCTATGAATTAAATTTCATTTCCTGTTGTTATGCGCTCTGTCGAGCCAATATTGCGTTGCCGCACTCGCTCTTTAGTTCTTTAGTTGTTGCCATTTTGGTACATATTGGCAGGCAGAGCTGCTGCTGCGGCTGCTGCTGCTGCTGCTGCTGTTTGGGTGGCGCCACCGTCTATGGCTTTGCATGCGCGGCGCCATTAAACAGCAGTTTCCGGTTTACGCGCTTTGAGTTTCCGCTTCAAACATTTGCTGCTACACAACAAACACACAACGTGTAATTGTTGTTGCTGTTGCTGTTGCTCGAGTGTTGTAGTTGCTATTGTAGCTTTAGCTGCAGCAGCTGTTGCCATGGTTATTGTGCTCCCTGCGCTCTTTTGTTAGAATTGTTGTTATTATTTCGACACGCACACAACAATGCCGCGAGCGTCGCTGCCAACGCCGCCGACCGCCGACCGTCGTCACCCTGCAACATCTTTAATATAAGATTCAATTCAGCACCGTTGCTGCTGGCAGCGCGAAATTTCGCTTTCATGCGCTCTCTGCTCTGCTGCTGCTGCTGCTGCTGCGGAGGCGTCAGCGCTGAAATCAGTGGCATATATACGCACTATAGCGGCAACAACCGCAGCACGGCCAAAGCAACGGTAAAAGCAATAACCAAAGCTACATTTCTATTGCATACCAGCCGCACTCACGCACACAACCACACACAAAAGCCCGTCATATAACAGTACACACACACACACACACACACACACACACACACACACACACACACACACACACATTTGTATATGGGCTTTCTTTTTTTAATTAAACGCAAAGCTCTTTGCCAAGACCCAAAGCAGCAGCAGCAGCAGCAGATGCTAACGCAAGCAGCAACCGCGGCGCAGCTCCAAAGCTCACTGCACAAATCGCAGAGACAAAGACAGAGTCAGAGACATAGAGAAGGACCTCTTCAAGGTTAAGTCGCGAGATGGCAAAAACTGAGTAAGTACTTTGGTTTATTGCGGATAATAAATTTGCATATTTGATATCATCAGTTGTACTCTCAAGAATTTAATGCTACAGTAAAATTAAAATAATAAAATTAAATGGTTACATTTGTTGATCTTCACATAAAATTATGTTATTTGTCTATAAAAATTATTTCTAGCATAATGAGAAAGACGCTGCAGCTATAAAAGCCCGACAAAAAAACTAAATAAAATTTTAGCTCTCAATATTTTTATGGCTCGCTTCGCTGTTAAATCACAGTACCACTCTCACTGCAAAGTGAAAACCGCGTTTCACTTGTTTTTTTGAGTACCCAAATATGGGTATTTCTATAGAGTTCATTAACTTAAGCAATTTACGCTTAAACTCATTTGCCATGATGTGCAAAACGAGTGCAAAACTATATCTTGCAGCTTCTATTCTTTGGTCTCGCACAACATAAATTAACTAATATTAAAGGCAAAGAGATCGAAATATCATCGAGTAGCAAGTAGTAGTTACTTAAAACTAAATACTACCTACAATTGGTGCATAGAAGTTGAACTCAACTTAAACCGGGCAAAAACAGTGGTAGGGCCATTCACTATACGATATAAACTACAGAATATGTGGCAATTCGTCTCATGGGACGTCTTATTCACACTAGTAGGAAGATCATGTACCTAGGAGTCACATTTGACAGCAAATTTAAATTTGGCTCCCATGTCGCAAAAGTGACTAATAAATTCATCAGAGCTTTATACACGTGCAGGAAGATAGCAGGAAAGTTATGGGGAACCTCACCCAAAATCGTTAGATGGCTGTAACTGATGATAAAAAGACCGATGCTCACCTACGTAGCAACCGCTTGGCAAACAAGAGTGAATGTAATATCAGTCAGAACAGACCTTACGAAGATACAAAGGCTGGCCTGTGTACAACAGAGGTACTGGAAGTTCTAATGGATCTAACACTACTCCAAATGGTCGTAGAGCTCCTAATAAAAGCAACTCAATTAAGGATGTAAGTGGAGGGTACTGGCAGGGGCCACCTAATCCGGGTCCAGGACGTTGACATACTGGGAAAGACGATATTTTCACAACCCAGAGATGAAATGGCTACTGAGTACCACTTCAAAATTTCGACACCATCATAAGTAACAAACGAGCCTGGACAACATTGGAGGAGATACATCCTATAGAAAAGCACACCATAGTTTGGTATACAGATGGGTCATTGACGAATGAAGGCACAGGACTCGTCTATCATAATCTATGGGCGTTCATACTAGCATTTTCTAGACTGAAGTATGCTCCATAAGCCGATGTGCAGATAGAAATTTAGAAAGGAACTCCCCGAATAGGTAATAAGCGATACCATCGGACATTCAGGCCGCCTTAAGAGCGATTGCAGGAACTACAAGTCAAATTTTAAGGTCACACCAACATTCCCGGCAGAGAACTCGCGGACGGACTGGGAAGAAATGGCGCTGCGAACACCATGATAGGGCCAGAGCTTTTTTTGGCATTGGAAAACATACTATCAAGCAGCTGAAAAGAGAAGAAGAAAGAGCAAGACAGCGCACGAACTGGTAAGAACGGGCCTCAGACATGCTATAGTAGAAAATACTAGGGAAAGATTCTGACAGGTCTGCTTACTGGACACTGTAGAATGAAAGGACACTTGAACAAGCTGGGTATCACCAGCTCCAGTATCTGCAGGTTCTGAGAACTTATACTTATAACCTAATTAAGTCGACTTTGAAGGTCTATGTTATGGTAGTTTCCAGTGAAATTTGTAGTAAACTTTATCTGTATCCATAGTTTATTTTTTGCCCCAAATGTATAACTGTCAAAATATCGATGGCATTACCTAAATTACCGATATTTCAACCGAACTTTTTCAAAATAAAACAATTGAGTCTCGACTGACCTACCAAGATATATAATACGACTTGACAGGTCACTCTACTTTTATTTTCCAATTAATTATCGTTTGAATTAATAAATCATCGTGCCTTTTCAGTGGCTCGTTCTGGAAAATAAGTTATAAGGAATTTGCCTGCTCATTCAACTTTTCCTATAATAATGTTAATAATGCACTTTCCACGAGAGAAAAGTAGTGGTAGCAAAGCCGATATCGAGAATGTACTACAATAAAAAAAGAAAGTTCGAAAATCAGAGAACAGGAAACATAAAATAAATCAAAAGAAACAGTAGAAGAGCAATGCAAGTCAATAAAACAAAACAAGAAAAAGAAAAAGAGTTGCGTCAATGATAGTTTTCAAAAGATTTATATGAGATATGAGAATTTACGTTGGACTGCTGAAAAAAGCATTAATACAAATATAAATGTATGCAGAATGTCCCGACTCGTTACCGTGTACTCTTTTTTCCTAAAAAGGGCAACCTATTGCCTACCACGACTTCTTCTGAGGGTTACATACTTTTATTTTATTAATTTGATGATGGCATCTGTGTAGGCGAGTAACTGGACTCTAATAGTTCAACGTTACGATGTCCTTCGGCCTTTCGCAACACAATTTCCATCACAAAGTTAAACGGCTCGAAGAAGGGTTCATGAACTTGTCTGAAGCCTCGTTCGCTATGAAAAGGTACGGAAAGGTTCCTTCTACCTTTTCGTGTTGGAAAACGGGTTTTCTGCATAGTGGCAGTTGAAGAGTCATCAAACTTACACAATGCTACGGGCTACCAACTATACGCAAGATTTGGCGCAGTGTGAGCATCTGGTCTAAAGCTACATTAATAAGGTGAAATCAGTTCTTTCGCGAATCTTCATTCTCTCACACAGAAAGAAGGCTAGTACCACGTTGTTATCGCTTACCGTTTATTTACCTTTCTTAACCCTGAAACGTCATCCTAATTTCTTGCATACTAACGTCGTCCTTCGTCATTTTGATAACACACAATTCAATTTATTTATATGTAAAGTCCCATTTGTTGCGACTCAAACATCGTGATCGCTAAGCGATGTCGGGAAATTTACACCGAATTGTTTACCAACGTTTGAAAAAGCGTCCTTACTCATCTTTCGATCTTGAATAGATCGCGTATATCACATACCCTACGTGGCACCGTGAAGAACGTCCTTGGTTTTTAACGCTCACTGCCGAGTAACCAGTGGTATAATCAGGACTGTCACGAAGCATCTACTATAAAAAACGCTGACTATAGAAGGACCCAGCACGGACGGCTGGGAGATCACAAATCTAAGAATAAGATGCAAGCAAACCTGGCCGCTATTCAATCCAACTTGAACAAAAAGCTTTACAAACAAAGGAGTCAAAGCATCATGATAAACTGGAGACAGCAGAACTAAGAGTCTGCATCTGTGGCATAACAAACAACGTATAATACTGGATCGTTAAATGCCCTTAAACAAATGGAAATGAAAAAAACTGGACTGACAGTAAAAAGGACGGTCACTTAATAGCATATTTTTTACATAACATAAATAGAGGATAAGAAAAAAGACAGGCTGTGCACTCTCCAGTAGGTTTATCTGGGCTAAAGTTGGACAGAACTTAGCCCACTCGACTCGCCCGAGCCTCTCCTCGTCAAGATGTGCTTAGCAAGTTTTCTCTCCGCATATGAAAATTTTTGTGCCTGAGCGCTGGTCGACGGCATTTCATCCGGCACACCCATCACTAGAGAAAGATCCAGCGCATTGCAGCATTGATTAGCATCCCCGATGACAGGTGCATCCAAATTAGTGCCGACTGCATCGAGTCCGGTGTGAAACCTTATGTTCGGCAAAGCGCTACAGACGAAGCTGGTGGGCCCGAGGGCCATCTTTGCAGCTACAAATGAGCTTTGGCCAGGCTTTTGAGCCAATGCGTCCTTGTTTGTTTGGGATTGCTCCCGTTCGACGTTTTAGGAGTGTCCACTTCTTTTATATATATATATATATATATATTTCTCTATATAGAGAAATATATATATATATATAATCAGAAATCATGTTTTGGTTCTAAGGAGTGGTTAAGGCAGTCCGGTGGCGGTCCGCCTGCGCAGAGATCCGCACTATGCAATAAGGCTAGTTAATCCGGAGGCTGCCAGGTATCCGCATGCTCCGTAAGAGACTTGGCCCCAGCCAGGCTGACTCTTGGCACGGATCGCATGAGTTTCAGAGATCTTTCCCAGAAATATGCTAGGCTATTAGGAGCCAACGCATACGGTTCCAATCAACTGACGTGGCTAACATCCATTCCAGAACGGAACTACTGAAGCGTCATTACCAGTCGGCCCCTCGGGGAGGGTTCAGTTGAGGATTTTACCGACCATCAGTGAGGGTTAGAAGTTAAGAGAAAAATACTATTTCAATGAAACAAATTGGTTGATTTCGATGGTCCAATACATTGTATACATAAAACTTGTTGAGTTTGCCAGCCTTTTACATCATATAACATAACAAACTTATTGCATGCATAGATTTTGTAAGATGTGAGGCTTTGGACTTCTAAATCGGTCAAAGATTTAACTGCTTTCTTACGACCAACCTCAATTAATTTATAAAGCGTTTAGTCAGCCAATTAAATAGCCATTCACCGTAAAAGTCAGCGTTTTTATGCTATTACGTACAAATCAGTAATTGGTCTCATGCATCATGTAACTGCTCTTAATTATGTTAGAAACTTTAGCTTTAAATGTTTGCTCTTTAAGATACTTCAAGCGAACAGTCTGCTTATCTTGAGCCACCAGACCAAAGAACTCTACAAATAATTGACTCCGTAAATAACGCTTATTTCATAGCTGAAAACAGCAAAGCTGTTATTATGTCGAAAAGTGTAGTTAATTTGTATTGCTTTATTTGCACATTCAACATAAACAAATTTCCATACCTATAAAAAGAGTCAGCAAATCACAAAATCAACAATTCCCGTAATAATTTGCAATTTCACATTGAAGGAATTGCCAAACTGAGCATAACTAGGCAAAATAAATATTGCAGATAGACTGTTTCCAAAATGTACTTACTGTCTACATTCAAAGCACTTTCGACTCTTCGACAGAGAGTGTAACTTTTTGCACAATATTTGCCTTAGTTTATCGGTATCAAGAAATGCAAATGTTATTCAATTGGTAGGATACAGTTATGAGGCGCTTGCTAACCTATGTATCTAAGCAGCTGTATATCTATATATTTGAGTGTATCTGTCTCTATGACTTTAATGATGCCGGCCTAGAGGAAGCGGGCTTCATGTGGCACGTTTGCCGTAGTGGCGCCAGCGCGCACATGAATCGTCGATGTGAAAGCCCAATTAATATTTCATAAAGGCGTGCTTACACACACACGCACACAAATACAGACACCGAAATTCCCACAACCCACAGGCAAACGTACAAAAGTCCCTCAATCACTGCCAATTAATGTCAGACACAGGCACTCATATCTGCCAGAGAACAGGACCAAACCAAACCAAACCGAACCGAACCGAACCGGGCCGAAACGCAGCAGTCAGCTTGCTATGTCGAATATAAAAACAATAAATGATTTATACATAAAAACAAAATGCTTGCGCGCAAAAGCCACAAAAATAAAAATCACACACAGACAGAATCATACACAGATTCATACGCTGAGTACGCGCTCGGATACATCAGACAGTAGTCCTTGTAGTCCTTGTTATACGTTAGTCGACGTGGCGACCACAGCAGGCAGTATATGCCAAAACGTGAATTTTGTGAATTTTACTGACATATTTCTACTAGAATTGTATATTTTATTATGCGTCTGAAATCAAAGCAAAACAAGAAAACAGGAAAGAAAAAAAATAAAACAAAATACCAAAAACATAGAGAAACAATGAAAACGCATAATAAAGGGCGACATACAGCACACACACATACACACTCACACACACACACACACACACACACACACACACACACGCACACTCTGACACACGTGTGAAGCCAGCCAATTGAGCGTAGAGACAGCTCGCTTGAGCAGAGCGACGCCGGCTCCGTTTACTGCCGTAGCATTAGAAGGTGTATCCCGGCCCACTGTAGCCGTAGACAGAGCCACAGACAATAGAAAAATGAACTGAAGTCTTTTATGTTTCATAGCATACTTTTTGGTGCAGCTAATTGCCGCTTTAAATTACGGTATTTGCTATTGTCTGAGTTATCTGCAAAAATTTCAGGGATTTATGCACATCACTCAAAGCACAGAAACGACTGCGGCTACGGATACAGATACAATTACAGATACGTACACCTATCAGCCCCATGTTTTGCTAGTTTTACGATTGTTCTAATTGTTGTGTTGTTTTGCTTGTCTAACCACAACAAAAGCCAACATATTAATTTGCATTTCTCTGATTTCTATACAAAAAATAACAGCGCCATTGCACTACACAACTTCCGGCGTGCTCACTCCGATGCCGTCACTTTCATCGCAAAATCTCCACCAAATAGCATAAAGCCCGCAAAACAATGGACAGAAATTCAACAAGCACAAAAAAATAAACAATTTAAATCAATTTAAATTTCTGATGATTTGCAACTGCTGTCAGCTGTAATGGCGGACTGAGGCGCCACCAGAGCGAGACAAAAAACCAAAACAAAAAAAGACCGACTAACTCACCACACTATCAGTCACACTTAGTGCACGTTGCACAGTTTCCATTTTGATGAGCACGGCTAGTAACAGTGCGGCAAACGGAAATGAAAATAAAAATATTCAAAAGAAAAATCATACGCCTAGTGTAACCGATGTTTGTATACGCTTCTGAAGAGCCTTGAAAATAAGGGGATACAATGCAAAGCTTATGCTGATGACATTGAAGCCACTTTCTGTGACACAATACAGAGGGAACTTAATATCACCTACGACTGGTGCACGGAACTTGGCCTCAGCCTAAACCCTGCAAAAACTGTAGTAGTTGCATTTTCAACAACAAGATATAAGCTTCTGCAAATGAAGCAACTTCGTCTCAGGGGATGTCCCCTAGCAAAGTCAAATTTGGCACCCATGTCGAAAACGTAACTAACAAAATCATCAGAGCATTGTTTACGTGCAGAAGAATAGCTGCAAAATCATGGGAAACATCGCTGAAAATCATTCGATGGCTTTACCTAATGGTAATAAGAACGATGCTCACCTATGGAGCAATCGGCTGGGGGATAAAGAGTGGAGTTAAACTTAGTCGAAAGTAACCTCACAAGAATTCAACAACCATGGACAATCTTAGAGAAGTTGCACCCTATGAAATGGCATACCATAGTTTGGGGGAAGGTGATTAGGAAAAAGTTCAACACTGTTTGGTTTATAAGCCTAACATAACCTTACGTACCGTATTTTCTGAATATAAATGTTAACCTTAACATTTCTATTAAAAGTGAAAAAAGTTTATAGGAGGAGTCTACAATTTTCAAGTTTTCATCCGATCTTAATGATTTTAATACAACACATGCACAGTAACAGTGTAAATAACTGTGCCAAGTTTCAATTAGATAGCTTTTATGGTGTAGGCTAATAATGTAATTCTCTCACGGAGGGAAGGGGTAAGATATCGACAAAATGCGAAAAACTCGTATTTTTCCAGGCATATGTGCATCTTTTGATAAACAAATTGTTGCTTATAATCTCTGAGAACGGTGCGACAACACGGACTGACTGACATGTCTATATTGACTCGACTATTGCCCCTGATCATTTTTGCCTATAGGACACATAGTCTGCCACCATAATGCATTGCCGGGCTTACTTCATGATTTGCTGCGCCTTGTGCTGTCGTTTGGGATCTACTTTTCATGCGCCATGAGGATTCCATGCAAAATCCCATCCGTATGATTCTCACAAAGGTTGACATGGTTTGAGATTAAAGGAGTTGCTATTGGCCATACATTTCTTGAATAATTGGTTTGTGTTTAAATTGCACTGTTACTGAACAAAAAGCGGCATGAGAGATAGTCGTGGGTTTCATCCCAAGAAAACATACATAATGATTCGCAAGTTATGAAAAATCAATGAGTTACTTTAAGGGCTACTTAGACGCCCACAATTCTCAAATACTTCGCTTACTCAGCGAGTAACGGGAATCAAGGCTTAAAATATTTGATGTTGCTATGCGAACTGAGACTTGAAACCGAAGTCCTCGGGTACAAAGTAAGCCACGGCACTGCAAAATCGTTTTGTGAAACCTTGGCATAAAACGCAATAATAAAACCTTATCGAAAGAAGTTCATAAGCTCCCATTAACTATTGTTAGAGATTACTCAGTGTTTCTCAATTTGATCTCAAACATGATAAAATATTTTACGGCCATATTTACAGAGAAGCACTCTTGTTAAGAATAAAATAACCTACCAAATTGAAAGTTTTGTTTATGGTCAGAAAAAGATGACACAAAAAGAGTATAACCTATAAGATAAACCAACATAATGGTACAGTTTGTGCAATTGGGCAAATAATCGGATATTGCGAACATTGTTAAGTTGTTTTATTGGGCAAAATGTACCAAAACCCATGCGCACATTAGCTCACTACCGGGTGTCAAATAAGGGACTACACGTGAAGCTTTTCTGTCAACCTGGTTCAGGTAGAAGCAGTTATCATCCAGGTTAATAGCGATCAGAAGCTTTCGCCCTGCTCCAGCAGAACCCAAGCACCAAAAGTAGAAGATTAAATACAATGGCAATATGAAAAATCAATCATTTAGGGATTTTCAGGGAGTATACAAATACCCAATAGAGCAGGAGAAGAGAATACTTACTATACAATTGAGCCGATCTGGACTTAAGAAACTATCAACAGTGCATATTTTTCTTATAAGCGGTCTCTGGCAGTTTCCGTTATAACAACTTAGTTATGCCGAACTGTGTTCTCAAGTTAAAAGCTCTGACTGAAGCCTTACACACTTCAGACCGAGTTGATAATACCCACTTCAAGTTCACACATACCTTACCGAAAGGAAGAAAAGAAAAGAATTTCAAATAAAAACGCATTGCCAGAAGATTTCAGCAAGCGCAGAAAGAAACAAAACAAAATTTAATAAAATATATAAATTGTAGAGTATATGTTTTTATAGGAGCAAAAAAAGGCGTCACAGCCTGAGGGGCGGTTATTGTGACGACTGTAAAAAGCTTGCTGAAATAAAGTATAAAACAAGAGCAGAGGGGGAGCAAAAACAGAGAGAAAAGGACTGAATGGAACCCGTCGAAAAACAAACGCGCAGAGTGCAAACATTTGCACGCACGCACAAATCAAAACATCAACACAAAAAAGCTGAAATACAGCAAAAAAATAAAGAAATGCGCACAAAAAACAACAATTGTGCAAAAACCAACGGCATGTATTCCGGCGCAACGAGCGCAACGCGTTGCCCACATCAGCCCAGCCCCCTAAGTCAGCCCCCTAACTACGTCTATGCTTCGCTGCACGCGGTACGAGTTTGTGTTTGTGTATGAAAAGTCTCGGCAACATTGTACGTATTTGACATTTTAAACGGCCCAGTCGCCACTTGTCAATCTTTGTAAAAGTTCACATTTCCATTTTTACCTCTTTCTCACTATCGCGCTCTCTCTCTCTCTCTCTCTCTCTCGCTCTCTCTTTCTCTTCGCCCCTATTAATACTGCTCCCTCACTCGCTCAGTCAGTTTTTTACGCGCTTTTTTGGAGTGGCTTTTGCGCTGTTAAATGGCTTTTCAAATGCGTGTGTGACCAAAAGCAAAGTCAGCCTAAAAGTATGCAAATAAAATATGCGCTGTTATCTGTTTGGCATTGGCTTTTGTTGCTCCTTGGTCGCTGCGTTCTGTCGCGGCAGCTGTTGGCAGCAATGCCAACAACAACTGCAACAACAAAACCGAAGTATCTCGAAAAGTGCAAAAAAGAGCAAACAATGTTTTAAAATGCATTTGGGCATACTTTGCACGACAACAGCACCACATGCCACAAGCGCTGACGATGGAGGGGTCGGCGCAGGATATTCACTCCCGTTCCATTCCCGTTCTGTAGCAAAGCTCCACACTGGCAGGCAGGCAGCGCCTCAAACCACTAGCAATCAACAAAATTGAAGTCGCTGTTTGTTGTTTTTGTTACTGCTGTTTTTGTTGCTATTGTTGCTTGGACTGACATAGCTGCCAGTTGCCTTTGCTGCTCATATGTGCTGTCCTGTCCAAAAGTTACTTTTGTTTGGCGCATCACCAAAATTCAACAGCAACAACAACAAGTAGCAGCACTTTATTAGTTGGGCGAATCCTGAATATTGCGTACACTGTAATTACTTTTTTGTATAAACTTTGTACTTTTAAGTTCAAAAGTTATGAGATTATATTGGCTTAATGGCAAAGATCAGAGAATACTAGTCAAAGGTAAAAAAGGGATTTGTGAAAAAATAGCTTAAAACATGTGTTGAAAGGTGCTTTTAATCGTAGAAATTAGTCAAAGGCTTAGAGAATAATCTACAAAGGCTACTTATCTAAAACCTCAGCGACTTTAACTCTGCGGATAAGATATGCTTTGAAACATACATCCTACAAGATGAGACAGCTTTTTAAGATAGGCATCAGAGCGGCAGGTGTTGGCGCTATTTAGAACCGCTAGGTTTGCAAGACTTGAACTTGGTAAGCACCACAGTAATTTGACAAAAACCACTTAACTTATCTTATATTTTTCAAGAACCAACATTCTTTGACCTCTGTTGATGCTATTGACAAAGCTTTTTCTCACCGACTCTTGACAGCGTGAGCTGCCGGCAGAGTACCCAGAAGAAGAAGGCCATGTCTTCGCTGAAGGACCAGGTACAGAGCTCACTTGCTACCTTTGGTATCACTGATTGGAAAAGGAGCGCATAAGGCAGAGCCATCTGGAGAAGAGCTTCACATCAGGCCGTAACTCGGTAACGCACTGTTATGGCTAGTTAAGAAGAAAAACCTCTGAACAGAAAAGTAAATGTGTAACTGCTTTGACAGATATATAATCTAGAAATTGGATAAAACATACTATTCATTGCAAAAATGATGTTTATGTGGAATATCAAAAAAAAGTTGCAGGAGTGGATGTTCGCAGCCCAACTTCGATTTGCTGTACAAGATAAGAGTGTTGTTTGCCTATACAAAGAGAAAAATATAAAAAAAATTTGGTTTCTTCGATTAGATAATAGCCATTCAACTTTTTCTTAAAAATATAAACAAAAATCTCATAAAATGATAACGTCATCATTACCATTACCACCTTCCCCCTATGTAATAAAACATAATCAAATAGCTGACACCTTCATAGAATGGAGAAGAATTTCAAATCTTAGTGATCTTAACTCAAGAAATTTGGTTCTCTACTTACAAAAGCATACTTTTGAGACAGATTTTAGCGATTCGGAAATACATTTTTTTAATTTTATATATATATTAATAAGTAATAAAGATTTATATTTATAACAAATTTGATCGCCTGTGGGATATTTATAAATACATAGTCTTAACAGAAGATTATTTCCAATGTCTTTGTTGAGTTACTGAGCTTTTCCAGCAACTATATTTTATGTTTTCAATTGTTGTGAATTAAAACACACGATAATCTAGTAAAGTAATGTTATTTATTTATGTCCTGATATGCAGGTTTATGTTGATATTAACGATAGTAGAAGTAAGCAGGCGGAACTAAGAGTAGCCCGTGCTACTGATATTGAAGTTTTTAGCAGACAGGCGATCGACTATGATCGTGTCATGCAACGATAAGCGATATGTTCTTTTGTGCGTCGTACCGACTACGGGTACCGACGATTAAAATGCGAATGTTTCTAATTGTAGCGCAGCTAAGCGACAATCCCGCTTAGCTGGCGGCTAACATAAAATATTGTAGGGTGGTGAGTGGGAGCTATGTTAGTCAACATTTAGCTGCTGGGCCGCATAACCAAACAGTCTTGGATCGCAAAAAGATTCATGAGCAAATAAGTGTTTCTCCATTTTGAAGAGATTTCCCTTGCTCAAATGTTCTTATAAAATTATACAAACACCACCTTTAGCTTTTTTTAGAATGTTCGTTTTCTGCTCCAACTTTAATTCGAAATTGACCACACTATAATGATGGATTTCTTTGAAGTTTTCTGGAGTAAAAACGTCGTTTGGGCGATAGAGCATGTTGCGTAATCAGCAGCTTTACGACCAAGTTTATATTAAATTGATAATATTAAACCTTAAACTGCTTTGCTTTGCCGCAGTGGTCGGCACTCATGCATCGCAGCGAGATAGCACTAAATCTACACCTGAGAAGTATTGGCATTTTGAAAATAACTACAGTAAGATCATAAAACTTGATACAGGTTTCCTAATACCTTTGAAACACTTAAAACAATTTTTATAAGAAATATAAAAACAAAAATTGTTTTTAAAAAGTTACTAGTGTTGCAATGTTTGGCTTTATGAAGTATGTGGGTCAAAGTCTTTAAAGACCAGAAATATTCCTTTTTACTTAATGATAATATTGCTTGATAAATCAATGTTTTGAAATCTCTTCTCAATTAAGAACTAATTTCCAAAAATGCTTGGATCCTTACGTCACCAAAAAGGCTATTCAAATCCCCTGTTCGCCCGAAGTGGAACAAGGGTAACCTTTTTAATTTTTGCAACGTTTTAAGCTAACATATTAAATCACCTTTAAAAGTGTTAACCTAAAATCATATGAAAAACCTCTAATAACGAGTCCCCCAATGGTCAAAGATAGTTAAAAATGTAGATGTTCTACTAGAACTACCCTTTATCTTTTGAGAAAAATCTGAAATCTGAAATCAGCATTCTACTACGTTTTAGCGTAAAAATTTTTATAGCGTGTTAACATACGAGCGCCACTCGTTTTCTTAGAAGTCGCTCGAAAAGTTTCAAGGAACTAAATTGATCAGTGAACATTTTCGTGCGATTAGTTTCCACAACATTCAGGTGGTTCTCAGAATTTTAACAATGCCGCTATTTACTCACCGACGGTCATCCAACAATAGTTGATTTACTAGAAACTATTGATATGAGATATATGCATATAAGATTATGGCATACCTGGTTATAAGTTTGCCACCAGTGTACATTCAATATTGCATATACGTTTGGCCATCAAAAAGAGCTCCCCCAAATGGTTTTGCTTTTTTTGATTTTTCTTTATAAGTGTCCAAGACAATGATAAGCTGCACTCTGCACTCTTAGTGCATCTTAGAGCATGCTCAGCTGTTGTTAGAGCCACTACTGGATACTGGCTACTGGTGTCCATGCAGATAGGCTTCTTGCTCCCTGCAACGATCTCTGCAGAAGCTTTGTGGTAAAAGGGGAGGAAGGAGCGGAAGAGCACTTCGCTTGCTCCTGTCCTGCCCTTTATAAAAACGATTCAAGTACCTGGCAGGGTACTTCTTAAGCAGCTTGTCAGAGCTTCCCGAAATTAGTCCTAAGTCATTTTATTTCAGCATCTGAATGGTACTCATTTTAAACATTTATCCCTAGGGTGAAAGGAGAAAAAAACCTGCGATTCCACGATGTGCAGAATTTCAACCTAACCTAACAATCCGTTACCGGGTTACGGCCTGATGTTAAGCAATCCTCCTGACGTTTCTGTTTTGCGAGCGCCTTCTCCAATCGGTGATACCAAAGATAGCTAGTGTACTCACTTTCTGGTCCTTTCAAAGGAGACGTGGTCTGCCCTTTCGGCGCCACCCTTCCACAACCGCATTGAAGACCTTCTCGCAAAAGCTTTTTCATCCATACGCACATCATGACATAGCCAGCGGAGACGCTGGATCTTAATTCGCCTGACTATGTCAATAGAGCTCATAGAGTTCGTCATTACATCGGGTGCGGTAGTCGTTGCCAACGCGTAGAGGGCCAAAGATCTTACGGAGTACTTTCAGCTCAAAAACTCCTTGGAAATTTTCATCAGACTGCGTCATCACCTATGCTTCAGCGCCATAAAGCAAATCTAGAAGGATGAGCGTCCTATAGAGTGTTAGTTTCGTCTGGCGGGAGTGGTCTCTACTACTCATTTGCCTACTGAGACCAAAATAACACCTATTGGCAAGAGTGCCAATGCGTTCTTCATTGTGACGGTGGTGCCAAGGTAGACGAAATCCTTGACAACAACAAAAGTCCAACCGCTGTGTCTCTACACTCGAAGAAAACATATGCGTTGTCTTGCTCTCATTTGCAAGCAAACCCACCCTGGCACATTCTCTTTCAATAGCCGCGAAGGTTCCAGTAACAGCTCGCCTTGAACGACCAATGATATCGACACTCTAATATGTAGAACATAGTCCCATTCCTATTTACTTCGGCCTTTCGCTTTTCAAACACCTGCATTGGAGGTACCTCATTCGGAGTGGCAAAGGTGCTTCGAAAAGTGGTTTAAGCGTTTGCAAAAGTGCATGGATTTTCATGGTGATCTTTGCTGTTGCCCTCTGATCCTCTTTATATGCTACCTAACAGCCCAGTTGCGCTTCAACTGTAGTGTATAGCAGCAAGTCAACTACTTTAGCCAACATCATTCCCTTTCTCCATTTTTGTTGCTTGTTTTATCGCTGTCATACACATTTATTTCTAAATAATTGAAAAGTTATTACGGGAACGAACAAGAGTGCTCCCCACACACACACACACACACACACACATATATATATATATATATAAATATATATATATATATATGTCCATATTTGCCAACATCCCACATAGAGATTTGATGCTTTCTTCTTTGCTAAAAATAAAATTTATATGGAAAAAGCAGGCAGCTAGTAAAAAAAATCAAGCATAGCTTGGCACTCGCTCATATGTTAGCTTTATAGCGCCATTTTGTTAATTTATTTCACTTGGTTGACAGTTTCAATTCTTTTTTTTCTTCTTCTTTGTACTTTGCTTATTTTCGAATTTTTTTGATTTTTTATACTAGTTTGCCTTGGATTTTTGTCTTTTGTTGTGCACTGGACGAAATATTTTTCCGCATTCTTTTTAGTGTGGCAGCGCATTTTTTTGCCTTTGTTTATGAGTGAGTGTGAGTGAGTGTGTGTGAGTGTGTGTGTGTGTGTGTTGGTGTCGGTGTGGTTTTGACATAAAGTGCGCTTATAAAAAACCGCCAAGTTAGAAACGCGCCGGAATAAAATTTTTTGATGAATGCCACACACACACACACAACACACACACACAAACAAAGCAACAACAACAAAGAGCAAGTGCTGGCCAAAAATGGCGTAAAAATAGCTGATAAATTTGTGCATCAAAAAACAAATGGTTAAAGTTTTAAATGAAAATTGCACCGAAACAAAACCTTGTCAATGTTATGGGACAAAGGGTACTGTACGTGCAACAATAGAGAAATAGCTAAGAGACAGAGCGCCAAAGCAGGGTAACTAAAAAATGTACATAATAAATATCTCAATCAAAACAAAAAAGCAAAAAAAGAAAAGCTAAATACCAAAAAAAGAAGAAGAAGCAGCAAACAAAAGGACAAATATCAGTGAAGAAGCAGCAAGAGCTGCATGCAAATATGACAGCAAATGAAACAAAACCAAATGAATATGAAGCGTTTTTGTTGTTTTTGTTGTTTTTGTTGCCGATGTTGTTGAAGTTGTTAAAACAAAGGCAAATAGAAATAAATGTACAAAAAAATGGCCAAATAAAAATGAAAATAAAAACGTTGCGGAGATTAAAAATCTAAACTAAAAAGCAGCACAAATACCAAATAGATATGCATGAATATATGTATCGGTGTGTGTGTGCGAGTGTTTGAGTGTGTGTCTGTGTGTGTGTGTGTGTGTGTGTGGGAAAATAGAAGAGTATAAGCTGTTTCCATTTTGCAGCATCAAAGATTTTTTAGATGTTGATATAAAACAAGCGACTAAATAAAAACCACACATACACACACACAAAAGGCATTACACATACGCACGGATACACACACACACACACACACACACATACACAAAGAGAAGTGCAGGTCCATTTATCTTCTGTCACTGTGTGAGTGTTTCCGTTTCTGTAATGAATGTCCAGCTGTGTGCATTGCCCTCCGGACCAAGCAGCAACCGAACAACCCGACAACCCAACAACCCAACAACCGAACAACCAAGCGACAGCATCGACCCACAACAATTGTCGCTGGGCAGCTGGACCGCTGGACCGCTGGACGACAACACTCGAATCCTACCCAAACTCCATGCCACACTCACTGCGTTCCACATAACACTGACCAGCAACGTCGTCACTGGCTCTGCTTGGCACTTGCCGCTGAAAGGCGTCTTTTATGTCGCTTGATAAGATAAGCTTTGCTTAAAATATACGTCTATATGCATCCCGACGTACTATACAAATAGTACATATAAGTACAGTTGAACGTCGAACAAAGCGTTTAACTCGTGTTTTATGGTTTGTTTAACAGTAAATCGCGCTCGAAACGTTTTTTCATAAAATTCTAAGTAAAACTGGAATAGGGCCCTAGCCGTTGTTAAAACACGATTTTACAGGATAGCGTTGTAAACACGAGCAACTTTTACACACTTCTCGTTTTTAGACAAAATTCACAGTACAGTGTAATTTTTTCATGGCGAGTTAACCAGTTAACCTCAAATTATACTTTATGAATTCGTTGTGTCTATAAAACTGTAGAACAATAGTAATCTTTCGGCAAATTATATACGCTATAGTCATATAAGTCTATTATAGTAAAAATGAAAAGTTTTTGAAAAAGCTAAAGCTGCTTTCAAACGGGCCGACAATCGGCATACTCAACGTTAGTTGGTCTGAGAGTGGCCGACATGAAAGATACTACTGGAAGAAATCTTGCAAATTTTCACTGCTGTCGGACATCGTTGGGAGCAGCCAAAGTTTATTCACATAACTCTGAAATGCTGTAGTGATTTCGATCAAAAGTCGCAAAGCTTCCTTTTACTGTAGCTATTCCTATTAAGTCATATTCGTTTTCCTCTCCCCATCATTTTTCGTGTTCGGTCATATTACTAATACTCATTATTTCTGCACTTTTTAACAACACTACAGTCGACAAATCAACACATCTGCGCGCATTTAATTTGTCGGTCAACAATGTCGCAGACCCAATTTGCACGATTTTTGTATGTCGGCATGCAGATTGTCGACATGCCTGAGCGTAGCTTTAAGCTAACTTCTAACAAACAGCTATTATAGCTGTAAAGACGGCTTTACAGCTGAATCATCCGCGCTTAGTAGTTCCATGCTCAATAAAAAGTATGATTTTAGCATGAAGTCCATTGCGTCATTTGGGTGCCAGGCAGAGCGATATTGACACTTTTGCTGAATTACTTCCTTCGACAAAGTTAGCTAAGAAGTTCCCACTGAAAAATAAGAAATATTTAAAATATGCATGCATATTCAACACATTGACAACTTTTCTCTGCTGATTCTGTCGAAGT
Source organism: Chymomyza caudatula (assembly GCA_035041775.1). Classification (NCBI taxonomy): domain Eukaryota; kingdom Metazoa; phylum Arthropoda; class Insecta; order Diptera; family Drosophilidae; genus Chymomyza; species Chymomyza caudatula. Next base: position 1,002,079 of record JAWNKW010000032.1, on the reverse strand, counting down.
GTCTGCTCACTTTGCCGACCGTTGTCCGAAAACTAACAGTTTTCTACTTTTTTTACCTTTAATAGGCTAATTAACATAATTGCAAATCGATGTTTTTGTATTGATTTCAGCAATTTGTAAGTTTAGAATCGGAAATTGTAAGACAGACCCTTTACTTTCAAACTTGACAAATTATTCCTTTATATTTATTAATTTATTTTTCGCGAGTGGTTGAAATAAGATTATTAGAACTTTATTGAAATCGGAATTGGAATCGACATTGGGAACAGGCAAGACTCATTCGTACTATTTTGTTAAATTACCACCTTAAATGATGGTCTTAACGCTCTGTTAAATCGAACCCTTCTTGACGTGTTTGTACGACAAGATACTGCTAGAGCGATTCAAGACGCATACTGAGTGGGTACACCCATGCCTTGCACCATCTACACACAGTTCCAGAACGAAATATGGGTTTAGTAATTGGTTTCTTGATGAAAGATCAAGCGACTCATATGCGACAGGTAGTTGGCAGTAAGTTTTCCAAACGCCTCGACCTCGATCCAAGAAAAAAAAAGTTGCGTGGGGTAACTGTAGGGATCTGTAGAGACAGTCAGCCTGCGTTTAGGTCAATGGAGAATATAAGACCAGACTTAACATGATTTCACTTCATCACAAAGTCAGTCTACACTGGGATCCTGGATACCAGGGCAATGAAATGCCAAATGATCTGGCAAACAAGAGTTTGGCGTAACAGCCAATAGAGCCTGAGCCAATCATTGCTGTCAGCGCGGCAGAATTGTTTGGATTGATAGCAGTTCATACAGACAAAATCTGTAAAGAACGCCGGAGTCCACTACTTCATGCCGCATAACAAAACACTTTGTGAAAGAACCCAATCCAAAATCCTCCAAAAATATTTCTTTTCAAAAGATGAAAGATCTGAGAGCCCTGGTTTTATTGTAAACGGGTCACATTACATTTGGCCAAAACCTGGCCAATATGGGTCTCATTGACGACCAAACTTGCGTCGCTTGTCTTGAAGAAGCCGACTTCACAGAACACTTTCTATGTCAATTAAAGGCTTTTGCAAGGACACAAATGAGCTTTATGGGAAGTGATACACTCAACATGAACGAGGTGTATACCCTTACGCAATCTTCCAATTCCTACGTGATGCGGGAAGATTTTGTTAACAGGGAACCTCAATGTAAGCCTACTCTGTTTTAGTAGGAAAGGGTCTACCATCGCTGGTGAGTCTTTTGTGCTCTGGCTCAAAATTAAAGTTGTCTAATTTCGTATCGAAGCACAAAACAGTGTCTTTCAGCTTTCAAGCTAAACGCTTTTGAAATTGATGTTTTCATTTCCAGACACGCTTTTAGAAAACACTTTCAGCATTCTTAAAACCCAAACGCCGCAACCCAACTGTCGCACCACGCGATGGCCCACTGTACGTACAGCACGCAAGAGATACACTGCCCAAAGCAACTAAGCGGTCTTGCAACGGATAAGCGCTAGGAGCGAGCATTGAAAGCTTCAGGATAGTCAAGAAAGGCCAGCAAGTGTGCAACTTGTATGCGCCACATTCTTAATCCGGGTTTTTGTCATTACACTTTCCACTTTATATCCGTTCGTTTTCTTCTTCTTCTTCTTTAGTTTGAATTAGGCAGATTTTCTTCTTCTGCTGCTTGTTATTCTTCTTTCCATCTTTTTGTTTTACTTTTCTCTTTTTGTCTATTTTTCTTCATTTTTATTTTTGCAGCGCCATTTTAGAGAGCAATTGGAAATAATGCAGCGACGACAACCAAGTTGGTTTGGAGCAGAGATTAAAAAATGGAATGCAGCAACAGCAACAACAACAAAAAGCATTAAGAAATGGGAAAAGAAAATTCGCGTTAATGGTCTGAGCAATGCTATAAGCTGCTTGCTACGAAACACACACACAATGCAGCTATGCAATTTAGCATGGAGAAGTAGTTTAATGCTTCAGTGAATTTTTTAGGCTCAAATTCACTCGACACTAAATTAGGGAAATCTTGAGTTGACCAAGATTATAAATAAGCACAAAAACTGTAGATTATATAAATCTTTAGCCTAAATAGATTAAAGAGTTGCTACTTTTTGGGCTTGTTACAGATACGAAGTAAAATTTGTCTCTTTGTTGAAAAAATATTAACTAATTAAATTTGTATTTTCGTGATTTTAAGATCTATTCGCCATTGCCCGACTAATTCGTAGGACTCAAATTTTCTTCGTATAATAAGAAAATGCTTAAAAGCTTAAAAATCAATCCATTTTATAACAGAATTCTATGCACAACATTAACAACATGAACTCATTTCATTGTAAGCTCAATTTCAATGCATTCGTGTAAGCTTAAATGGAATTTTATTCGTTTTAAAAAAAAAGTCAACCACTAAAAGCATATTTACTTGATCTTTTGATACAATTTGCCAACTGTCCACTACTAACAGGCTTATATGTTCATTGTCCCATTGGTGGCATATGGGCAACAATCTATTAAAGCTGCTGTCAACAATTTGCCCTCAACTGCCAAATTGATCAATTTCAATTGACTTTAACGTGCTGCAGCCGAAGTTCTGGCTGAAGTTCTCTCTGTTTGCTCTCGGCTGCTGGTCGGTAATGGAGTACATCAGTAATGGAGGTAATAGAAAACTTTTTTATTTTATTTGATACACAAACGACACTCACTCAACAAGAGATGGGCGTATAAGTGATTTTTTCCACGAACGCCAAAGGTGTTTTTACTCACGTTTGCAACACGTGCTACTTTTTGTGGGACTTTGAACAACACTCTCAATTAATGTCCAATCCTCAATTAGGAAACAAGTTCATGATAGCGGTATTTTCTAACTATCTGGCAAGCTTTCTTTACCAGTAACTGTAGAGCAAATAAAGTTCCGAAAGTTAAGGGCTTGTACCGCTCGCAAGCAGTGTGTAGTATAGTGCACTATATAGTATCATAGACCCCCACATACTCTATACATATATAAGATAGATGACGCCACTTAACCGTTACGCTGAATACTTCAGCACAACAGTTACTCGGTTAGCATATTTAGGTTTAAGATGTTTAATAATTGTGGAATAAAGAATCATTTGAATATTGGTTAACCCAGAAGGGAACACGTCTTATTAATATAAATCATCTTACATGGCGATCCTGCCAGTCTTATATTATGACAAGATTTAAAAAGTGAACGAATAAAGTGTCAGTGGTGCAGAGACAAGAATCAAAAAGCTAATTAACATTTAAATAAAATTTATCAAAAACTTAAAAAATAACTAAAAACTAAAAAGTCAAAAATGAAAACTAAAACGATTATGTCCAGCGGCAAACCCACAACTTATTGGGACACAATAAAATAAACATAAATAATGAAAAACTTAAAAGGAAAACCCGTGAAAATATTTAGCAGTGAACAAATTATTCTAAAAGTAAAAACGTGTTCAAGCATACAAAAAGAAAAACACTATTAAAGAGTAAAATTTACAACTAATTATGCTCACAAAATATGGATAAACCACTATTAGTTCGAACTTCGCAACTAAAATGAAATGAAACTAAAGAGACATTACGAGTGGCAAATGGATCACCTCTTGCGCCAACGAAGAGAACACTTAAAGGAGAGCGAGAGAGGGAGCTGCAGACGATCTTAAGAGTACCGGCAGCGCAACCAAGTGCGCCAACAACTTGGTGACAATTTTAAAATAATTAGTTAAAATATAATACATATATACTTGAATATATTAATAATAGAATTCAGTGAGTTTGAAATCACGCGTTACATGACCAGTGCCAATGCCTAATAATAATACATCATATTTTTATTTTAAAGTTTTATAAGTTAAGCAAAATTTTTTTTTTGGTTTGTTCGCTAAACTGATATGGAATGGATATTGGCATTGAGTAAAATAAATAAAATTAAAGAGCAGTTTGATAAATCTTATAAGTGCGTGAATGGAAACACTCCAATAACTACTTTTACATTGAATAAACATACAAATATTTTAGTTGAGAGTATAAATAATATTCGAGAAATAATAAGATTAAATCAGCCACACTTACATACTGTTGGTTTTAATGGCTGCGATTTCGACGGAGCCCCAATCTGCCCGGTTATATGATGCGGCTGTCGGAGTGCGTTTCCACCCGCAGCGGCTTTGAGGTGATCGACGAAGGCGCGTTGGTCCGAATAGGCCAAATCAGATCGTTATACACATACCAATCATAAACAGCAGGCCATTGAAATTTATACGTGCATTAAAGACAGACTAATTGTCATAAAAAAAAAAACATGCATTACAGATAGAGTTGTCCAGCTGCTGGGATGCACCAACAACATTCTTTCCTTTATTTGAGTCAGAAATAGAGCATGATTGTAGGGCACTGATTGAACAATTGATTGAACAGGTAGCATCTGAAGAACTGATTAGCACTGAGCGTAGTAAAAATAACATCAAAATGCCTCAGACAATACTTGAATTTATAAATACCGCCAGCAAACTAATCCCAGAGTTTGACGGGAAGGCAGAAAATCTGCAAAGTTTTTTAGACGCTCTTGAATTAGTTAACACTATAAAAGAAGAACATGATAGTACAGCCGTATCTGTGGTGAAAACAAAACTAAGGGGTACAGCTCGTAACCTCATTGGTACAGAAGCAACTTTAATCGAGATTATACAAAAATTGAAGTCTGCTGTTAAAGGAGAGTCAGTGGAAGTTATTTCCGCCAAACTTATGAATCTCCAACAAAAAAACAAAACTCCAAATCAGTATACTAAAGAAATAGAGTTACTTACAAAATCTCTAGAAAACGCATATATATCTGATGGACTTTCATTTGATTTGGCAACTAAATACACCACTCAACAAGCCATCAAGGCAAGAAACAGACAGAATATTAACGGACGTGGACGCGGCCGAGGTATCTATCACAACCGGTGGAATAATAATTATGATAATAGGGATGGAAACTATAACAACAATAATAGCAACCGTAACAATAATAGCCGTTTTCACAATTACCAAAATTATCGAAGACAAAGTAACGGGAATAGAAATATCCGTACAATAAATGCAGACGACCAGGAAAACCAGACAGATCCACCACGGGATCAACAATAAATCGCACAACGAAATCAGTCTTTACGTTTAACTTACATTTTAATAACTAAATAACTACTAAATCTACTTTAAATGATTCCAAAAATACCTTTTTAATAGATACAGGAGCAGTTATTTCGGTATTCAAAGAAAACGAAATCAGCGAAGATATTAATATAAGCACTTCTGAAATAACAAACCTAAACGGTATAGGCAATGGAACAACCACTACAATTGGTTCTGTGTGGTGTGACCTTATTTGTGAGGACTTTTTAATTAAACATAAATTTCATATAGTACCACAGAATTTCCCCATAGATTGCACGGGTATATTGGAAAAAGACTTTATTAAAAAGTATAATTGTTTGCTGGATTATCAACCAAATCAAGATTGGATTATTTTAAGACCAGCTGACTATTTTCAAGATATTGCTATCCCTATGCGCAATGCACTGCAAATAAATACCATTACAATTCCAGCCAGATCCGAAGTAATTAGATTGGTTGAAGTAAATACCAAATTCAAAGAAATCTTTATACCAGCTCAAGAACTTAATAAAGGTATTTTTGTAGCCAACACAATAGCGAAAGGTAGCAAAACTTACTTCCGAATTATAAATTTAACCAATGAAAATACGACAGTTAATAGTAGCAAAATAGTATTTGAAAACCTGGATGATTATGAGGTAGTTAAAAATGGTACACCAAAAAATAATAGTAACAATCAGGAAAAATTAAACAGATTAAGTAAAAACTTCCCAAAATTTGCAGCAAATACACTACATAAACTCTGTTCGCAGTATATTGATATATTTGCATTGGAACACGAGCCAATTACTTATAATAATTTTTACAAACAAAAATTAAGAGTCAAAGACGACGAGCCCGTTTACATTAAAAACTATAGGTGCCTCACAGCCAGAAAAACGAAATAAATAAGCACATCGAAAAGTTAATTAGGGATAATATCATAGAGCCTTCAATATCGCCTTATAACAGCCCTATTATGTTGGTTCCGAAAAAATCATTACCCGGGAGCGACAAGAAAAGATACAGATTGGTTGTGGACTACAGAGCAATTAACAAAAAACTAGTCGCTGATAAGTTCCCCTTGCCTAGAATAGACGACATTTTAGACCAACTTGGTAGAGCAAAATATTTTTCGTGCCTAGATTTAATGTCTGGTTTTCACCAAATTGAGCTATGCTCTAATTCAAGGGACATTACATCCTTTACGGCACACAATGGCACATATAGATTTAAAAGATTGCCTTACGGCTTGACAATAGCACCGAATTCCTTTCAAAGGATGATGACGATAGCATTCGCAGGCCTAAACTCTGCACAAGCTTCCCTCTACATGGATGATCTGATAGTACTTGGGTGTTCAGAAAAACACATGCTTAAAAACCTGCAAGATGTATTTGACATATGTACAAAATTCAACTTAAAACTGCACACCGATAAGTGCTCATTTTTCGGCCATGAAGTGACCTATTTGGGTCATAAATGTACAGAGCAAGGCATTTTGCTAGACGAAAGCAAGTACAACGTCATCAAAAACTATCCAACACCTAAATCTGCTGATGATACTAAGAGATTCGTCGTATTTTGCAACTACTATAGAAGATTTATTGCAAATTTTGCAGAACACGCACGTGTATTAACACGACTTAGCAGGAAAAATACACCTTTCATCTGGACAGATCAATGTGCAAAAGCTTTCGATTTCCTTAAAAATGCTCTTCTAAGCCCACAAGTTTTAAAGTACCCAGATTTTGATAAGCAATTTTGTTTAACTACCGATGCCAGCGGTTTCGCATGTGGTGCAGTGCTAAGCCAAGAATATGAAGGTAAGCAACTACCAATTGCTTATGCTTCCAGAGCTTTTACCAAAGGTGAATCGAATAAAGCAACAATAGAAAAAGAATAGCAGCAATACATTGGGCAATCACTTATTTTAGACCATACCTTTACGGTAAACGATTCCTTGTCAAGACGGACCACAGACCACTAACCTATTTGTTTTCCGTGAAAAACCCCTCGTCCAAGTTAACACGTATGAGACTCGATTTAGAAGAATATGATCGTGGTGGAGTATATAGCCGGAAGAGAAAACTATGCTGCAGATGCATTATCTCGCATAGAAATAACAGATTTAAAAAATATGATAGTTGATGCGTGTAAAATACTTCACGTAACTACACGCTCAAAATCAAAAGAATTTGAACAAAACCAATAAAGATACAAAAAAACTTGAAACCTTTAAGGACCCCAAAATATAAGATGCGCTATATAAATATGAAGTAAAAAGGCATGCCGAGCTAATTCTTAACCTTCCGAATATATTATTCAAAAAAGGAAAAAGATATGTATGCTCAATTTATGTAAAAGATTTGATTACTTCCAAGAAGATTGATTTAGATCAATTATTTTTGAGGCTCACACGAGAAGCCGGTAATCTGAAAATTAAAAAATTCCAGTTGTCCTTAGGAGACAAACTGTTTGAATACACACTAGTAAACGAATTTAAAAATTCGGGAAACAAAGTCCTTAAAAATATACAAATCGCGTTAACGCCAGAAACAACTTTAGTCAAAGACAAAAAATCGATCGAAAAAATTTTAAAACAATATCACGATGATCCTGTTAATGGTGGCCACCCAGGAATCAATCGTATGAATAACAAAATAAGACAAAAATATCTTTGGAAAAACATGATAAGAGACATACAAAATTATGTAAAGAAATGTGAGTCATGTAACAAAAATACAACTACTAAACACAATAAAGAGCCCATAATAGTTACCGAAACTCCGATAAAAGCGTTTGAGACGGTACAGATAGATACAGTTGGGCCTTTTCCCACTTCAGCAAATAATAATCAATACGCAGTGACAATACTGTGTGATTTAACGAAATACCTTGTCTAAAGCGGTTTTTGACAATTTAATTCTTGTCTACGGGCCCATGAAAACAATTGTTACTGATATGGGCACAGAATACAAAAATAGCATATTCTCAGAAGTATGCAAACTTCTTCAAATTAAACACAAAACCTCAACCCCACACCATCATCAGACTTTAGGTTCAGTGGAAAGAGTCCATAGAACATTCAATGAATATGTTCGATCATACATAAACGTTGACAAAAACGATTGGGATGAATGGCTGAAATACTTTACATATTGTTACAACACTACGCCATCAACAGTACATGAGTATTGCCCATTTGAATTGATATTCGGAAAAAAGCCAGTAAGATACGACTTTTTACAACAATCATCAATTCAACCACTATATAATCATGACGCCTATGAAAAAGAAATTAAATTTAGGCTTCAAGTGGCGCAACAGAGAGCTAACCGGTTGGTAGAAAAAGCGAAGAAAAAACAGAAATTAAATTATGATAAGAGCACATATAGGATAGACATAAACGTAGGAGACTTTGTATTCGTGAAAAACGAAACAGGACATAAATTAGATAGTCAATATAAGGGCCCTCATCAAGTAAAAGCTATAGATAATAAGAACAATTATACATTGCCCATAGATAAAGAGAAACAAATTATAGTAAATAAGAATAGGCTAAAACTTTACTCGTAAAAATATAAGATAATTTAAGGCATCCATATATACATACTTATCTGTAAGAATAATTTAATTAAGTAATTGCATTATTCTTATTAAAAAGGGAGGTGTAGTATAGTGCACTATATAGTGTCATAGACCCCCACATACTCTATACATATATAAGATAGATCACGCCACTTAACCGTTACGCTGAATACTTCAGCACAACAGTTACTCGGTTAGCATAATAAGGTTTAAGACGAATAATTGTGGAATAAAGAATCATTTGAATATTGGTTAACCCAGAAGGGAACACGTCTTATTAATATAAAACATCTTACAAGTGGTTACAAACTACAATACTGAAATATTTAGAACTATGTGCCATTTTCAGTTGTGTCATTAACCATTTCTTGTGTTGCAATATGCCAAGGAACCCGAACGAAAGCTGCAATCGAGAAACTCCGGCTCTTAGATACAATATAGCTTTATCAATTCGTTTATGTCAAAACTTCATTATCATTTCAACAACTACCATCGAGACATTCCGACTAACAGATGCCCTATAAGTTATCATATAATGCCACCCAGGATTCAAACCAAAACTTATTTCGAAAACGGCTACGATTACGGTAGTACCATTTCTCACCATCCGGTAAACGGTTTTATTTCGATTTTCTTTTTTCAATAATATCGGTTTCGATTCAATTCACCGACATTTGTGTCGATTTATCGCTAATACCGGTTTCCATAAAAAGAGTATGCCAAAGAAAACTACACAAAAGGAAGTGAAAGCGAGAAACTGATTGTGACTTGTCATGGCAGCAAAAGAAACACCAACTGCGACGAGTACACACAGAACTTGAGGGGTTATATACACTTGTGTTGGTAAAAAAAATCTGCAAATTTTTTATTGCATTTTCTAAAAGAACGTATCCTAGAGAATCTTTTCCCAGAAAATCATAAAGATCGGAGCAGTAGAACCAATCGTACCGGTATAAATATATCGATTTCAAATCGGTTATTGGTTTTTCTAAAAAAATAATTTCGGTTACGTTGCGGTAACGGTTTCAAAATGCAATGTGTGGTGGATAACGGTTACGGCTGCGCTTACTGTTTGAAGCTCTGATTGCAAACAACACAGATGCGCGACCACATGTTCTCAAATAAATAATACCTAAACCTTCAAAACGAAGAAATATTCACGAACTTATCGATTACACAGGTCAAAATGGTATAGTTGTTGGAAAGTTAAAGGTCATTTCCGAAATAATTTACTGCATAGAATTCGAATCCGGGATCAGAATAACGTCAGGATTTTGAGATAATAATAACAACATAATTACGTCGAAGGGATATATTTTGTTACTTCGAATAGCCATAACTTTGCAAAAAAAAATCTTTAATGGATCTCTTGAACTCGGACATGACCGTCAGCTTTCCAACAACTGACATGACCCCGGTGTATGTAGACCTGTGTTATAAATGGTTCGAGTTTGAGCACACATGCTCTTCCCAAATTTCTTTCTACTAAGTTCCCTCCCACAATCTGGGCAAGGCGTAGTGGAACTTTTTGAGCAATTGGCAAAAGCTACTTCTTCACTTTTAGAAGTCCGATCTGACTGGACAGAGCGCAATCCAATCAATTATTACATAATTGTGACAGTTTCTTGAACCTGCTTAGGTTATAAGAGCAGAAGAACTGTTTTGCCTGTTATTATAAGTATAAGTATCTTATAAGTTGCTTGATGGTGTATCTGCCAATGCCACACCTATCAATGGGTTCGCAGTACCATCTCTCGCCAGCTTGTCTACGAGTCCGTTCACGGGAATGTTATTATGACCAGGGACCCATCTAAGTGAGAGTGAGTTTAATTCGTCGCAGAAGGTCTAGCTTCAATCTGGCTGACTTGAGTAAAACTCAAATTTTTTTGGAAAAATTTTCAAATGTTGACAAAATGATGCGACAGTTGCCTGGAAATTTGGGTCCAAAAATACGCAAACCAGCTAAAGGCAATACCGATGCAGAGCCAAATTATGGTTTTGAATGTTCTGAAAAACAAGCTAAAAAAGGACTATTGCAACTGAGTGACTAGTAAATGCGTATACACATTGAGCAAAAAGATCAACCAGAATGCTGAGAAAGAGTGTAAACCGTAGACTAACCAGTTTTTCACTTTAATTTTGACACTTCAATTGAATATTTTGAATTCTAATGTAAATACAAAGATAATACATATGCATCCAAACAATATAATGAAGTGCATGTAATTTGAAAGCGCGCAGTAAAGCGTCCCAACCAAGACGTCCACCTCCAGCCTGAAGTGCATAAGCTGTGCTCTAATGAGTGTTTCAAATATCGTCATTACCAGCAATACTATCGCCACTGCAAAGAAAACTACAAGATTCATCGTTATCCACGCGGCAATCACAAGTCCAAGTCCTGTTGGAAGGAGTAAGCACATCATGCAAAAAGAGCAAGCAACGCTAGGTAGTGCCTCGAGCGGACAGTTAGCGCCGCATCCATGCAAAAGGACCATTGTAATGGCGGAAATCAGCACAGATATTAGGAAATTTGTGAAGGATACCATGAACATAAAGTAACAGCCAATTAGCGTCACACACAGCACTATACTTAGAGCCAGCAGCCAGTTGCAAGGATATGTGGATCGGGTTAGCGGAAAACAGTTGTGGATTGTCCCACATAGGAAGACGGGGATCAACCATACAAATGCTGGAATATGCATCGCCTCACCCACATTAAACGAGAAAGCTGAGATGAGTGCCCATTGAAAACATGTGAAGCCAATAAATATGAAGGTAATAAGGTAGGTTTGTTGCACAAACGCCTGTGCAACGTCAGCATCAATTGGTACTATCATAACGGGTCCTTGCTCTACCGCAGCAGGATTGCGTCCAGGTTGAAATTCCATCATGATTCAATATGAACATGTAACGGAAAAATTTTGTATATAAATGACTATTATTTCAAAGATAAGGAATTCGAATAAACTTAGGTTAGGTTAGGTTAGAACGGCTGCCAGGACAACAGCCTGGTACACTTAGGCCATGTCTCGGCCCGTAGGATCTCATTTTCACTCCTTCCCCGTTAAACCTCAGATCTAAAAACAGTATCAGAAAGTAGACCACCCCGATGCAGCAATAAAGTCTGCAATCTTTATGGGTCTTATTTCGGAAAGATTTGCAATACTATCTAGGAAGTAACTGCCTAAGTGTTCAAATCTACGCCTGCAGAGAGCCGGACTAGAGCAGAAGAAATGCTCCACCGTTTCAACCTCTTCTTCGTCCCAGCAGCTCCTGCAGAAATCATTAAAAGGGACCCGGAGCCGGGCTGCATGAGCGCCGATCAGCCAGTGTCCCGTGATGGCACGTACAACCATAGAACACCTCTCCCTGTAAGGTGAATCGAATAAAGCAACAATAGAAAAAGAATAGCAGCAATACATTGGGCAATCACTTATTTTAGACCATACCTTTACGGTAAACGATTCCTTGTCAAGACGGACCACAGACCACTAACCTATTTGTTTTCCGTGAAAAACCCCTCGTCCAAGTTAACACGTATGAGACTCGATTTAGAAGAATATGATCGTGGTGGAGTATATAGCCGGAAGAGAAAACTATGCTGCAGATGCATTAGCTCGCATAGAAATAACAGATTTAAAAAATATGATAGTTGATGCGTGTAAAATACTTCACGTAACTACACGCTCAAAATCAAAGAATTTGAACGAAACCAATAAAGATACAAAAAAACTTGAAACCTTTAAGGACCCCAAAATATAAGATGCGCTATATAAATATGAAGTAAAAAGGCATGCCGAGCTAATTCTTAACCTTCCGAATATATTATTCAAAAAAGGAAAAAGATATGTATGCTCAATTTATGTAAAAGATTTGATTACTTCCAAGAAGATTGATTTAGATCAATTATTTTTGAGGCTCACACGAGAAGCCGGTAATCTGAAAATTAAAAAATTCCAGTTGTCCTTAGGAGACAAACTGTTTGAATACACACTAGTAAACGAATTTAAAAATTCGGGAAACAAAGTCCTTAAAAATATACAAATCGCGTTAACGCCAGAAACAACTTTAGTCAAAGACAAAAAATCGATCGAAAAAATTTTAAAACAATATCACGATGATCCTGTTAATGGTGGCCACCCAGGAATCAATCGTATGAATAACAAAATAAGACAAAAATATCTTTGGAAAAACATGATAAGAGACATACAAAATTATGTAAAGAAATGTGAGTCATGTAACAAAAATACAACTACTAAACACAATAAAGAGCCCATAATAGTTACCGAAACTCCGATAAAAGCGTTTGAGACGGTACAGATAGATACAGTTGGGCCTTTTCCCACTTCAGCAAATAATAATCAATACGCAGTGACAATACTGTGTGATTTAACGAAATACCTTGTCTAAAGCGGTTTTTGACAATTTAATTCTTGTCTACGGGCCCATGAAAACAATTGTTACTGATATGGGCACAGAATACAAAAATAGCATATTCTCAGAAGTATGCAAACTTCTTCAAATTAAACACAAAACCTCAACCCCACACCATCATCAGACTTTAGGTTCAGTGGAAAGAGTCCATAGAACATTCAATGAATATGTTCGATCATACATAAACGTTGACAAAAACGATTGGGATGAATGGCTGAAATACTTTACATATTGTTACAACACTACGCCATCAACAGTACATGAGTATTGCCCATTTGAATTGATATTCGGAAAAAAGCCAGTAAGATACGACTTTTTACAACAATCATCAATTCAACCACTATATAATCATGACGCCTATGAAAAAGAAATTAAATTTAGGCTTCAAGTGGCGCAACAGAGAGCTAACCGGTTGGTAGAAAAAGCGAAGAAAAAACAGAAATTAAATTATGATAAGAGCACATATAGGATAGACATAAACGTAGGAGACTTTGTATTCGTGAAAAACGAAACAGGACATAAATTAGATAGTCAATATAAGGGCCCTCATCAAGTAAAAGCTATAGATAATAAGAACAATTATACATTGCCCATAGATAAAGAGAAACAAATTATAGTAAATAAGAATAGGCTAAAACTTTACTCGTAAAAATATAAGATAATTTAAGGCATCCATATATACATACTTATCTGTAAGAATAATTTAATTAAGTAATTGCATTATTCTTATTAAAAAGGGAGGTGTAGTATAGTGCACTATATAGTGTCATAGACCCCCACATACTCTATACATATATAAGATAGATCACGCCACTTAACCGTTACGCTGAATACTTCAGCACAACAGTTACTCGGTTAGCATAATAAGGTTTAAGACGAATAATTGTGGAATAAAGAATCATTTGAATATTGGTTAACCCAGAAGGGAACACGTCTTATTAATATAAAACATCTTACAAGTGGTTACAAACTACAATACTGAAATATTTAGAACTATGTGCCATTTTCAGTTGTGTCATTAACCATTTCTTGTGTTGCAATATGCCAAGGAACCCGAACGAAAGCTGCAATCGAGAAACTCCGGCTCTTAGATACAATATAGCTTTATCAATTCGTTTATGTCAAAACTTCATTATCATTTCAACAACTACCATCGAGACATTCCGACTAACAGATGCCCTATAAGTTATCATATAATGCCACCCAGGATTCAAACCAAAACTTATTTCGAAAACGGCTACGATTACGGTAGTACCATTTCTCACCATCCGGTAAACGGTTTTATTTCGATTTTCTTTTTTCAATAATATCGGTTTCGATTCAATTCACCGACATTTGTGTCGATTTATCGCTAATACCGGTTTCCATAAAAAGAGTATGCCAAAGAAAACTACACAAAAGGAAGTGAAAGCGAGAAACTGATTGTGACTTGTCATGGCAGCAAAAGAAACACCAACTGCGACGAGTACACACAGAACTTGAGGGGTTATATACACTTGTGTTGGTAAAAAAAATCTGCAAATTTTTTATTGCATTTTCTAAAAGAACGTATCCTAGAGAATCTTTTCCCAGAAAATCATAAAGATCGGAGCAGTAGAACCAATCGTACCGGTATAAATATATCGATTTCAAATCGGTTATTGGTTTTTCTAAAAAAATAATTTCGGTTACGTTGCGGTAACGGTTTCAAAATGCAATGTGTGGTGGATAACGGTTACGGCTGCGCTTACTGTTTGAAGCTCTGATTGCAAACAACACAGATGCGCGACCACATGTTCTCAAATAAATAATACCTAAACCTTCAAAACGAAGAAATATTCACGAACTTATCGATTACACAGGTCAAAATGGTATAGTTGTTGGAAAGTTAAAGGTCATTTCCGAAATAATTTACTGCATAGAATTCGAATCCGGGATCAGAATAACGTCAGGATTTTGAGATAATAATAACAACATAATTACGTCGAAGGGATATATTTTGTTACTTCGAATAGCCATAACTTTGCAAAAAAAAATCTTTAATGGATCTCTTGAACTCGGACATGACCGTCAGCTTTCCAACAACTGACATGACCCCGGTGTATGTAGACCTGTGTTATAAATGGTTCGAGTTTGAGCACACATGCTCTTCCCAAATTTCTTTCTACTAAGTTCCCTCCCACAATCTGGGCAAGGCGTAGTGGAACTTTTTGAGCAATTGGCAAAAGCTACTTCTTCACTTTTAGAAGTCCGATCTGACTGGACAGAGCGCAATCCAATCAATTATTACATAATTGTGACAGTTTCTTGAACCTGCTTAGGTTATAAGAGCAGAAGAACTGTTTTGCCTGTTATTATAAGTATAAGTATCTTATAAGTTGCTTGATGGTGTATCTGCCAATGCCACACCTATCAATGGGTTCGCAGTACCATCTCTCGCCAGCTTGTCTACGAGTCCGTTCACGGGAATGTTATTATGACCAGGGACCCATCTAAGTGAGAGTGAGTTTAATTCGTCGCAGAAGGTCTAGCTTCAATCTGGCTGACTTGAGTAAAACTCAAATTTTTTTGGAAAAATTTTCAAATGTTGACAAAATGATGCGACAGTTGCCTGGAAATTTGGGTCCAAAAATACGCAAACCAGCTAAAGGCAATACCGATGCAGAGCCAAATTATGGTTTTGATGTTCTGAAAAACAAGCTAAAAAAGGACTATTGCAACTGAGTGACTAGTAAATGCGTATACACATTGAGCAAAAAGATCAACCAGAATGCTGAGAAAGAGTGTAAACCGTAGACTAACCAGTTTTTCACTTTAATTTTGACACTTCAATTGAATATTTTGAATTCTAATGTAAATACAAAGATAATACATATGCATCCAAACAATATAATGAAGTGCATGTAATTTGAAAGCGCGCAGTAAAGCGTCCCAACCAAGACGTCCACCTCCAGCCTGAAGTGCATAAGCTGTGCTCTAATGAGTGTTTCAAATATCGTCATTACCAGCAATACTATCGCCACTGCAAAGAAAACTACAAGATTCATCGTTATCCACGCGGCAATCACAAGTCCAAGTCCTGTTGGAAGGAGTAAGCACATCATGCAAAAAGAGCAAGCAACGCTAGGTAGTGCCTCGAGCGGACAGTTAGCGCCGCATCCATGCAAAAGGACCATTGTAATGGCGGAAATCAGCACAGATATTAGGAAATTTGTGAAGGATACCATGAACATAAAGTAACAGCCAATTAGCGTCACACACAGCACTATACTTAGAGCCAGCAGCCAGTTGCAAGGATATGTGGATCGGGTTAGCGGAAAACAGTTGTGGATTGTCCCACATAGGAAGACGGGGATCAACCATACAAATGCTGGAATATGCATCGCCTCACCCACATTAAACGAGAAAGCTGAGATGAGTGCCCATTGAAAACATGTGAAGCCAATAAATATGAAGGTAATAAGGTAGGTTTGTTGCACAAACGCCTGTGCAACGTCAGCATCAATTGGTACTATCATAACGGGTCCTTGCTCTACCGCAGCAGGATTGCGTCCAGGTTGAAATTCCATCATGATTCAATATGAACATGTAACGGAAAAATTTTGTATATAAATGACTATTATTTCAAAGATAAGGAATTCGAATAAACTTAGGTTAGGTTAGGTTAGAACGGCTGCCAGGCTAACAGCCTGGTACACTTAGGCCATGTCTCGGCCCGTAGGATCTCATTTTCACTCCTTCCCCGTTAAACCTCAGATCTAAAAACAGTATCAGAAAGTAGACCACCCCGATGCAGCAATAAAGTCTGCAATCTTTATGGGTCTTATTTCGGAAAGATTTGCAATACTATCTAGGAAGTAACTGCCTAAGTGTTCAAATCTACGCCTGCAGAGAGCCGGACTAGAGCAGAAGAAATGCTCCACCGTTTCAACCTCTTCTTCGTCCCAGCAGCTCCTGCAGAAATCATTAAAAGGGACCCGGAGCCGGGCTGCATGAGCGCCGATCAGCCAGTGTCCCGTGATGGCACGTACAACCATAGAACACCTCTCCCTGTAAGGTGAATCGAATAAAGCAACAATAGAAAAAGAATAGCAGCAATACATTGGGCAATCACTTATTTTAGACCATACCTTTACGGTAAACGATTCCTTGTCAAGACGGACCACAGACCACTAACCTATTTGTTTTCCGTGAAAAACCCCTCGTCCAAGTTAACACGTATGAGACTCGATTTAGAAGAATATGATCGTGGTGGAGTATATAGCCGGAAGAGAAAACTATGCTGCAGATGCATTAGCTCGCATAGAAATAACAGATTTAAAAAATATGATAGTTGATGCGTGTAAAATACTTCACGTAACTACACGCTCAAAATCAAAGAATTTGAACGAAACCAATAAAGATACAAAAAAACTTGAAACCTTTAAGGACCCCAAAATATAAGATGCGCTATATAAATATGAAGTAAAAAGGCATGCCGAGCTAATTCTTAACCTTCCGAATATATTATTCAAAAAAGGAAAAAGATATGTATGCTCAATTTATGTAAAAGATTTGATTACTTCCAAGAAGATTGATTTAGATCAATTATTTTTGAGGCTCACACGAGAAGCCGGTAATCTGAAAATTAAAAAATTCCAGTTGTCCTTAGGAGACAAACTGTTTGAATACACACTAGTAAACGAATTTAAAAATTCGGGAAACAAAGTCCTTAAAAATATACAAATCGCGTTAACGCCAGAAACAACTTTAGTCAAAGACAAAAAATCGATCGAAAAAATTTTAAAACAATATCACGATGATCCTGTTAATGGTGGCCACCCAGGAATCAATCGTATGAATAACAAAATAAGACAAAAATATCTTTGGAAAAACATGATAAGAGACATACAAAATTATGTAAAGAAATGTGAGTCATGTAACAAAAATACAACTACTAAACACAATAAAGAGCCCATAATAGTTACCGAAACTCCGATAAAAGCGTTTGAGACGGTACAGATAGATACAGTTGGGCCTTTTCCCACTTCAGCAAATAATAATCAATACGCAGTGACAATACTGTGTGATTTAACGAAATACCTTGTCTAAAGCGGTTTTTGACAATTTAATTCTTGTCTACGGGCCCATGAAAACAATTGTTACTGATATGGGCACAGAATACAAAAATAGCATATTCTCAGAAGTATGCAAACTTCTTCAAATTAAACACAAAACCTCAACCCCACACCATCATCAGACTTTAGGTTCAGTGGAAAGAGTCCATAGAACATTCAATGAATATGTTCGATCATACATAAACGTTGACAAAAACGATTGGGATGAATGGCTGAAATACTTTACATATTGTTACAACACTACGCCATCAACAGTACATGAGTATTGCCCATTTGAATTGATATTCGGAAAAAAGCCAGTAAGATACGACTTTTTACAACAATCATCAATTCAACCACTATATAATCATGACGCCTATGAAAAAGAAATTAAATTTAGGCTTCAAGTGGCGCAACAGAGAGCTAACCGGTTGGTAGAAAAAGCGAAGAAAAAACAGAAATTAAATTATGATAAGAGCACATATAGGATAGACATAAACGTAGGAGACTTTGTATTCGTGAAAAACGAAACAGGACATAAATTAGATAGTCAATATAAGGGCCCTCATCAAGTAAAAGCTATAGATAATAAGAACAATTATACATTGCCCATAGATAAAGAGAAACAAATTATAGTAAATAAGAATAGGCTAAAACTTTACTCGTAAAAATATAAGATAATTTAAGGCAACCATATATACATACTTATCTGTAAGAATAATTTAATTAAGTAATTGCATTATTCTTATTAAAAAGGGAGGTGTAGTATAGTGCACTATATAGTGTCATAGACCCCCACATACTCTATACATATATAAGATAGATCACGCCACTTAACCGTTACGCTGAATACTTCAGCACAACAGTTACTCGGTTAGCATAATAAGGTTTAAGACGAATAATTGTGGAATAAAGAATCATTTGAATATTGGTTAACCCAGAAGGGAACACGTCTTATTAATATAAAACATCTTACAAGTGGTTACAAACTACAATACTGAAATGTTTAGAACTATGTGCCATTTTCAGTTGTGTCATTAACCATTTCTTGTGTTGCAATATGCCAAGGAACCCGAACGAAAGCTGCAATCGAGAAACTCCGGCTCTTAGATACAATATAGCTTTATCAATTCGTTTATGTCAAAACTTCATTATCATTTCAACAACTACCATCGAGACATTCCGACTAACAGATGCCCTATAAGTTATCATATAATGCAACCCGGGATTCAAACCAAAACTTATTTCGAAAACGGCTACGATTACGGTAGTACCATTTCTCACCATCCGGTAAACGGTTTTATTTCGATTTTCTTTTTTCAATAATATCGGTTTCGATTCAATTCACCGACATTTGTGTCGATTTATCGCTAATACCGGTTTCCATAAAAAGAGTATGCCAAAGAAAACTACACAAAAGGAAGTGAAAGCGAGAAACTGATTGTGACTTGTCATGGCAGCAAAAGAAACACCAACTGCGACGAGTACACACAGAACTTGAGGGGTTATATACACTTGTGTTGGTAAAAAAAATCTGCAAATTTTTTATTGCATTTTCTAAAAGAACGTATCCTAGAGAATCTTTTCCCAGAAAATCATAAAGATCGGAGCAGTAGAACCAATCGTACCGGTATAAATATATCGATTTCAAATCGGTTATTGGTTTTTCTAAAAAAATAGTTTCGGTTACGTTGCGGTAACGGTTTCAAAATGCAATGTGTGGTGGATAACGGTTACGGCTGCGCTTACTGTTTGAAGCTCTGATTGCAAACAACACAGATGCGCGACCACATGTTCTCAAATAAATAATACCTAAACCTTCAAAACGAAGAAATATTCACGAACTTATCGATTACACAGGTCAAAATGGTATAGTTGTTGGAAAGTTAAAGGTCATTTCCGAAATAATTTACTGCATAGAATTCGAATCCGGGATCAGAATAACGTCAGGATTTTGAGATAATAATAACAATATAATTACGTCGAAGGGATATATTTTGTTACTTCGAATAGCCATAACTTTGCAAAAAAAAATCTTTAATGGATCTCTTGAACTCGGACATGACCGTCAGCTTTCCAACAACTGACATGACCCCGGTGTATGTAGACCTGTGTTATAAATGGTTCGAGTTTGTTTGCCCACAATCTGGGCAAGGCGTAGTGGAACTTTTTGAGCGATTGGCAAAAGCTACTTCTTCACCTTTAGAAGTCCGATCTGACTGGACAGAGCGCAATCCAATCAATTATTACATAATTGTGACAGTTTCTTGAACCTGCTTAGGTTATAAGAGCAGAAGAACTGTTTTGCCTGTTATTATAAGTATAAGTATCTTATAAGTTGCTTGATGGTGTATCTGCCAATGCCACACCTATCAATGGGTTCGCAGTACCATCTCTCGCCAGCTTGTCTACGAGTCCGTTCACGGGAATGTTATTATGACCAGGGACCCATCTAAGTAAGAGTGAGTTTAATTCGTCGCAGAAGGTCTAGCTTCAATCTGGCTGACTTGAGTAAAACTCAAATTTTTTTGGAAAAATTTTCAAATGTTGACAAAATGATGCGACAGTTGCCTGGAAATTTGAGTCCAAAAATACGCAAACCAGCTAAAGGCAATACCGATGCAGAGCCAAATTATGGTTTTGAATGTTCTGAAAAACAAGCTAAAAAAGGACTATTGCAACTGAGTGACTAGTAAATGCGTATACACATTGAGCAAAAAGATCAACCAGAATGCTGAGAAAGAGTGTAAACCGTAGACTAACCAGTTTTTCACTTTAATTTTGACACTTCAATTGAATATTTTGATTTCTAATGTAAATACAAAGATAATACATATGCATCCAAACAACATAATGAAGTGCATGTAATTTGAAAGCGCGCAGTAAAGCGTCCCAACCAAGACGTCCACCTCCAGCCTGAAGTGCATAAGCTGTGCGCTAATGAGTGTTGCAAATATCGTCATTACCAGCAATACTATCGCCAGTGCAAAGTAAACTACAAGATTCTTCGTTATCCACGCGGCAATCACAAGTCCAAGTCCTGTTGTAAGGAGTAAGCTCATCATGCAAAAAGAGCAAGCAACGCTAGGTAGTGCCTCGAGCGGACAGTTAGCGCCGCATCCATGCAAAAGGACCATTGTAATGGCGGAAATCAGCACAGATATTAGGAAATTTGTGAAGGATACCATGAACATAAAGTAACAGCCATATAGCGTTATACACAGCACTATACTTAGAGCCAGCAGCCAGTTGCAAGGATATGTGGATCGGGTTAGCGGAAAACAGTTGTGGATTGTCACACATAGCAAGACTAGGATCAACCATACAAATGCTGGAATATGCATCGCCTCACCCACATCAAACGAGAAAGCTGAGATGAGTGCCCATTGAAAACATGTGAAGCCAATAAATATGAAGGTAATAAGGTAGGTTTGTTGCACAAACGCCTGTGCAACGTCAGCATCAATTGGTACTATCATAACGGGTCCTTGCTCTACCGCAGCAGGATTGCGTCCAGGTTGAAATTCCATCATGATTCAATATGAACATGTAACGGAAAAATTTTGTATATAAATGACTATTATTTCAAAGATAAGGAATTCGAATAAACTTAGGTTAGGTTAGGTTAGAACGGCTGCCAGGCTAACAGCCTGGTACACTTAGGCCATGTCTCGGCCCGTAGGATCTCATTTTCACTCCTTCCCCGTTAAACCTCAGATCTAAAAACAGTATCAGAAAGGAGACCACCCCGATGCAGCAATAAAGTCTGCAATCTTTATGGGTCTTATTTCGGAAAGATTTGCAATACTATCTAGGAAGTAACTGCCTAAGTGTTCAAATCTACGCCTGCAGAGAGCCGGACTAGAGCAGAAGAAATGCTCCACCGTTTCAACCTCTTCTTCGTCCCAGCAGCTCCTGCAGAAATCATTAAAAGGGACCCGGAGCCGGGCTGCATGAGCGCCGATCAGCCAGTGTCCCGTGATGGCACGTACAACCATAGAATACCTCTCCCTGTTCAGAGAGCAGAGTTCCACTGTACGTTTTTTATTTATTTCAGGCCAAGTTTGTTTGGCTACCCGGCAATTAGTCACATTAATCCACTTTTCCATGGATTTATGATCGAAGCTATTTCTAATATGAAGCTTACATGTGGCCATAGGCATACTCGCGCCGTCTCCTTCTAGGGGAGACAGAGCGGTAATACCCTGTCTGGCAAGCTCGTTAGCTATGCAGTTACCCTCGATACCCCTATGTCCTGGTACCCATATCAGGCTTATAACGAACTGTTGGCCCATCTCGTGCGGAGACATGCGACAGTTTGTTACAGATATCGAATTTGACGACTTTGAACTAATTGATTAAATGGCCGCTTGGCTATCACTGTATATGTTAACATTTCTCAAAGAGCTACCCGAGTTCTTTAGGTACATTAGTGCTCTATTTATTGCAATAACTTCCGCCTGGAACACACTGCAGTGATCCGGAAGTCTAAAACTGTGTTTCATATTTAATTCCTCCGAAAAGACCCCACCTCCAACCCGATCATTTAACTTGGATGCGTCAGTGAAGAAGTTCGAGGCATCAATAAGTCCGGGAGTACCAAGGGACCATTCTTCCCTACCTGGGATGAGAGTATTAAACTATAAAACTGTGTTTTATATTTAATTCCTCCGAAAAGACCCCACCTCCAACCCGATCATTTAACTTGGATCCGTCAGTGAAGAAGTTTGAGGCATCAATAGGTCCGGGAGTACCAAGGGACCATTCTTCCCTACCTGGGATGAGAGTGTTAAAGGGTGTACGGGAAAGTTCTACCGGTACACAGTAGTCAGTTTTTAGTGGGACGGACATGTTTCTCGTTAGTATTGAGGAGTGACCGAAGCTACAATTGTTCCATATGTTTGAATCTCTCAAGCGTATTGCCGACAATAGAGCAGACTCCTCTCCTGCGAGATTCAAAGGTTTAATGTTTAAAATAGCATCAAGGGCCGCGTTTGGCGTGGTACGAGCTGCCCCTGTGATGCACAACTCGGTCACCCGTTGTATTTTATTGAGTTGCCTTAGTGTGGTTTGCTTTTGCAAAGCTGGCCACCACACTAGAACTCCATATAGGAGGATGGGTCTTATTTTCGCTTAATAGAACCATAGAACTATTTTGGGAGATATGCCCCACTTTAGACCTATGATTTTCTTGCAGGAATATAGTGCTATCGCTGCCTTTTTGGTGCGCTCAAGAGTATTTAGGTTCCAGTCCAAATTCCTGTCTAGTACTATCCCCAGATATTTTGTACTATTACTGAAAGATAGGTTGGAATCATTTAGCTTGCGGGGGACAAGCCGTGGAATTTTGTGTTTCCTCGTGAAGATTACAAGGTCTGTTTCTTCCGGATTTATACTTAATCCACTACTAGCTGCCCATACGGACAGCTGTTTTAGTTTTCTCGTCATAAGGTCACATAGTGTTTGAGGAAATTTTCCAGAGAAACTAATCATATCGTCATCCGCGTAGCCAATAACCTGGCAGCCACCTCCTTCTATGTCGCATAACAGTTTGTTAACTGCCAAGTTCCATAGAAGGGGAGATAGTACCCCTTCTTGAGGAGTACCTCTGCTCACGTACCTGGAGATAGTTGATGGACCCAGAGATGACTGAACGGTCCTACATGTGAGCAGTTGACTGCAATTGATCAGTCTCACCAGTTAGTCATCAACTCCCAATTCCGTGAGTGCTCCCGTTATTGCCTAAGGGACAACATTATTAAAAGCCTCAATGTCTAGGAATGCGGCTAAGGTCTATTCTTTTGTTTATGTTTAGGGATTTCTCTATCATAGACAATACCCTGAAGTGTCCGACGTATACCCATCTAAGCCGGAAGCCTCGATTTCCGAGGAAAGGTCCTGCTTGACTGGCTTATCGGCAGAGCCTTTCCCAGATGCAGCATCCGACTTGTATACTTTGATGATAGCGGAGCAGAACCAAAAGTTAAGCTTTCCTTGGGCTGTTTCTAAAGGAGACAGTGACTCCTTATTTAAGGCCATCACTGCCTAGCTGGTCGGACCCTCCGAGCTCTCAACCTTCACCACCCTCCAATCATCGGAAGGTGAGGATTGCAGCGCTGGATCATTTTTAGAATTTGTTCCGGCTCCTTAAAAGTGGAGGGGAACCAAATTCTTGCTCTCGGTTTACTAGGCACATCGCACCAGTCTACAGCGACTAGCTTGGCTCCCAGGTAAACCTCGCCTAGGCTCGATACTGCCTCCTTGTACAGCTGTACCGAGCGCTCGTCGTCACAAGCAATGACTTTAACGTTTCCCTGGTACCACCCCACATCTTTGCAGACTGGTGGGGCCGGGATCTTTCTCGAGCATATCGAAGCATTTGATGGCCATGGCTGCTTCCACCCAGTGCCACTGCACCCTGGGAATCCTGCCATCTCCATTCCCCTGGTCGATTACGCCAATAAGGATCCTTTCCTCTCTTCGCTATAGGCTCCTGCACTTCCTGGGAGCGCTGCCTTTTAGGCTGTGCATTCTCCCGTGCGGGTGTGGGTTTTTCTGGGTTGAAGTTGGGTAGCACAGACTCCGCCCACTCGACTCTTCCTTGCCACCCCTCTGAATGGGAGGTATTTTGCCGCGTTAAGATGTGCTTAGCACGTCTTCTCTCCGCGTAGGAAAACTTATGTGCCTGAGGGCTGGTCGACGGCATTTCGTCCGGAGCACCCATCACTAGAGGAGGCTCCGCCGCATTTCTGCTTTGCTTTACATCCCCGATGACTGGTACGACCACACCGAGTCCGGGATGGAACCCTAAGTTCGACCCAGCGCTATAGACTGAGCTGGTGGGCCCGAAGGCCATCTTCGCAGCCGCAAGCGAGCTTTGGCCAGGCTTTTGAGCCACTGCCTCCGCTGTATGTTTGGGATTGCTCCCGTTCGACGTTTTAGGAGTGTCGCCCTCCTTTTTTTTAACAGTATAATTTGGATTCATGATTTTTGTTCCCACGAGTGGCGGAGAAAGGGTGGTCCACCTGCGCAGAGGTCCGCTTTACGCAGGTAAGGCTAGTTGCTCTGTAAGAGACTGGGCTATTTTGAAAGGGCCTCCAGCTAGGCTGACTCTCGGCACGGGTCGCATGACACCTCAGTCCAGCCCTTACCTCAGACCATATCAGAGATCTTTCCCAGAAATATGCCTGGCTATTAAAGAGCCAATGCATACGGGTCCAATCAACTGACTTAGCTAACACCCGTCATTTCCAGTTGACACCCTCGGGGAGGGTTCAGTCGTGGATTTTGCCAACCTTAGTTTAAACGACAAATAAATTTTTAATAAAGTCTTCGTGAAGCCAATTTACATTTATAGGATTCATTGGATGCATAGTAATCCATCTAAGTTAATATCAATTACATACAAAGCTTTCAGACGAAATTCCTCAAAACCATCTTAAACTCATGTCCGCAATATATCATGGAGAAAATCGCCAAATACAGCTGCAGGCCAGAGCCCGCCTAGGGGGCCGTTAGAGCCACCATGCGTTTAACCTGCTTGACAACTGCCGCCACGGAAGAAGTCTGAAATTCAGGGTTGCCTTTTTTTTGCTTTTAGACCAATGGCCCGCTATTTGCAATACAAATCCAGAGCCGACAAGCTAAAAAGGATCTTTGAACCTATGGTAAGAAAGTCCACACTTGATGCAAAAAGGTAAACCAGCATTCTGAATCCAATGATGAATGTCAAATTTAATGTGAACAAGGTCCGAAGTTGTAAGTGGTTCACCGTCCACTTACAACTTCGGACCTTGTTCACATTAAATTTGACATGTCCCTCAAACATCAAGCAAATTCTAATTTATTTATTTTTGTAGTACATTACTGAATTTATAGATAGTACATATGCATCCAAGCAATATTATAAAGTGCACGTAATTTGGAAGGGCGCAGTGAAGCGTACCAACCCAAGGCTGCACGTTCAGACGGAAATGCATAAACTGAGTATGGAAGAGTATTGCAAAAGTCACCATTATCAGCAATACGATTCCGAGCGCCAAGTAAAACACTTCATTCTTCGTGATCAAGCCCGCAATCGCTAGTCCAAGCCCAGTTACAAGGAGTAAGAGCATCATGCAACCAGTGCAAGCAGCGCCCGGTAGTACCTCAAGCGAACATTTAGCGCCGCATACATGCAGTAGAACCATTGCGATGGCGGCAATCAGCAAAGCGATAATGAGACTTGCGAAGGATAACATGAACACAAAGTAACAGCCAAATAGCGTCACAAACACCACTATACATAGAGCCAAAAACCAGCTGCAAGGATATTCGAATCGGGTTCGGGGAAAACAATTGTGAATTGACGTACATATCAAGACCAGGAACAACCATACATATGCCGGTACTTGAATCGCCTCGTCCATATGAAACTTGGCAGCTGCGGCGATCACCCATTGAAAACACGTAAAGCCAATAAACATGACGGAAAATATGTACGTTTGTTGCACAAACGTCTGTCTGTAACGAGGATGAGTATATGGTGTTGCAACCGGTGCATTACCCTCCGCGGCAGTATCACGCCCAGATTGATATTGCATCATGATTTTGTTCTTATTATAAACTTGTAACGTAGAAATTTTGAATTTTATTTAAATGATGCTTGTTGTATAGATTATAAATTAAAATACAATTTTTACGTTGCCTTCTACATCACTCATAACATGACGAAAGCAGAAAACTCACGAGTTCGCTAGCTATATAGCTTTGAGTATAGCATCTGATCCGGTCGAGCCGTATACCATTGTAGAGGTATTCAAGCGTAGATTAACCTTTTCATAGAATGTTTTTTGATTTTGATTTACTATTTTAAGGTATAGGGGCTTAAATGAAAATCTACGCGTAGGATCATTTTTGAAAGGTATCCATTAACAGAGAAATTAAAAAATAATAATACAAATATTTTGAAATGCGATAAAAGTAGGCGCCAAAGGTGGTATTTATTTTAATGTGGCAACCTTATTAAGCCGTAAATAGTGCTTAATCAACACTAAGAATATTGGTAGACGTCACACTGACAGTAGCTACAACTACAAATAGGTGAATTTGAAATTGTTTAAATAGTTTGAAATTAACGTTTGTCATCGATAAGTATAATTTTAAGTATGGTCAGTCTAATTTTGTGGTCACACTGCACGCTGAGGATAGCAGTGGACGAGGAGTTCGAATTGTGCCGCCGAAACGAGTAGACGCCCACAAAAATACAAAAATTGAAACGTAGTTATATGCCGTCGCCACCGCCATTAATATATATACCTATAGTAATCATTAAAGTTTAAAATATAACGTTAATACCTGAGTTTGCTTTTCGAAATCCTTACAATCAGTGTCGCGGGCCTAACTCCATAATCTTTTAAAATCGAAAACACCCTTTTGTTAGATAAAAAAGTTAAAATTTTATTGGCGATCTCAAAAGTAATTGAGTAAAATTAAATTAGTGCTAATTTAACAAAACCCCGACTTTAACCTCCATAGGTTAACTCTAAGCGCCAGATACCAAAAAAAATTTCGAGTAAGTAGAGTGCACACTGTGGTTACTCCTACCCAATCAATGATTTTTCTTAGAAGCAGAAATCATTTTTGTGTCCGTATGAATTGGCATTGTTAGCATGGTTTTTTTTATATATTCTCATTCTATTTTAGAGTTGCAACCAATTTTGGTGCAGCTGAAATTTCTTTGGTAACGTAAAGTAAAAAAAATATAAAAAATAAAAAAAAATATATATATAAATAATTCGTGCAAGACTCGGATATGATTCATGATTACAATATGAATACGCATTACAGAATCCGGGAAAGACATAGAGCTCCGATAAAAGCAGATATGAAATCTTCTTGTTAACGGGCCATAACAACCCGTTATCGGGTTAGGGCAAAATGTAAATACATTCTTTCATTGGAATTGTGGTTTTACATGGTGAGTTCAATCCCTACGCACAAACCTTCTAAGGCCAACTGGTCTCGAAAGAATCCAGTATCATTGATTGTCGCTTCATACGAAAAGCTGAGGTGGTATTCTTTAACACGCTCACCACACGGGGGAAATATGGAATCTAGGCGTGAATTTAAAACCATAAAGTAAATCGTATGTACTCTTTAATTGTTATAGCCTTTTCAAAATTGTGTGCCAATCTGAAATGTCGATTGAAACTCGATTGTTATCCACTTCAAAACGTCAGATTAAGTTGTTACTTCGCATGATTCTCAAGGAGCGTTGACAACACATTAATTTTAGAACTTTTCATATTATCCTGGTAAGGATCAGCAATACTTTTAAGTAGCGTAATAAATACATATATTTTATGCTTATACTAGCTGGCCAACAAACTTCGTTTTGCCTGTCTCTTCGAGGGGCTTGAGTAGTTTTGTCAATGTTTCCTCTTTTGGGCCATCTGCTAAAGAAATTTTAGAGTGAATTGTTAACCTAATCGAAGTTGTGAATTGTAAACTGGGCCGTCTGCTAATGAAATTTCAGAGTGAATTGTTAGCCTTATCTAATGCTGTCCACCTACCAGACGCAAACTGAAATGAAACCTTCCTGCAGACCAAACGAATACCTTGTCCAAACATCATTTGGTTCAGTTGTTCTCGAGTTTTACTAACGCGTACCCTTCACGAACGATTCTATATACTAAGAAGAAGATAGAAGGGTACCATTTTACTAAATGTGTTTCTACTTATACAGTAGGTAACTATTTTACAAAATTAGTTACATTCACATCTTTGATTAGGTAAACTTTTCACTCAGAAATTTGATTAGTTAACTGGTTCCATCGACACAAAACAAGTTGTAAAACGAGACTCACAATCCCTCAATGGGAGAGCAGCTCGCTTGCAGCAGAGGATTGAAACTTACTATCAGGAGCAGACAAGGCACTCAGTGTCAAGACTCACAATCAGTCGAAGAAAGAGCTAATCGCTTGCAGCAAGTTTAGTGGCACATAGCTGAGTATCAGCAAAGCAACTGGCTTGAAGCAAACACGGCAGCACGCAGTTGAGTATCGAGGCTCACAATCAACTCGAGAATCCTCGCAATCAGTCGAAGATAGAGCAGCTGTCTTGTAGCAATTGGAGGAGCACATTCGCTGAGTATCGAGACTCACAACCAGTTAATGGGAATAACGCTCCCTTGCAGCAAGTTCGGCAGCACGCAACAGAATATCGAAACTAACTATCAGGAGAGCAGTGCAGCAGCACGCAGCTAAGTATCGAGACTCACCATCAGTCGAAGATAAAGCTAATCGCTTACAGTAAGTTTGGTAGCACATAGCTGAGTATCGATAGTCACAATTAGAAGAAGACAACTCGCTTTAAGAAAGCTCGCCAGCACGCAGCTGAGTATCGAGACTCACAATTAACTCGGTTGCAGTAAGTGTAGCGGTCGAAGGGAGATCAGCTGTCTTGTAGCCATTGCAGGAGCACGTTCGCTGGGTATCGAGACTCATAATCAATCGAAGCGAGAGCAGCTGTGGTTTTTAGATTAACTATAATATTAAAGATAAACCAAAATTTTTACCTAGACATATATACTAAGGAATGAAAGAATTTTATTGATCCTAAACCTGATACCATGAGGCAACATACACCACGTTCACCATGCCCAGCTCTTAAAGGGCGATCGCTTCTGCTTTAGTACTTATGGACTCACTATATATTATATATATTGCTCACTCGAAATTGGCGAACAATATCGCCATGTGGACAGTTTCTACATTGGACAACCTGTCTGAATTGGACATTTTACATACATTAAACACCCTGCCTAGATTGGACAAAAGTCTTCGAACCAAGTGTGTCCAATGTAAACAGTTTTCAACATAATAGTAACTGATCAACTGCATTTATTAGTCGACAAATCGAAATCGAAATTTGGAACTTTGGCTTTGCAGCAACAATCGTTTCGCTTTCCCATCTCTAACCGCAAGCTCACATCACTAGCGGAATTTGTGTGACAGCAAGTTAAAAAGCAGGCAAGTACTAGAAAAATATTAAAAAATACATTTCAGTAAAATAAAAAGTTTTTTTTTCAAATTTGAAGTGCTTAAATCAAGGAACAATAATCGCGCATGCATAGCTTTTGCTCACAAACATCACTCATCGAAATGCTGAGGACCATTTTCACCTTTTTGTGGCTGCTGCAGGGTTTCAATACGCTCTTTATCTTTACCATTATGCACGCCTATGTGCAGAATATGGTGGCCTTGTTGCAGCTGATACGGGAAGCTTTGAGGCTGCTGGTATACCTCTTGGCATACATACGCTGGTGCGTCGGCAAGCTGCAGCCCGGTGTACGTCATAGTCCGACCGCGGCGTACCTTCTATATATGGTTTGTCTTCAACTGACAAACTGTGAAAGCATTATTAAGATACTATCACTGCTGCTGCGGCTTCCGACCAAAACTTTGAGACGTATCGGACGTCTGATACGTGAATGTGCGAATAGCGGAATGTCGATGAGACTGGTGGTACGCTTGCCGCCCCGGTAGTGACTGTAATTCTTACAATATTGTGTACAAATTAAGAGGAAATGGAATAAATGATGGGCTGTAGAAACAACATTGCCTAACCCCTCAAAGCGCATTCAATTTAATGCAGTTGCAATTTTGTTATAGCCATTCTTTTAGCTGGTTTTTTTTGTAAGTTCTTCTTGCTGCACAGATTTGGCTTTGGCGTTGGCCATGGTGCACGCAATGGAATGGCATTCACATTCGCACTTGCATTCGTATTCGCTTTTAGCGTGCGCAATTACACTTGAAGAAATCCTGGGGATTTCATGCGAAAATCCATTTGTCACAATGTTGAGTACGTGAGGCAGTCACACGGTCCGGACAAACAGCAGCAGTGCGTGTAAATGTGTCGCTTGGGTCGTTTGCTGTCCCGCTACGGCGCCAGACTTCACTGTATTGGACGCTCTCTGCATTGCACTGACTACACTGCACTTGACTGCATTGCTGCAAATGTTCCGCCGTATAGCCAGCCGTACCTCGGCTCTATCACAATGACACTTCATTTCAGTTGGCCTTTGCGGCTTCCGCACTAAGGACACTTTGCCCAAATACAACCACACACACATGGATATATATATGTATATAGATAGAACGACAGCTAGAGTCTATTCAATGTGTACATATATGGGTATATACTTGACAGTGTGGCCTTTAAGCCGACCAAACGCTTCACTTTTAATGGAGTTTTATGCACTGCTTTGAGCTGCAGCATGCCACCAAATCCGCACAACTTTTCATAATCATGAATATTGTTTATCGTACTGCGAACAGCTCAGCTGCAGCTGTAGCTTTAGCTTAACTATTCCAAGTGCATTTGGGCATAATGAGATAGACTCTGAGTTGCTGCTGAGTTGAATTTCAGTTGTAGCTCCCATTTTCGCTCGCTCCCAACTTGAATTGCAGTTCAAGTCGTCTGGTAAGTGCAAATTAAAAATAACTAAAATGGCTCAACGCGGCGCGGAACAATGCAAAAAAAAAACACAATGAAAGGGTGGTAAATCGCCGAACCAGCGCACAGTGGTATAAATGCACAATTTAACGCAAAAAAGGTAATATAACCGTACATGATAGATCCATATTTATGAGTTATACGTGCGCTACTTGTTTCATTGGTGTTGCCACTGTCTCTATGAGACACCCCGGGGCCATAAAATGAGCTTGAAAAAGTTCACTTCGGACTTACACTTTCTTATAGCAAACCCTCCTGCTCCTAAGAGATAGGCAGATTCTTCAACCATCCTGCATCCATAACTCCATTTTTCTATATCTCCATTCATCGAAACAACCGGCAATTAAGTAATCACGGTCGGTTGGTGTGATTCGGGTGCTATCACTTGAGTACTGACTCGGGTGCCGTGCTAGCAGCGTTGAGTGTCCAGAGCGGAGAAAGTTGCATCGACGTTTTCTATTTTGTGCTTTAGTAACATTAAAAGGAAAAAAATAACAGCATGGATTCGCTGTGTAGTCTGAGAATTGAACCAGCGTACAGCTGCTGCTGGTGTCAGCATGTATACCGCTGGCCTGTGCACAGGGCACACTTAGTATGATTACTTTGCTGAAAATGAATGCAGTGTTCTCTATATCCCCACTTTATTGCGAACGCCGATGAAGAAGGTTGTGTCCACGCACGTTTTTTGGCCTTAATTAAAGGGTGAGTTTTTGTTTCTGCAAATATACACAATTTTAAGGAAATGCAAATGTTTGTGTGTGATGGCAGTGTTATTTTTTAGAGCTTCGGGGCTAGATTACTTTTTCCTGCCGAGGCCGACATTAAGGGACCCGAAGTCGGCTTATTTATCATACCTTACAAAGTGTACCCTGGCTGTGCACTACTATATACCTATGTTTATATGTCTTTTGTTCGTTCCTGTTTATGGAAGGTTGTTATTTTCGTGTGGTGTCACTGTCATTTGCGAACGCTAGATGGTGCTAGCATATGCGTGAATATAATTAATTCTGGATACATGTTTCCCATCTTCCAGGTATCCCGTTACGAAAAAAAACTTGTTTTCCTTTTCCACTTCCCATTCCTGTTCCAATTGCAGATGCACTTATCCATCCACTTTCTTTTCACCATCCTCTTAACGTTCCAACGTTTTCTTGAGTCACTTCAATTTTACCTTTCCTCTCCCCTACCACATCATCTTGCCAATCGCTTTCCTCTTCCCTTCACCCTGCTACGTACTTTGCTTAAAATTAGTCGTACGCAACATAAAAAAGTTCAAATGGAATGTAATCGGCTCTCGAGTTAAGCGCGGCATACGTTTATTTTGTAAACATATATTTTACTTAAAAAGATATAATCTAATAATATTCTTCTTCATTCGGCGATCACTGCATGTTAACAATTGTGCAAAACATTATAAATATTGAACACCAATGAGCCCTAATGTGTTGTTTTTAGATTTTCGGGCTTATGAGCTTTTGGGTGCTCCACTCATTTTCGAGGACCGAGTCCGGCATACCTGTGCGTTGGCAAAATCACGATCTTATCATTTTGTTAGAATAATTTTGTGGCTGTTCATGATATCAAGAGAACATTTAGTTGCAGAGCTTAAGAAAGTTTGGTTTTCGACGTACTCTTCCCATAAGCTTTACAGCTGATTTTAGCAGCCTTTCCGTCAGTTTAGAAATACAACATAGACTAAGTATGAAAACAGTACCAAGGACATTAATGATTTAAAGAAAGTGTAGTATTCGGCACTCATAAAGGCATAAAAGTTTATGATTTTCGAGTGCTAGATTGCACATCTCGACCACTGTACCATTTTGCCTAGCCTTAAGTTTACCGCATGCTTTGCACGGCACGTTTTGTGTGCAGTTGTTGTATTTGTTGTTGTGTTTGTTGGCGTTGCCTTTTTTCAACACTTTAATTACCGTTAGCATGCTGGTGAAATTTTTCAATTTGTAGTTGGTGAAAGTTACAGCATATTTACACATAGAATTACATGCATGTTGAGCGCATTAACTTTAATTGAAACCTTATTTTAATTAATAAAACTTCATCTGATGTTGTTATTGTTGTTGTTGTCGCTGACGCCAATGTTGTCTATAATTGCAAGTAGGCATTTACAAATCGCAGTAATAATTATGCATAAAATAACAATATAAATTCCACTACAAATAAGAGC
Organism: Chymomyza caudatula; assembly: GCA_035041775.1. Taxonomy (NCBI): domain Eukaryota; kingdom Metazoa; phylum Arthropoda; class Insecta; order Diptera; family Drosophilidae; genus Chymomyza; species Chymomyza caudatula. The sequence continues at coordinate 968,166 of JAWNKW010000032.1, read as the reverse complement.
AACGCCATAATAATAGCAACAATAACAACTACAACTACAACAACAACAACAGCAGCGAGATCAACAGACGGCAGGAAAAAAAAATAAATGTATTGAAATATCACACAAAAAAAGGTTAATTGACCAACAAATAACTTAATTAAATCAAATGAAAATTAAACAATTCAATTTTTAATGAGGTCCACTGGTTTTGACCTCGTTTCAATTAATGAAAAACAACAAGGGCAAGCGCAAAATCCTACATACACATGCACACACACACACACACTCACACACACACACAAGCACACACACACTCTCTAAAGCTCATCGTAACGTCATAGCTGTGCTCTGAGGGGATGTGGCATTCAGAATAACCCACAAAAAGTGGCACACTCTTGTTTTAAACTGTTTGTGGGAGTTAATTTTTCGGCTCTATATGTTGCTTGCATACCCTTTTATTTTGTAAATTTAATTCAATTTAATCGCAGGGCGTTATGTTTTTCCAAATTAGTTGTCTTTAAACTATTAATCAATAAAATGGCATTTAACTCGAGCTATTGGAATACAAAATGAGCTGTTAACCGCAATAATTAGTGGCAGGAGTAGCAGATGTTGAATTTCCAAAGAGCACTTACTTGACCGTCTTTCGAACGTCTTTAATGTTTTATTTTAGAGTTGATGTCTTTAAAGGGAAAACATTGCAGACTTAAGTATGAATGCTGTGTTGTTGTGAAGGATCGCGACGTGGAGCTATAACCGACTCGTATGCCATGACGGCAGTGAAAATGAGTGCATAAAGACGCACTATCCGGCACCACATCATGCCAAACGATAAATTCTTTTAGTGAAAATATCAAAGCTGCAAAAGTTTTTTGTAAGCCTGAAACAGACAAAGACCCACGAAAAAGAAATCGACACCCACCATCTCTTTTTCGATTATAAGGCAGCATTTGATAGCCCATTGAAGAATCGACTATATGCCGCACTTTCTGAGTTTAGAATCCCTACACGACTATGCAGAATGACTTTGAGCAACACACGCAGCTCCGTTAAGGTAGAAAAGAGCTTCTCCGAGCCCTCTGATACCAAGCGAGGCTTCACACAAGGCGATGCCATCTCAGATTGATGTTGAGAACTTTTTTTTTGATGTTGTCAAGATAGACGACCTTGGCACCACCGTCACAATGTCTCCGTCGGAAGGACCAGGTAAAGAGTACATTAGTTACCTTTGGTATCATTAATTGGAAAAGGATCGTACAAAGCACATACGCCTGGAGGAGAGCTTTACATCGTAACCCGGTAACGGATTGTTATGGCCAGTTAAGAAAGTAAAAAACAGACAAAGATGCATTTTCTCTTGAAATCTTTCAATTTCAAAGCCTTTGCACTTACACAAAACCCCACCACGTTAAAACTTGGGCACAATGAAAGAAGCTATGCGGTACCTGGAGAGTTCTTTTGGCGGATTGCTTTGGCCTGTCAAAAACAAGAAGAGATTTATGTAACTTTAACCAGTCTACAGTCTATCACTGGCTTGTAAGACTTTCAAATTATTCTGCTCCAAAGTAGATTGTCTACCGCGCTGATACGAATAATTGACTCAGGCCCTATTACCTGTGACGCCAAGCCTTTTTATTACCATCTTATTTGTCATTGTGTTCTTGATATCTCAGTGTCCAGGAAGCTATTATAGACTGACTTTGTTATAACGTGAAATCATGTTGTGCGAGGAATATCCAGGGATCTAAGCGAAGTTACAGATACAGTTACCCCACGCAACTTTCTTTCATGGATCCAGCCATCAGACTTTCGTAGACATCCGTTTGGAAAACTTACTGCAAACTAGCTGTCGCACATGAGACGCTTGAACTTTCATGAAAATGATGTAGAAATAACTAAATTAATTTCGTTTAAAAGTTGTTTATAAAACACTACATTAATTTTTATTAGACCAACCTGCAAACACTAAAAAATGAACTTTTTCAAGGCTCATTGCCTGTGAAACCACATCATGTCACGAAGAATAAATATATAGAGTACTCCATAATCCACTCGATCCACACAAATAGTATAAAGTGGATTTCAAACAGATTTGTCGCTTTACAGTGTTTACCTGAAATAATAGTCATAAAAAATATAAATATGTTGTAGATTGGCAACATCGACAAGTCGTCAAATACTAAAAATACACGAAACAGAATGATTTATTATGCGAGAACATTCATGCATTCATAATTGTTGTATTTAAAGTCATCAGAAACGAACAATAGTAATTATTACATCAAATAACATAAATATGAAATGCACAGCACTCAACAAAATAAGAGCCTCAACTGGAAGTCGGAATTGGTACTGAAATTATTATTGGAGTCAAAATGGAGGAGGCATTCAAACAACAGTTAACAACTCAAAAGAGCAATTCAAACTAAAACTGTAACTTTGTGTGTGTGCGTGTGTGTGTGAGTGGCAAATTTATTGTTATATTTGTTGTTGTTCTCGTTGTTGTTGTTGCTGTTGCATGGTTTGTTTTGGTTTTGTTTAATGAATTTATTGATTGCCAAAGTGCAAAATAAAATTGCAATAACAGCGCCCCAACAACAACAACAATAACAAACTGAAAACCATTTACAGCTTAAAAATATTTAATTACCAAGCCGCTGCTGACGCTGACGTCGACGTAGACGACGTAGACGTCGACGTCGCCGTCGCCGCAGCGGCAAATGTTGTTCGGTTGCCCAGCCTCGAAATGGCCAACAAAATTGCAATTAATCTTCTTTTAACAGCAAACTTTTGATCCGCTTTATTTGCATTTCGCTGCCGCACAAACACAAACAACAACAACAGGAACAACAACAACAACAACAACCACAAAGTGCCACAAGAAGGGCGCAAAAATAACAAAAATGCTTGTCATAAAAATTATCAAGGGTTAAAAATTATGCTGCGCGTTTCGTTTTCGTTTTCATTTTCGTTTTTACTTTTCCTTTTCCTTTGCCACTGCTTTCTCTGCTATTGCTTTTGTTGTAGTTGTTCTTGTTCTTGTTCTTGTTTTTGTAGTGATATTTTTCGTTGGCGCTGTGAAATGATTTATGCAAAATCTGTGCGCTTCTTTTACCATAGAGTGTCGCGCGATCTCAATCCCAATTCCCATTTGCCGGTTTTTTCCTTAGACAATACAAAAAAAAAATATGTTTAGAAAAAACATACGAATTTCGGTACACCGAAAGTTGTATTCCCTACTAGTTCGCTTGCAATTAACTCGCTTACTAAATAAATGCATAAAATTTCTAGTAGGGTTCAAAAACGCATTTGTAAAGATCTTCACCTATTACAGCGATACGCTATAAGGGAAATCGTCCTCATTGTCGTCAATTAGAAGAAGGTTATAATTCGTAAGATATGATAACTCTGCCAAAAATGAATTCATATTTCACTTAAGTGCGAACATCGATGAAGCAGGTTGTGTCCAGAGATACACACTTGAGTGTGTGAATGTTTGTTTTATTGTGCCGCACATTGCGTTCTCTTTGCTTTTCACGACCGTGGTCGACATTTAGGAAAATGATGTCGGCTGAGTTATCATATCTTACTACGTATACTTAATATTCTGATATTCACTAATATGAGGAAGATGACCGTAGCCTTAATTAACGTTGACTTAAGAAAGACAAATTCAATGAAATTTAAAAAAGAATTCATAAGAAACGAAGACGATTCTAGAATTCAATAAAGACAAACGAGTTTAATGCTGCGCAACAAACGAATGTTGTCTCTTAGAAAGACCACCTGAAGACGGACGGAAGTCACAAATATGGAGAAATATTTTCAAACAAAAAAAACCTGGTTGGACCTTGAGCCAACCAGCTGCATAAAAATTCTTCATTCTTCATATGAATCAAAACATCTTCAAATTCGTTTTTTATTTGCAGAAATAACTCTTTTAAAACACGGTTTTCGGGAAATCGAGTGATCGGCATAAGTTGACACACGGTTTTGGGGCACTTAGCTCATATGCGTAGCGAAGTCTTTGCAGGACTTTAATTGGCCTATGCGTAGAGCATTTAACCCTTCTACCAATGATAGATGTAATAGGGCACCCATTACCCTACATGAGGTTGTCACCCGGTAATTGTATAACAATCAATTAGTAGTCAAAATGAGAAGCGAAAAGAAGAGAAGAGATGAGAAGGGAAGATAAGAGAAGCTCAAGAAGTGGATCCCTCTTTCCATTCGAAGCTGACCACAGTAGCTCACACAGACCCCTCAGAAATAAAGTAGGCGTGATTAAGCATTCTGAGGCAGCTGTCTCAAAGTATTTAAGCGCAAAGACCCTATTAGTTTTTAGGTTTTAGACTACTGCATTCAATGGATCGAAAAACTCTAGCGAATTGGTATTGAGGATGGAGCTCCTAGAAGATAATGTGTGTTAAGGCAAGGCAGCGAGGTGGTAGGCCGTGTCACCCTGGAAAAGACCTGGCAGAGGGCGCACTAACTACCCCTGGAGTGGAGAACGCGAGTCCGAAGAGAGACGCCTCGAGGTGCTATATCGTAACCCAGTAAAGAAACTTAAAGATACAAGAGTGACAATTATCTGTATTTGTACACAGAAATTAGATCTTAGGTCTCGTTTAAATCTGTTTACGATCAACTTGGACTTGAAGAACATGCAAAATGTCACCATATTAAGAATACATTTTTTTCGAAAAAGTGATTTTTTTTTTGGAAAATGGGAGAGGTTCTATTAATATAGAAACACAGCTAACTCTGCTATATAGATTAAAGATAAAGAAGCTTAGTATGAGTAAGCTAAAACCATATCCGAATAACTATTTTTAGACTGCTGCAAATTTGGAAATCTCAATTTGATTTCCAACATAAATAGAATTGATGAAAGTATCTGAGGTCCGTCAAAATACGCTTTAAATTTGCAATGGAAAGTCATGAAAAGCGTTGCATTATTCTTGTTCTAGCTTCAAATAGAACAAATAGGTTTTTTGCAAAATGGAGCTCATTGGATGTAAAGGGTTAAGACCGAAGATATTATATTGTTAATACATGAAAAGAGGCCCTTCAATAAGTAGCACTTTGGATAGGCAATCACTTGTTCTATTGGTTAGATTATCTGAAAACAAGATGTTTTACTTATAATCAATATATGGATTTGACCGCTTCAAGATATATTTGCTAAAATTTCTGTTACCACCAAATGATTGCTTTGTCACTTATTTTGTCAAAAGTTGCGGAGCTTTAAAGGGACTGTTATATTTCTATAAAGCAAGTATTTTCAAAACTTTATGAGCAATTGGGCAAATGTCAATTTAGCTTGTAAAAGTTTACCTCAGGGTATACTAACATTGTCGAAGCTATGTTATTACAGTGTAAAGATTTGAAACTTGTTTGTTGTCACATAATTACTTCCTAGAACTAAAATAAGCTTGCTTAATTTAAAGCTAAGCTGTTACAATTATGTTGCTAAGAGAAGTGTAGGAAGTAGAGAAGCAGAGGTTCTTGGAAGATCTCAAATTTTGGTAAGCTTCAAAATTATGTAGTTTAATTAGAAAATGTTTCCAAGTTGTCTTTCAAGTGCGTCTGGTCAGAAACGTCGAGAGAAAATGGGTGCCGGGAGGAGGGTCCAACCTACGAACCGGTCGGCTGCTTGTTAACATTTCCCGGATTTCATGAATTCGTTTGAAATTCAGAGCCGAGCAACATCACTCCCCCCGAGCACTCACCCACGGCTATACGAAACTATGTGGAACTATAAGATCAATAAATCAAATCAAATGCACTGCTAATTATGTAGTTTTTTGAGCCTTACATCGTTTTTGGCATTAATAATGTTTTCAATCGAAAACCAATAACTTTTGTTTTATCTAACAGAACGTTTAAGAACAATTTGATTCCGATTTTCGGTAAGGCACTTGACGAAGCGAGATTTCCAAGCGGGTCCTAGCGATTTTTCGCATCGTTTTTGTGCTGTACCCATGTGTCTCACTTTATATTAGATAACGTTGTAAAATGCGATTATCATTGAATGGTGAAGCTAAAAGCTCCTGAAAGTAATAGGGTTGAATTCTGGACAGTTAAAGTATTCAAATTTAAAATTTTTCAATTAAAAAAAGAAAAAAACGACCACATGGTAAGTGTGAGCCAGCTTGTGTTGCTATTTTTGTCAGACCGACTCACTTGTACGCAAAGTTAAGAAAGGGAAAGAGCAACAAAACTCACATGAATGCACTTTGCTAAAAGTGGTCGCTTTTCAGCAACGGCCAAGTATTAAAGTACATGTTCTTTGACTTAAGCTAGACAGGAATGCTTTTTCAGGCATGTTTTGGTTTTCGAGTCCGCACGAAGCATGCAATATCGAAATGGTTTACTGTTCCGGACTTCAATTCCGAGCAAACTTACACGTTTTCAAAAGTAATGCTTTTTAGTACTTGGATGAAAAAGTAAACGTCAAATTGCATAACAATTGAGTTCGAAATGAAACCAATCTGTTTGAAGTCATCCTCCTGGCAGCACAAATCAACTTTCAAAATTCATATTGTGATAAACGACATTTAAGTAAAATTATTTTGGAAAATAAATAGCATCGAGATGAAAATGAATCAATTTCAATCGAAATCGCTTCGAACTCAATCGAAATCCATAAGACTTTGAATCTGAAAGGCTTTGAATTTACTTTTCAAGCTGAAACGAAAACCAGCACAGGCCTGACTGCATTTTAGTTATATGAGCTTTTGCCATTTATAAAAACTTAAAAATAACCCTACTAACACGGAACGCCTGGCAGTTGGCAACGCATATGCCCACGGCATGTCAAGCTCATTGATGTGCTACCATCACGGCATGTACCCACAAGGTGCACCAATACAATTTTGTAAATGTGAAAAAAAATTTGTATTCCGTTTGTTTTTTAGGAAATTTGACCATTTTCATTGAATAGTAAGTAATTTTGTAATTGCTATTTGAAGCTCATAACAATTCAATATCTCGTCAATTTGAAGAGACAAAGCTTATAAATATGTAATCCGTTTATACCTCAAAAATATGCTTTGAAAATATTTCATAAATGCCAAAGTAGCTATCAAAACGATTAAAATGCCCTCTGCTAAAGGGTATCCTTTAAATGTATATGAATATAAATGGTTGAATTTCATGTTGTTCTTTTTCTCGAAAAAGTTGGGTCTTTCACTTCACTCTTTTATTTTATGCGACGTAAATTAATTTAAAAATGTCTTCCGATAGCATAACTACATCTACAACAACAACAACAGCAACAACGAAAACAAGTGGAGCAACGCCCGCGGTTGGCACATTGCACATTATTTATAATCTCTGGGCATGCGACCGAATGAAGCGAGGAGCTCTAGCCGATGATAATTTTCTGATAACCATAGTAGCCGGGATAGTAGCCAGCAGCAGCAGCAGCACCGCTTCCATAGCCGTAGTAGGGTGAGCCATAGCCGTAGCCGTAGCCAGGATAAACGCCAAAGCCTAAGCCAGCACCTAAACCGTATAGACCAACGCTGAAGGGATAACCGGCAGAAGCAGCTGCCCAGAGCAAACCACGAGCGCGCCTTGCCGTAGTCTGCTGCTTGCTCGCTGCTGACGTTGCGCTGCCGCCAATTTCCTGCTCCAATGACAGTAAATCCGTTTTAACATCAGCAACTGGCGCCACTTCCTTGTCAACAGCTGTGCCAGCGCTGCCACTCACAGTTGCCGCAGACGTCGACGTCGACGTCGCTGCTGCCGCCGCCGCCACCGCCGCCAACAATAACAACAACAATGCCACTGGCATATACATTGCAAGCATATTTAAATATTTATATTATGTTGAAAACGTTGAATGTTTGATAAGTACAGTTAAACAAAAAGTGAAATGCGGCTTGCGCTACGTTTGGGCCACAACTGTCGGCCGGATTGGCCAACAATTTGGCTATTTATATCAACGAAATCAAAGGTTGCAGTTAAATGTGAGCAGCGTTTAATTTAAATGCTGCTAATTTTGTTAACGCAAATTGTTTGACTAGCCAAAAAAAAAATAATATAAAATAAATGAAATGGTTAGAAAATAAAATGTGCTAACAACGCGACGTTATCAAGCGCATTAAGCGACGGCAATCAGCAGTAACAACAACAACAACAACAACAACAAGAACAACAACAAAAAGCTGAATGAACAAAATTATTAAAGCATGACAGCGTTTGTCTGACATTTGTCGACAGACATGCACAGACATGCACACACACGAGCAGCATGCCCTTTTCTCGCATATTACGCATACGCCGCATTGGATCAAACAAATGGCTGACATTGGTGTTAGCATTGGGTTATACTTGCTCTTGGCTTGTGCTCGTTCTATGCCAATTGACACATTTCATGTTCAAATATGCGTAAATAACAATTATTGTAATTTTTGTGTGCTTGTTGGGCTGAGAAGACAAAGCGCAGACTTGTTACATTGCCAACAAAAACGTAACTTTGAACCTTGAACTTGAGTGACAGCCGCAAGCGGCAGCAACAACGAGCAACAACACCCACAATAACAACGTTTTTTTTTTTTCAGCCAACAAACACTGTCCCATGTGTGCGTGTGCGAGTGTGTGTGTGTGGGGGAACGGCAATGTGTCAACATTTTAGATTGCGTTGCATGATTTTCAAGAAAAATGAAGACAATAGTTGAATTTTACACTTTCGACTCCTTGTCATTGCGACAACAGCAACAACATTATCATTCAGTGTGACAATAACAACAACAGCAACAGCAACAACAACTGACGCTGTCAACGCCACAGCTCGTTGGCAGTATGTCACGCGATTGTTGGTTTGAACAAGCATGAAATGAATATATTTGTCATAAAACAAAGTCACGGTTCCTGTACACACACACACACACACACACACACACACACACACACACACACACAGAGTCACACATATATGTATCTTTAGCTGGGGGAAAACTCAATTGGTGTTTTTCTCATTTTTCTTTGCTACCCCATTAGCAAGTGCATGCAAAGGCAAATAGCAATAAGTGAGAAACAAAGAACACAACAACGAACACAACAACGAAAACAACAACGAAAGCAACAACGAACACAACAACAACATCAAAAAGACAGTGCTCCCGCACAGAATTGGGTTAGTAAAAGTCGCGTTTTAATTCTATTTGCACATTGAAGTGAAACGCGCAAATACACCAACAACTCACACACACACACTAATACACACACACACACACGCACACACACACACACACACACACACATAGAGCATGATAAACAAAAGCAACAAGAATTTCTATGGCGTTGATAACTTCAACAACTTTTGCCAACACAGAGAAAATTGCGACTTGGGACTTTGTTGCTACTGTATCTGTGTGTGTGTGTCAACAAATGACTCGAATGAAATTTATAAGCGAACTTACCAACACTAACAAAACGCAATGCCGCAGTTGATCAACTTTTGGCATGAACGCATTGAGGGGCGCAACCAAGAGAACTGGCAACTGACACCAGTGGGACACGCCCTTAGAGCCGCCCCCAAACAGCAACAGAGTGCCACAAAAAGAAAACAACTATGGGAAAAGGCACAGCTGTGGTTTGCAAAAGATGCTAATAAGCTAATAACAATTTTCGGAAGAGCCTCAATTTCATAGGAATTTCAAATTCCTAAATGATTAATTAAATAAATTTAAGATCATATACAAGTACATACTTATTGTCCATGTACAACTTTTGCTCGTGTTTAAGCCAATTAATTGAAGTACACAGCATAATTACAGGCAAACAATTTTGTTTTAAGCCGATCTTAAGGTTTGTTGGTAACATGCAACACTTTGATGAGCTTAATAGACAACTTTTACCTAATTGGTTGCACATGGTATTGATAGTTCAGTTCTGAACAAATCGTCTTTTCTTGTTTCTACAAAATTTAAAGGGTTTTGTTTTCAAAGTTTTTATGAGAAACTCAATTTACGATGTGTATAATCATCCATCTGAGCAGCTTATGCGCAGAGCTATGGATCAACTTATGTCTAAGTTTATTTGCTGCGGCAGCATTGTTCGGTACCCCTTGCAAAAACCTTATTCAAAGAAGATTTGGCAGGGCTTCAGTTCCTGCAGCATAGCGCCATCTGCCATACGCCTGACGAAACTATGGATTAACTGAGAGTGTCGCTTGGCAACCTTTTTATATCGAAAAGAAAACTTGCGGATTAGCTCGCGGGCTTTTGTGATTGTAGGCCATTGGACTACTCGAGCGAGTCCATCGCTTGGACGCAGTCATGAAGGTCATATGCCCGAAATCATGCTTACAGCAGCAACCAACTTTGTCTCAGTAGGCAAATGAGTATTAGAGACCACTCTATAAGACGCTCATTCTTCCCGGTGGCATTAAAGCACCCTCCATTTTTGATGATAGTTCCAACAGTAGTGGGTGGCAAAGCCAATGCGTTCTTCTTCTTGACTAGTAAGTAGTACACTTGAAGTAATTGAAGAAGTATACTTTGCCAGGCGGCTTAGAACATCTTTCACATTAAGGGTAGTTTTACTGATGATCCCAAGACCTACGCACAAGCTTGTGAAAATCCTGGGAAGACTTCGAAGATCACCCTCTCACCGGATAGTGATAAGAACTACTTATCAGAGATACAACGTTAATTTTCTGTGTCAACTTGGTTAAGGGGAGCCTTACACTGAACTGGCAGAAAACAGGCCCACACGTTGCATTGATAATGCTAAAAGCTTTTACACCATGGTTTAAAATAACTAGTTTTATACAGAACTTTTGTGCATTCTCTCGCTGCTGTGGAAGCTGCAAACACAGCACACATAAGCGTAATACTACCCGAACTTGAAAACAGATGTTCGTGACGGCATACAAGACGAGAAAGCGAATTATATTTTCATATTAAACTTCAACCAGCAGAATTTTACTAGTCTTTTTTAGAGTTAGGTTAGGTTAAGACGGCTGCCAGTCACTTTGCCTGGCACACTTAGGCCATATGACGGTGTCACCGTGGGATCTACTCACTCGCTCCCTGTTCCTGAGCAGACAGAATCAAAAGGGAAACCATCCAGATACAAAGATAAAATTTGCGTTTAGAAATAGCTGCCTAGATATTTGAGCCTACGTCTACACAGAGCTGGAAATGAGCCGAAGAGGTGCTCAACCGTTACGTCCTCATCCTCGTCCCAACAGCTTCTGCGGAAATCGTTCAAAGGGGCAGAAAACCTACCCGCATGGTTACCGACCAACTATTGTGCGTTTATGGTGGTTTTCTGGCCAAATTTGTTTGGCGATTCTACTTGGTAAAATTTTTCCATTCCAGATATCTCTGGCAGTTTGTTACCACTATCGATTTTTACGATATTGAACTTAGTGATTTTGTAGCCGCTTGGCTGTACCTGTATAAATTTACATTGCCCGACATTCTTGATGTGTTCTTTTGGCAAGTTAGTGCCACCTTTATTGCAAGGATCTCGGCCTTGAATACACTGCAGTTTTTCATGAGCCTGAAGCCCTGTCTTTTCTGAGTACACGTACCTCTAACCTGGTTGTTTAGTTAAGATCCGTCCATGAAGAGGGAGGCAGCGATTCAAGGTCCTGAAAGACCAATAGACTAATCTTCACTGCAAAGAATTACAATTTTAAAAATGTACTTGCAACCTTCTTCAGTGCGTAAAAGACAGTTCTGAGAGGGACGAACGCGTGTTTCGAAAGGATAGAGAAGTGACCACTACCAGCCTTATTCCAGCAGTCAGCATTTCGTATTGCTGATAGTAACGCACTTTCCTCCCCAATAAAACTCAGGGGAGGAATATTTAGGATAGCGTCAAGGGCATCACTAGGCGTAGTGCAGAGGGGACCAGAAACGCATAATTCGACAGCTCACTGAATTGTGCCCAGCTGCTTTAGGATGGACTTTTTGTACAGAGCAGGCCACCAAACCAGGATACCATATAGGAGAATAGGCCTTACTATTGCCTTGTACATTTTTTGATCCCATAGACTTTAGGGCAAATCATGGCAGGTAGAAGCTATTTGAAAAACAACCGAAATTTAACACTTATTTGAGTAAACAATTTTAAAAACAGAGTGACTTGTAAACAGCGATCCAATAGAGATATGAATAATTTTGTGTATCTCTGATTTCTCCGAATTAACAACTTTTATTTGCAGTACTTATTGTTATCATAGCTGTTAATTTGCAATGATTTTTTATGCAAGTTATTAATTTTATTATTAATAATATTTTGTTTACGTTTTAATTAATTATGTCATTATTGTATGTGCCCATTATAACAAGTATTTCACACACCGTCGAAACAATCACACCAAATGTACTATATATATGTATATAAATTAATGCATATTCAAACAACATAAAATCGCATATTTTTACGCTTTATTAAAAACGCATTATTTTTATGGCTTTGCGACCAGAGAGAGAGGGGGGGAGAGAAAGCCTGCGGCGTTGTTGGCGGTACGGTTGGCGGTTACGTCGAGAACTCAGGGTACGCCACGGTTCTTCATGGTCCTGAACTTCATTCGCATGTCAAGCGCACAAAGTTTCTTTGGCATCGCCTTGCTTTGACATTTTATGAGAAATTTTGTTTTATTACCAATGTTCCCGTTGTTGTTGTTGTTTTTGGGGTTGGTGTGTAGGACTTCTAATAGATGTTTGTGCTAGGTTTGGGTAGCATTTTATTGGGCTGTCAAGCAAGTCAATCTGAACATTATTTATGCATTACTTGAATTTTGATTGCGTTGCGGCTTAGAGCCCCTCTCCAGACTACGCTCATGTTGCACAAGGTACTTTTTTTTTATGTTTAATTAACGTTGATTTACGTTATGGCAGGTCACAAACCGCGTCAAGAGCAGCCAAACTCATTATATACATATTTATCTCTAATATACAATCTATAATATCATACAACGCATTTCGCTTAATCATCGTTAGTCCGCCATCTTGCCCCACAGCCCGAACCGAGCATCACGGCAAACTTCTCATTTCTCACTTCTCACTTGTGACTTCTCACACCCAGTTTTGTGGCGTATATGACGAGCGGACACAGTAAAAGGTAACTTTTTCAATTTTATATCGCTTAATTGTTATTGCTATTGTTGTATTTGTTGTTGTTGTTGTTGGTTTGTTATTATGACAAGCCACTTTTCGTTGTCATTGTCGGTGTCACTGTCACTGCCACTGCCACAGCCAAGGCGCGGCTAAAATGCCCGTCGTTGCCTTGTTGTTGCCGCTGTCATTGTTGCCACTGTTATTGTTTTTGTTTCTGCTGGGGGTTCCCCAAAAATGTTTCTTTTTATGATTTTTATGACACTAAAACTTGCCAATAAATAAAGCTCAACAACAGCATCACACGGCAACATGACGCAAATCGACACAACTTCTATCGATTTGGCCGCTTGCCCTGCAACAACAGCTACTATAGCAGTACTCGCCATGCCACCAACTAACGTGCGACTTATATTCCCATTCGGTGTCACCGTGTTCCAAGTGTCTGTCCTGGCCGTGCCCCAACAAAAAGCCAAAGTCAAAGCTGAAGTCAAAAACCAGTTTGGCAGTCTGTGGCAGCTTTAAATTCGAGCAGTCAGCACTAAGCGACAGAGTCGCTGCCTCCCGCTCGGAGTCCCGCACCTGCCCACGGCAGCAAAACTTTAGTTTCCAACATGTGCCGCCAGCACATGGAGGAGAAACTTTTGTGATGGCGATGTGGATAAGCAGTAGCATGAGGCAGAGTAGCAAACCAACAATGAAGATGACGACCAAAACTTGAGCTACACACACGCTTTGCCTTGGCAATGCCGCATAATGGGCATAATTGCAGTTTGCCATCGATAAAAAAAAACCAATTTAAACGATAAATAATTTTAGCGAAAAACGTTAATTAATGTTCTAACAAAATTTATATCTTTTATAGGATTTTGTGGTAAATGATTAGCTAAATCTAAAATAGAATAGGCTGACGCAAAAGTTTTTAATTATGAATGATTTTGAAAATATTCGATAGATTTTTCAGCATAAACACACCAATTAAGCACATACTCTATGTTTTTATTGAAATATATTGAATATAGGTTTATATTCTTTTACTTTTTATAATAAATCATCAGATAAAACAGATTTCCATTCAATATAATTTATATATTTATCTTAATAAAATAATAGTTTATAAAATGTGAAGCCATATTTTGTATGAAGCAGCAAAGATTAACCACTTTTCGCTGTGGAACACCTAAGCTAAAGCATGAGTGTAAGACACGTTAGATGGCGCCATAATATGCTATTCATAAGCATAAATTTTGATGCTTCACAGTTGATGCATTTTTGCTTAAAAACTTTGAGTTTTCCGAATATCACAACGAACGGTAGTTCGTGCCGTGATGAAAGCAAGAGACTCTGACGCGGTGCTGTAGCTCACAAGTTATAAATTACAGGAAGTTTTGAGCAAACATCAATCTGACAGTACAAACTTCTGACAACCAAACGCTCCCTGGTGGGTTGTTCTTTACCAGCATTTGGCGTAATGCACTTACCAGACGTAAAGCCACAAAGATTATGTCCGATATGTTTATTCACAAATGGCTTTAGTCTCTCAAACACCTTACTTTTTCACTGATACCACTGTAATTAACGCATAACTTGGGGCTACCCTTCTTGAGGGCAGAGGACATCAAGGTTCCAATGATCGGGACTACACTCATCTAGCCATATTCCGTAAATAAGCACCCTACCAACTCATTGCCAATGTAAGTGGAAATAAGAGCGTCGCCTGTTAACTTATGCAAATGACAAACACAATCTTACTTTTCTATAAAGATTTTCAAAATCCAATTCAAGTTTTGTTGCAATTTGTCAAAAAGAACCAAAAGCTCCCTTTGAACCGTTTAAATTAGCTTTTCCGCGCATAATCTTAATTTTTTCCCACTGTGCAACGTCAGCTATAAAGCTGGGTAATTAGCCGTATTGGATTTTTGGCATAGAAATATACAAAGAAAACGAAAACTTTGTTTTCTACTAGGTTCTGTGGCAGCCTTAGAATTTCACAACTTGTCAACTTTTGCCGTCCATTCCGCAAACCGAATCACAAACAGACGGTTCGACGTTGCGTTGGTTTGGCCTATTTGGTCAGTGCCGGTCCAGAGTACTTTTAATGCCGGTTACGGACGCTCCACTCGATACATTTGTGCTACGTGACTGGTCAAAATGTGGTAGCCATAGCTGGGTATCTGCTGCAGCAAAGGCGCCATGGGGGCAGCGGGCAGGCCAAATACAAACCGAAATGTACGAATTGTTGGTCAAAAATTGATTTGACTTAATTTGTGCACATTTAAAATTTGCCCCAAACACACACAGACACGAAAAACATATACATATGTATCGTATAGTTATTGTATTAGTGAGCATTGGCGTTTAGTTAGTTTCAATGAGCGACCCCCGGGGAGCATTTATGGCAAAAGCGGCGTTTAAATTATTTACAGAGCAGCCACAAAACTATGCGTGTACACATATTGCTCATAATGACGGCAAACACCAAGCCACGTGCCATCGGTTTTGGGGCGCCTCGAAAATAGTTTCAGCTTTGGATTTGGATTTGGCTTTGGCTTGGAATATGGCTTTAGCCCCAAACCAAAGGATGCCTGAGTAAAACCAGAATATAAATACATTTATTTGCTTGGTTGTGTGTTGTGTGTGGGGGGACTGTGAGTGTACAGTTTGTTATTTGTATTAATAATGGCAAGCGCAAAACTAATAGAAACTTCTTTAATATGAAACGACAAAACTACTTAAAAAGTTTCGCATTGTGTGAGGTGAACCAAACCAGCTAAATCCTCAACCCTTATAGACGGTTTAGGCAACTGCGCTGCTGACGCTGACGCCAACGCCAACGACTGCGCCGCAGTCAGCGACGGCCTTAACACGAAACGGCAAACGAAAACTAAACTAAAGCAAATACCTAACAACAAGCAAATCCCTTGATGAGTTATTAAATCATTTTAAGCCACTTACAACTAAAAACAAATTGAAATATCACGCAATACCTTTGAGAGAGCGACGTGAAATCGTACTACACGCGCTTCATAGTCGTGTGGCAGAGGCGCCAAAAGAAGAAGCAGCAGAAGTCACCCACGCGACTGGTGCTGCCGCAGTCGCTGCCGCAGTCGCTGCTGCTGCCGTGCCGCTGCCGCTACTATGTAATGGCGTGTATTTATGCGCGGTTGGCATATGCTCTAGCAGAGAGCCGTGCGGCGAGTGGAGCTAAAGCCGGCGGAAAGTGCTTGCTGTGGCTGTTGGAATGCTTGTTGTATTTGGTTTGTAACAGGCCAAACGTAACAACTTAATAACATACTAAGCCCCAAACACAAATATGAATTGCGGGCGGCAGTGGCAAGAGGCATGTGGCAAGTGGCGCCAGCAAAAAGTCTGCAAGCATTTTCAAGCTCACCTCAGACATTTGAGTACCAGCAGCAGCATTTACACTGAGAGAAAAGTCTAACAAAATTAGCTTAAAACTAGCGGAGCTGCTCTACTTGTTACACTCATTTTAACACTAGTTTCTCTAACACACCGTTGCTAGTGTTGGTGAACCTCTCTATCAAACCAAAAATAAGTAAATTCCTCGATTGTGTGTTGAGAAAGACATTTACTGAGACGCAGGGAAGTGAATTTGCTCGGGCTCTGCACGTATTCCCGATACAGTTTTCCGAAATATTATTTCCAACATTTGAAACTTGATATATATAAAAACTTAATGACCGATGGAATGTGCCCTTGCCATTTGGTGGGCTCTCCAAAAGTCATGAAACAGGAAGAACCGGGTTAAGATAACTTACACTCTATCTTAACACTGAACTGAAAGTGCAGGCCAAAAGATTCCTATCCGGCAAAGATTTGAGTAGAATCTATGTGAAAAACATGAAAAGGCATCCTTGACAACGAGCTGGCTGCTATAGTACAACACTCATCTTCTATGTATATAAAAATTAATCCAAAA
This sequence comes from Chymomyza caudatula, assembly GCA_035041775.1. Lineage (NCBI taxonomy): Eukaryota > Metazoa > Arthropoda > Insecta > Diptera > Drosophilidae > Chymomyza > Chymomyza caudatula. The sequence continues at coordinate 951,162 of JAWNKW010000032.1, read as the reverse complement.
TTGTGTGTGTGAAGTTACGACAAACGACTTAATGAAACGGTAGTCCGATTAATCCACTTTATATACATTAGAATAAGGAAGGTCTTTACAAAAAAGAAATTTAATAGTAGACGAATAATCGTTAAACTAAAAAAAATTACACAAATTACACTAATATTTTTGTCTCAAATCTCTGCACAGAGTCTGGCTACGTCTTCTAATAGATGAGATTACTGTCACAATTGTTACCAATATCCGCAGCTGGGCTTAGTATGAGAAGGAAGCTATCATATAATAATGTACGTAATATACAAGAGATAACTGCAAACATAAACATAAACAAGGTGGAAGCTCAATAGTCTGCAGGATTAGGGAAATTTTCTCCAAAGCTCTGGGATTTTTTAACAAGTTTTAATCACAATAAGGTCATTTTGTAGAAGTGTTTTGCTGGCAATTGTCGAATTTTAGATGGGTTCATGAAAATGAACACTTTTTTATAAAGTTTTTTAAAACTCTATTCATTATTATATATATAGTTTTACATAAATCATATGACTAAATATGATTCCTATATGAAGTTGGATTACAATTCACAACCACTTTATGAAGCATAAAAGAAAAGCATAATATCATCTTACTGCCATCAACAAAAATAATACTACTAAAGTAGAATTGTTCTCTCCGAAACCTTTTCAAGCTACTTAATTTAAAAGACTTTGCAATTTGATTTGTTTGTGATGTAAATAAATGAACTCATATAAACTTAATTAAACTTAAACCTGAGCTTATAAATGCAATGTATGTAAACTGAGACAAAAGGTTACTAAAAGTGTCGAATCTAAAGGTCATTTTCAAGCAAGAAACATTAAAACCTACATTGTTTTCTTAATGCCTTTGGTTTTTGATGCAGTTCAATAAATTAAACAATTTATTTACATACATACATATATACATTCATATTTGTGTCACCGACTATACTGTAAATAAAGTAATGTTAAGAAATTGTATCTATTTTCCTATTAAAAGCAGAATGGAGTAGTTTGAGATGAAGCTCTCTTTGGCTATAAATTACTTTTTGTAAATTTTCTTTAAAAAGAATCATGCAATAGACCCTAGATAGTACAATTTTCGTTAGTTTTTACGATTTTCACAATGGCAAAAACCATATTTTTGATTGAGTTTCAAAGTTTCAAAACTACATCGGCATATTTTATTGTAAACTCTGCAGTTTAATTGATTGTGCTGTTATCCTTACCTTTTCAGTATTTCGCTCCAAAAAGTCATGTTTCAGAATTTAGCTTAACTCAACAGCAAAACAATCTTATATAGAGTTATGAACAAAAGGTATTGTCGAAACCGCAAAATAATGCTTGACATTTTTGATTTCCAACACGTTTTGCACTTCTCATTTCTCCGAGTGCACAGCGAGAGAGGTAGAACGGTTGTCTAGGTGTAAACCTACATAGCTGGATAGTTGGTAGTGCCCCAAAACGCTAATAACTTTTAAGCTGCGCCCAAAGTTTTTTTTTCCTGCTGCCACCCGCTGTTCATTGCTACGTTGGTGGGTTCTATCGTGCTTGACGTTGCGACTTCCGCTTTTAACCCATTCAACTTAATTTTGGTGCACTGTGGGAGTTGGTTGTTGTTGGCCGCAGCCTGTTGAGAACTTGCTCAATAGTTGCGTATACGTAACGAATACCTTTCAATGTGCGTGTAACTATGTGTATGTTTGCGTGTGCGTTTGTGCACCACTCGACTTAAAGCCTAAAAGTCAGTCAGCAAAATCAGCGACGCATAGCAAAAGCGGCAACATCGACAGCAACAGCGTCTGCTCCGAATATGTAGGCAGACGACAGGAAGCGATGTGTTTGCAGCGCAAGCAAAACTTTTCATTTAACTTTTTTTCGGCGGTAGGAGATGCTCCACATACACACAGCAACAGTCGCATAGCTCGCGGGGCCCAGACTCTCAAGGCCTTACACACCCACTACTCCCCAATCTTACCCAGAAACTACCAGCATTAATATTGTTTTGTGTGTGAAAAAGCAGCCGAAATTACGACACTTGAGTGTGTTAAAACTTACGCCCGTTGCTCGTTCGCTCACTTGCTCGCGAATCGAAAAGTAGGAGAAAGAAGAAGGTAGCAACAACAACCACAACGACAGAAAAGAAGTGAAAAGTAGCAAAAACTTGAGTAAGCAGAGAGGAGTAAAATGACGACGGAGACGACTTCCAGAACGCCGCCGAGTTTCAAGAAGCAAAGCACGCAAAACAGCAAAAGACAGCAGAAAAAGTTCGTTGTTCGTTACGCCAAACGGATGGCATTCAAGCAGACGAACGCTGAACACTGTCGAAAGGTTGCCAGACTTCATGGTTGAAAAAACCAAAGTAACTGTATGGATAAATTGTGCAGACTTTATAGGTATCATGTTAGAGACGTGCAGGTGTCTCTACCAAATGTCAAAATAGCGCAATAATAAACACATATTATGGCACTTTCTATGAGTTTTCAATGGGTTGTGTTAGAGACGCGCTTGTCATTGGCGCGTGAGTAAGAAAACAACTGGCTTTAAAGTGCTTCAATTGTAAAGTTCTAGAAGTCCGCAGACAGTTTGGAAATTTCTACTTAAAATATGACACTTTGTAAGCAGAAACCCAAAATTTATTGGGATGTATGTTTGTGCACCCTTTTTCATCAACTATATGACAACAAATATGGGTGAAACTTATATCATTATGTTGGAAATTTTCATAAGTTGTGTAGAATATAAGTTTCATTCATTAATTTTGCCAAACCATAGTTTAAATCTATCGATTTAATTCAATCAAACGAAAACCAAAACGATATTTTAGCTGTCAAAAATGCAATTGCCAATAATATCATCTAAAGACAAGACATTGTGACTTTGTAAAATTCGTCCAAAGTACAGGTATTACTATAAAAACAAATGACTTAAGAGATTTGCAAATAATATTCGAAGGTTTTTCAAAGGAGCTAAAATTTTTTGGTAATCTTAACGAAACAGAAATAACGTATCTACACCGGAGTTTATTTTTAGTGGCGTGTACCTGTGGAGGATTAAAATAATGTTGTTCGAAAAGGCAAGCAAATAACACACGGATTAATACGACACGTCAATCAGCGATCCTATCGAAATCATAGGTGGAACTCACTTATATTACATATATGAATTACTGTGTTCCAATTAGCTTTGGGAAAGCGAGTAAAAATGTAACCGAAAGTCTCCTCTATTGTCAATCGGTACAAAATTTTAGATTTTCACAACAAATTTGATAAGCTACCATAAATCTGGGATCTTTCTTGTTTCAGCTTACTACTATGAAATAAAACTAGAAGAGATTCTTCAGTCGGCAGATGTCCTTTAATATCTTGCATGTAAGTAAATCAAGACTGTATACCGATTAGCTTTGGAAAAGCAAGAAAGAATGTAATCGAAGGACTGCTCTACTTTTTTCTTAACATCGGCAATAAGTTTCAGTAGAAAAATCAATTTTCTTGCAAGCCAATTTTGCTAGACGGTCTTCAACGAACTGTGCTTGAATAACCCACAGCGATGGGTTCAGTGGTAAGTGTCGAGTGAGCCATCCGCATTTACGAAGAAACTTTTCGAACGAAGAGAAAGACAAATAGCTGCTGCTTTTGATCTTTTTGGAAAGTTTACGATTTTACTGTGGGACCTTCTTCTATTAACAAGAGCCTGTTAAACGTATCGATAGCCTGAATTCGGAAATTGCACTGTCGAGTGCAATTTTTAAGCCCTCGCACGTATTTTCGATTAAGATAACTTTATTGCAATGAACAGTGTTGTGGAATCATGATTAATAAACGAGCTTTGAATTTGTTTTTAGCGCTAAGCTAAAATATGACATTTAAAAACTGAAAATATGGACAGGTCACATAATAAATGAACCACATAATAAAATCATACAATTTTAATACTTTTTCTAAAACAGCATAACGTCTTCTTCTTCTTTTTACAGAAAATTGCTAGAAACTCAGCTGCTCTGAATCTGCGCAGATAATCTGCAGATGTCACAATACTCTCAAAAATGTGTCTGCAACATATAGCTGAAGACACTGTGCCGTTGCCTTGCCCCATATAGTATATGCCTCGATGGGTTTGTGTCTTTGATGCGGCGCTGCCGTAGTTTCCTTTTGCTTTCGCTACTTTTGCCAGTTTACACGCACCGCTGGGATTTCACAGTGCAAAAAGGCGAAAAAGTTACCATGATCCATTAACGTTAATTGTTTGGCGGCGGCGTCGGCGACGGCGGCAATGCCGATGCCAATGGCGGTGGCAACAAGACAACTTGCCTGGGATTTGCACGACACGCAGCTACAGCTTCAACTACAGCTACTGTTACAGCTCCAGCTACTTCCAGGCCAGAACTATGGCAGCAACTACAACTAACAATGGGTGGAGCGAATGCGATGGCAGCTTCCCGGCATGATAAGGTGTGTATTACAATGACAGCGTGAAACTTTTTTGGCAGTGCCAAACGGCAAATGGCAGACAGACAAACTGACGGACGAGGATGGCGGAGCGGCCTGAAGACAGTCCTACATATAGTTTACTAAATTCAATTAGAGCTGCTCAAATTGGCATGCGAACACCTGTCATTCGGCTTGATAATGATGCATGTGCACGTGGCACAAAGGGAGACAAAAAATCAAAAAAAAAAAAAAATTAAATCAAAAAAAACAAAAAAAAGTTGAGGCAACTTTCTTTGGCAAGCTTTTTAAAGTTCTGAGCATATAAAAAACTTGACTAATTTTTAAGGCAAACTTCTTAACAGCAGAGCACAACTTAGTCCAGCTATGACTCTGAGGCGTTCTTCGACACTTTGACATGCCATTTTTAAGTAATTGAAAATCTCAGCAAACACACACACACAGACACTAATTCGCGCACACAAAACCAAAACTAAATCAATTAAAGTTATTCGAAGCAAATTAAACTTTGGGAAACACACTGAGAAAACGCAGCGCATGCGAAGAAAAGGAAATCAAATGGCTTTTCACACTTGTTAATCACATTTTCGCGTCTTAACTAAATAGGCCGAGCACTCTCCAACTCGGCTTTCTGCACTAAAGAGCCAACTTATTGTAATTAAGCGGCTTAAGCGTTAGCAGCAGCTCTCTCGCAGGCACAAAAATGTGATGCAGACAGTCGGAACGGTGCCCGACAGTGGAATACCCTGTACCCTTTTTTCCCCATAAGCACTAAATCCAGCATACGGTTAAATAGGAACGAAAGTATTCTGTTTTATGTCTCTTTTTACAAGTTTAATATGACTGCAAGTATTTTCCTATTGGGAAGTTCCAATTGACAAGTTTTCCTATTGGGAAGTGGTGGCGAAAATTGCTCTTATGCTCATAACTCCAGTATTCTTGGGCCAATGTCGTTGAATTTTGTAACATAGATCAAAAATACATTTATAAATGTCTGTGGCAATTTTTAAATCAATATATGGTGGGGTGTGGCAGTAATTAAGGTAAATAGATTGCGGGGGAAGAGGGTGTTTTATTGAAAAAAGGTGGATGCAGTTTTAATTGGGATCACAGGAGTCTCTACATCAAATTTTGTAGCTCTAGCTCACATGTATCCATATCTAAATGCAGTGCAATATTGGCACAGTTTATTGGCGAGGGGTGGTGAAATTTGCATATTTTTGACTTTAACTTCTGATGTATTTATCCGATTTCGAAAATTTTTGAAACGAAGATGCACATAAACTCGACGCAAACCTCTGTGCGACTGTTGCTCCTGACCATTTTTGCCCATGAAATATATGGCCTGCCGCGCCTCCTTCTGCCTGTTTCATACATACATTGCACAAACCTATAATACCCTTTTACACTTTGTGTACAGGGTATAAAAACGTAGCATACTTTTGTGCTGTGGCTACAACTAAGGCTGCGCCTATGCAGCACCTCGCTCACCCGCTCAAGATCTTGGGGGTCTTTAGAGGGCAGTTTATCGAATTAAAAAAAGCAATAAGCAAGTAGAAGGAGCTCCAAAACTCACACTTCATTGTGTGTGGCTAGGCAGCAGGAAGTACAATAAAACTGAAGTGGTCACAAAGGAGCTGGGGCGCCTCTGTACTCCATGCGGGTGGCATGTGTGTGTGTGTGTGTGTGTGTGTGTGTGTGTGTGTGTGTGTGTGTGTGAAGGCAAAGTTGGCATAATTATTTCATTAACACTTAACAAGTGGCCAAGCAAAGTTGGGACGGGTCGCTGGCCGGGTTTTGAAGTCAGCAGCGGGGCACGCCCGGACTCTGGCCGGGCACTGAAGAAGAAGAAGCAGCGCAAAACTTTCGCATTACGCATTTGTGTGCAATTTTCAAATTAACAATTGTTAATTTTTTCCTTGTTGCCTTTGCCTTTTTATTTTCCTTTATTTTCGTTTCGTTTCTTTACTTCTATATGCGGGCATGCCGCTTTCTATACAGTTACAAAACAAAAGCAGCACACAAACAAAAAGTAGAAAAACAAAAAAAAAACAAAAACTTGACCGTTTGCCTTTTAAAAAATAAATTCTTTTTTTTTTACTCCCGCTAACCGAAAATGTCTTCTTTTTTTTGCGTTGCTTACCAACTTTTTATTGCGTGTTTAGCATAATTTTTTAATAATTACATTTTTGTGTGTTTGGTGAAAAAAATACAAAAAAAAATATATATTTAAAATAAAATAATAAGCAAGAAGCAACGGACGAGCAAAAGGAAACGTCGTTGTCGCCTTCATCTGCTTTGTTCAGCTGAAGCTTCAGCTTCGACTTCAGCTACAGAATCAGCTATAGGCAAAAGTTTAACAAAGTTTATTTGCATTACTGACAAACTGTTTAATTAGGGATTTTTTTCTTCGACTTTTCAATGAATGCTTTCCCTACGCATTGCTGTATATGTTTATGTGTGTGTTTGTGTTTCTTCGAGAGATTTCCTGTTTATGTGTGTGCCTGTGTATCATTACCACAAATACAATTAAACATGCCAACCATCAAGGCATAACATACAGCGAAATAAAGATGAAATTTTGCCCTAATGTTTGGGCAGTAAATACAATGGTAGAAAATGAAATAATACAGTTAATAAAATAATTATAAACAAAAACTTAATAAAAATGTTATGAGGCAGTAGAGGACGATCATTAGGAGCTATTGAGACCTTACTGAGCTTGCAGATCCACTGTCACTCCTATCACTGAGATACTGTATCTCAGATACACCTAAATATCTGGCATGGTTGAAAACGGGAGATCCTGTAACCGCCTAGGAGTGACATCCTTCATCTCGTCAGGGCATCACTCTCAGCTAATGCTGCGAGAATTCCTCTACCAGTTCACAGAAGCTACTGAAGCTGGTCATACCTAGCAGACCTGTTAGAATCCTAGCAGAATTCTTTTCAAACTGTGATAGTTTTGTGGACCTCTTTAAGTTATAGAGCCGACGAATTGCTTGGCTTGGCTTAGGTTCATAGTTTTTCTCAGTCTATCGTCTTCTCTTAGTAGTTGCTTAACGGTTTTGACCCTGTTAAGGGGTTCGCAGCTGCGTTTTTTGTCTGCAAGGAATGTTGAATGTTGTGCTTAATTTCATAGAAGGTCCAGCTTTAATAGGCTTTCTCGAACCAGTTTGGTGTTTATTCGAGTTCCTGCAACCGCCCATTCTGCGGTCTGTCTGTCGGATAGGATTTTAGCTATTTTCCTATCCTGGTAATTCGTATGTAGGTTAATTAGCTTATGGCGTCAACTTCCGAGTTCCGGAGCATTTCGTAGATGTGTCAATTTGACATGGCGAGACTAATCGCCATCACTCTACTTGCACACTGAGTTCAAAGTAGTACATCGATCGTCAAAAATTAGTTAGTTGTAATGTTTACGCCAAGGTAGACGAAATCCCCGGAAAAATCAAAAGTAAACAGCTTCCAAGAGCAACCTGAATCTCTAATCACCGCGTATCTTCACAGAGACAAACTTTTAACTTAACCACTATACCAACTTAGTAGACTCACTTCCAAGCGCTAAAGCCCAGTTAACATCTCGCTGGGACCGACCAATATATTTTGCGTAGGCAAGCAACTTGACACTTTTATAGGAAATGATTCAGTTCCGATGCACTTCAAACCTTCGAAAAATACTCTCGAATGCCAAAGCTTTTAACCATCATTCCACTTCCGGTACAACTTGATCTCTTTTCGCTCTTTTCCTTTACGTTCTTTGTGTCTCTAGTATTCTCCCATTGATCACTTATTGCCTGCAGCCAGATTCAGGGTTTCTATTATAAGTAGCTTCACAACACTTATAATCCCACCATTGATTCCTCCAATGGACCTTGGAAACCAAGAACATTCTCCACAGCAGCAAGGAGTGCGCGTTGACCGGCGCTATTAGGTTTAGTGGGACCTTGACTGAGCTGCTGATTAAATTAAAAGGAGACGGTTTCAGTATTCGTTGTGACTGCAGTTTTGCGATGTCCACCTTTTGGTGCGCGCTGATCACTGCAGCTGCATAAGGACACGACGTGGAGGTTGTATGCTGTATGCCCAGCCCAAGTGCAAATGCGATTTAAAGCAGAGGCAAGGAATAGGGCTGTTCTTAAATGACATCACGACTGATTTCGTTAAATTGTGACGATTTGTGACTATAGGGGAGGGCGGGTGCTCCGGATAAGTTACGTCACAATAAGATATTCAAAAGTTGCTATTAAATATAGGTTTTTGTGTTTTTGCTTTAGCGGTGACTACATCAGCAGCTCCTTTACAGTGACAGAAATTGTATTTACTATTTAATTACCTGATAGGTACTACCTGGTTGGTTACCCATGAACAATATTTATGTTAAAAAATGAAGCATATTTAGAAAGAAAAAAGTTGATCTAGCTTTGCAAATTTCAACATTGCTCACACACACCCACAGAATGGTAAAACTTACAGTTGCCTGCAACTACCAAAACTTTCAATTACCGTTTTCAAATATTTGCCCAAAATTACTTTCTTCAAAATGACAAAACAATAAAAACCGCATAAGCTTGGTGCAATAATTTTTGTTAATTTCTGTTTGTCTTTCGTCCATTGTGCATCTCTAAACAAGCTGAGAAAATCTATTTGCAAAAAAAAATAAAAAAAAAAACCTTAGTTGCAATTTCAGCATTTATTCAAGCATAAACATGAATATAACTCCTGCACAAGCTGACTGCTGACCAAATGAACGAAATGTACGAGCAAAACGTCAGTGGCACATTACGACCACAACCGCAGAAAGGCAAAGAGACAGGCGGACAGACAGCGAGCAGATAGACCGACAAGGACAGAGAAAGACGGACTCGTCGTATTCTGATAGCAGCTGTCAGTCACTCAAGCAGTCCGTTAACCATTCAAGCGTTCTGACCAAACCAAATGCCAAGGCATAGCAGCTAGCCAACATTCACATTCGCATTCGTTCACATCATTGTAATTGTTAATTACTACGAAATTTTTGTGACTCCCCCCGCACACAGAGGCACACACACACACACACACACACACACACATACACCCACACAGTCATGCATACGCACGCATACATACGCATACATACGCATACACACGCATCGTGCCACAGAAAGAGAGCGAGACTTACGCACGCACGCATAGACAGCACAAGGATTTTGTGTTTTGGCCATAGGGCCATAACGGGACTCTGTGGCAGCAACAATTTGGCCAGCTGCTGCCATTGCCTCGTGCATATTTATGCTTTTAGCAGCATCTTTTGCGTTTTACCGCGTTTTACTGTGTACTGCTTAAGTCTGCCCAGTTTGGCCCTAACTACATGTTGTTATTGTTGTTGTTGTGGTTGTTATCATTGTTGTTGCCGTTGTTGTTGCTATTCTTATTGTTGTCCTGCCGCCCACGTTCGCTGCGCTGATTTGAACGCTATACGCAGCTAACAAGCGACGTCGTCAACAGCAAACCACATAGTCATGATGTTTGCTACAGTGAAGCTTGGCCGAGGGGAAGGATTCGAAAACGGGAGCAAAATATGAAATGAATGTGTGTTTGGTCTGAAAGCATCACCCACCAAAGAGCTCCTTTGTATACTCTCCTCAGAAACTTTCAAGTATGTGGTGTTTCTTTACAACACACCTGCCAAACCGGACACTTTACAGAAAATGTATTTTGTTCCCGGAGGGTAATATACCATTCGAAAGCTTAATCCTTCAGCTTCAAATTGTTTGATCGTACAAATATCCACTGAGTTTGTTGCAATTTAGCTCAGACTGCACAAAGCTACATATCGAAAAGCTCTTAAATAGTAGGGCTAAGCCGGACAGCCACGCCGTACCAGTGTAACTAAAGGATTGAACCTTTGTTAACATGGTTTGAAGTACTATTTCGTGTGAAATTCTTATTATATTTAAAAAAAATTTGATGCAGACAGTCGGAACACACTGTACCCTCTTTCTTTATCAACACTAAATACAACATACGGTAAAATGAGATAGAAAGTATTCACTTGTTGTCCCTTTTGGTAAAGTTTTTTTTGCTCTATCTCTTACAGTGTCGGAGAAAGCTGGCCAGGCACGGATACTCCCGATCATTTTTGCCAATGGAACATATTGACTCCCACGCCTCCTTCTGCCTGTTACATCTCAACTCTTTAACTTTTTATGGGCATGTTAATGTATGAGGTAGAACTTCCGAACTGAAGATCTTTCTAGCATTAGCTTCCTCATCCAAATGCACAACATGCCCATCCAGCGGAGAAGTTATGTCTATGTATACTATGTCATTGTCGTCGTTCCATCGAATTCGGTAGACTTTGCCAACGCGTAAGGGGCCAAAGGTCTTACGGTTACTTTTCGTATTCGCAAAACGGAAAGGATGAGCATCTTATAGAGTGTTAGTTAAATTAACATTTGATAACCCTTTGAGTGATCGCTTAAATGCCGCACTGTCTGAGTTCGGTATCGAAGAGCTTTTCCGAGCCTTTCTATACCGAGAATAACTTCAGACAAGGCGATGCCCTCCCTGCAACCTCTTCAACTTTGTGATGGAGAATGTGTTCCGTAAGGCTGAAGAACAATGTTAAACTATAAGAGTGTCCTGTTTCTCGTATATGCAGATGATATCGATATATTTGGTCGTACTTAGCGAGAAGTTACTGTAGCGTTTGAGGCTATTGAAAGTGAATGTACCAGATACAAAATGTATATGTTTTCTTCTAGTAGGAAGACGCGGCGCACAGTGGATTCAACTAACTTATTTTTCGGCAAAAATCACTAGTTTTGAGGTAGAAAAGATATTTTCAAAATTTAAAATGCACGTAACGGAAAATTCATTAAGCTTACTACTACACTGCGATAAATATGCTGAGAATAAAGGGAGCTTCAAAAAACGTTAGTAAAGTTCTATATTATATACTGCAAATGTCTTATCCTGCGGTGCGGTGGTTGGACACGCAGATTGATGTTGAAAACTATACTTTTGATGTTATCAAGGACTTAGTCTACCTTGTCAGCACCGTCACCATGAAGAACGATGTCAGCATGGAGATCAAGGGAAGAATAACTCTTGCCCATACATTTTACTTTAGTCTCAGTAAGCAAATGAGTAGTAGAGAGCACTCTGCAGTGCGGCAGACGAAACTAACTGATGGCGCAGTCTGAGCGGAAAGTACTCCGTAGTCTTTGGCCTTTTCCGCGTGGGCAACGACTACCGCATTCGATGGAACGACGAACTCTGTGGCCTCTACGACGAGATTGACATAGTCAAGCGGTTCCGCTGGCTGGGTCATGTTGTGAGTATTAATGAAGCAGCTACTGCGACAAAGGTTTTCATTGAGGCTGTTGGAGGAAAGCGATGCAGTCCGTCCGTTGGCAGGACCAGGAAGAGAGCACACAAACCACTTTTAGTATCACCGATTGGAAAAGGCGAGCGCAAAGCAGAGACGCCTGGAGGAGTGCTCTACATCAGGCCGTAACCCGGTAACGGTTTATTATGGTCGTTCACAAAAAAGACAATTTCGTAAAGGGCATGTATCGCACAGTGATGTTCAATTCCATTTTTGGCGGAGGTAATCTTTTTCAGAGGCTTGTAAGAAAGTAAGAAGTGCTTCCACGTTCTATACTTTTTTGCGCTAAAAATATACCAAAGTTTACGATTAGATCGAGCAACTCTACAAATTCCGGCTCATGCACGAAATATAAAAGGCAACCCTCGTAAATAAGTTTTAAGCATTGGAAATTTCAACAAAAGTCGCAAAGACGCGTGAGAAAAACGGTTTTCCATAATCGACATGAGAAAATTAGCTTGCAGGAAATTTCGCATAAACCAAACAAATCGTGCTTAGACTTGAACGTAAAAGCAAAATGTGCATCAAATGATTTCGCTAATTGGAAACTTTAAGTTCGCTCTGCGGAAGTTCGACTATAGTTGTTAGGGGTTATGGGTATTCGAAGGAGAGGGGCGCCTGCTCCACCGCTGGCTGGCAGCCAGTTCAACCAGAATGAGCCACGTCAAGTGAGTTCACAATTTTTGCGTGCTACCATTTTTCTTCCGTTTGCTCTCTTGTGCGCCTCTGCACGGATTATCCTTGGCATGCAACGCCTTTATCCTGTTTTATTTGTGTTCTGTTGTGCTTTTTTTGTGTTTCGTTGAATTTGTTGTGGTTGTTTTTGGTGCTCGGTGCCCGCTGATTTCGCTACTTAATTTTTTCGCCCTTTTTTGTGTGTTGGCATTGTCTGTCTGTATGAGAGTGTGTGTGTCTGCGTGTGTGTGTGAATGGCAGTGTTGTATAGCGCTACGTTTCCGCCCTTGCTGCGCTGATTGGGCGTATTTTGTTATTTTCATGTTGGTTGCTGCCGCTGCAATGCTGCTGCTGTCAGTCAAGTCACAAGGCACAAGACATCCTGCCAGTCAGGCATTCATCCAGCTTGGCCAGTCAGTGAACCAGCTAGTGAGTCAGCCAGCCAGTCGGCCATATTCCAGTTGGCCATTTGTGCGCACCCGCTCGTTTGTTCATTCGGTTTTTGCTGTTTTTGTTGTTCCCTTTTTTTTCATTATTATTTTCTTGTTTTTTTTTTGCCCACGTAATTAAAACTTGAAACGCATATGAATTAGAAAAAATACGGGCAGGACTTAGGGCGGAAGGGGCGCGAGGGCGTGGCAAGGCTTGGGTTATAAAACGTAACCATTTTATGGGCCAGGCTGAGTGACATCGTTAACATTGCTGATTAAGTTTCTTGTGCGCCAATGTGAGGCGCTTTGTTGTGACTCTGTGTCCGTCCTTCTGTCTGTGTCAGTGTGTAATTGTTGCTGTGTGCGTCTGTGTCACTCAACGTGATTTGAAATAAAAATTTTATAATTTTTGCTCCCTGACGACGTGGGTTTTTTTTTTTTTGTACAATTTGGTTTAATTTATTATCAAGTTGTCATTTTCATTGCTTTTTGTTTGGAATTACACACACATTAAGCTCAGGCTCTATGGGGATATCTGGTTTAGCCAAAATAAGGGTTATGATGGCGGTGTCCACGAAAGCCAAAGCCGAAACCGAAGCCACCGCCACCGCCAAAGTAGGGATAGCCGCCGCCATAGCCGCCACCATAGGGATTAAATCCATAGCCATATCCAGGATAGCCAAATCCGCCGTAAGGTGCAAAGTTACGTCTAACGCGCTCAACAGACTCATTATCCGCTAGCTGAGGCTGCTCATCGTCAATGCGATCCAACAGCAGCTGCTGCTCAGCTGGTTCCGCTGCTGCCGCACAGGACAAAAGCACCGTTAATGCAATTAGCAGACAGAGACAAATGCGCATCTTGTGTCTTAACAGCTTATAACGACCTTAACACTTGACACTGGCATTTTTATAGCGAAAATCTCTACACGAACATTACAGAAAACACATTAAGCCAATTACACTTATATCATTTTAATTTATTGTCATATTGTCACTTGATGTTTATCACACAAAAAATGTTTATCACTTAACCGTAAAAACCATAGAATGGCGGCGGCGGTGGATAGAAGGGCCGCGGATAGTAGCCACCATAATAGGGACGCCGGAAACCGCCGCCATAGTAGGGACGTCGAAAGCCATAGCCACCGCCATAGCCACCGCCATAGTAGGGTCTGCGAAATCCGCCACCAAAGAAGCGTCCAAATTGTCTGGGCTCTCGCACACTGGACTGCTCCTGTTGCACTGGCGTCTCATCTACATCCTCCAGTGTTAGCTGATGCTCATCGTCGGATGCCGCTTCCGTTGCTGCTGCTTTAACAACAGCCAGAATGGCCAAAGCACTTAGCACTAATAGGTAAATGTGAGCAGCTCTCATTGCTGTCGGCTGGCTTATGGGGTTCACTGCACTAAAACGCTTAGAACCTTTTGGCTAGCTTGTTTATATAGCAAAAATTCTTGGCTAACCTTGGGGGCCCGACTAGATGAACTCTAAACGAGTTTGACGCGCCTTCAAAAGCATGAAATTCATGGGAATTTCCTGTGCGAGCATAATGAAATTCTGAGCAATAGATAAAACCAAAAGAGAAAACAACAAACTACAATTTTGCTTCAAAATATTTTTAAAAACATACATATATTTAGCGAGAAAAAAACCCCCTCAAAAGCTAAATGCTAAGTGCTAAAAAAATGTAAATGTAATAATAACAAGAGCGTCATGCCATGTTCTGGAAGCCGCAGCGCGAATGCTCTTTCAGTTAGCTCAAGGTTATCTTAAACTTATCGAAAGATTAGTCTAGCTGAAACTAGTAAGGTTAGGTGCTGAAGTCACTCCCAGTTTGTGCGCAAATTATGTGAAGGTACGAAAGTTTAAGTTTAAGTTTTGGTACGTGCTAGTATTTCTATGTTTACCAGTGCTGTTGTGTTAAACACAGCTTGCATAAGGATATCGGGAGACTGAAGATGCTTCCATGCCAGAGCAAACGCATTGGCGCGAAAACTATGGTAAGAAGAAACGACAAAGTTTTAGATTGAGTAGCATCTTTTCGTACAAGCAGTACGTTTTGTACAAGGTGTATGTAAATATATTGGTAATTTGAGAATCAAAGAGGACAGCTTCTGCAGACATTGTCTTTGTCCCGGAAAGCACTCGATAAAGAATAGTGCTGTTTGGAGTAACTTAGCACTCTCAAATTAGTAACTCTGATTATACTAACCAATTAATTGTTATAATTATTTAATAATTCTACTTTAGCCGGAAGTCGGAGCAAGAGTGTACTTTGAAAGTCAGAGCTAATGTTGTTGGCTGCCAGACGGATGTGTTTAAGACATGAAAAGGAGGAAAATTGCTAGAAACATCACCGTAAAGATAGGTAAACCTATATTCCGAAAGTGTCCTGACCAACGAAGAGCCAATAGACAAGCGAAAGCCGCCAATTAGCTACATACATATTGGATTGCTAACCACAATACAAGCCGCGAAACCAAACTTTCTACTTCAAGGGAGTCTTCTTCTTGACTGGCCAGTTACCAGATTACGGCCTAATATTAAGCTCTGCTCCAGGCGTCTCTGCTTTGACCGCGCCTTCTCCAATGGTTGACACCAAAGGTAGTATTCTCGTTGAAAGTATCTGGTCCTTTCAACGTAAATTACTCAGACAGCGGAGCCGCTGGATGTTATTTCGGTTGACTATGTGTGTCATCGTAGAGCTCATAAAATTCATCGTTCCATCGAAAGCTGTAGTCGTTGCCAACGTGTAAAGGGCCAAAGATCTTACGGAGTACTTTCCACTTAAACACTCAAAGGTCAACATTCTGCGTCATCACCCATGCTTCAGTGCCATAAAGTAAAAGTAGTAACATCTATAGGCTATTCCTCATGCTGATTTCGTTCTTCATTGTTGAAATGTGGTGCCAAGGTAGACGAAGTCTTTGACAACATCAAAAGTATAATTTTTGACATCAATCTGGGAGTCAAACCAGACTGTCTTGCCCTCTCTTATAATTAGCAGCTCTTATGCGAGCAGCTGGACACTCGTGTAGTTTAATATTGGTCATTCGCAACACACTCATCACAAAGTTGAAGAGGTTGCAGGAGAGGGTATCGCCTTGTCTGAAGGTATCAAAAGGTACGGAAAGGTTGCGTTTGTGTAGGTAGCGCTCACCGTGGGGTCAATGTTCTAGGGGACAAGGGAGTTATTCCAATTACAGGTACAGTTACACAGGGCAGGTACAGAAACTGTATAATAATAATAATAATAATAATAACCAGAACGAAACAATTGAAGCCTCACTATACAGACTCTAGCATACATGTCTTCCACGGGGCTTCCTGAAATAAGCAGCCAGACAAAACTTCACCACATGCTGGTTAACCGATTAAACGATTTAACCTAACTTGCAGATTCTTCCAATCGTTAGAAACGTTCCATCGAATCTTTAATGCCCGCTTTAAGAGTATAAAGATTAAAACGAAATAAAAATGAGCAAGAACAAGAATATAGCGCAAAAGAGCAGCTCAAAAACAAAAACAGAATAAAAATAATATTCATCATCAACCTGTTCTCTCGTCTGTTCTCGATCTCGCGGCCTCCTGCTAATTATACCGTTGCGTAACAGAAAAGCATTAATCCAATTATAAGGTATAAGTACGCATACGCCATTTGCATGAGTGTGTAATTATGGTTGCACACACACACACACACACGCACACACACACACACACACACACACACGCACACAGTGATACACTGAAACGGGCAATTGCCATTTCTAATGCTCATTAAGAGATTTCGGCGGCTTTGGCAACGTGAGCTGGCAAATTCCCATAGAAGCCCGTGGCACATGTGAGTTGTTTACAATTTACAAAGCCGCTCGGAGCAAAACCCAAAATGATATGTAGGTATTGTATTTATAAGCCATAAATAATGTCGTGTAAACAAAAAGCGGCAACACAGACAACAACAACAAGAGTGACAGCAACAGTAGGCTCTTAAAAAAAACATCGCGGCCAAATTATAAGGCTATAAAAAGCAATAAAAAACTTTGCGATATCAAATTACCAAACAGCCTCATAAAGTTATAAAAAGTTTCAACCATATCAAGAGCACGATTTCCCATCCAGCCTCAATATTTTCAATAACAAATCAATCAGCCGCTGTGCTGCTGCTGCTGCTGCTGCTCCTGCCTTCAATTTCATGGACCCGTCCACTCTGTTGCCACACAGGCGTCGCCTACTGTTGTTGCCACAGCTGAGCCGGTCAACAAGGATAATCAGTTAAAACGGCTTTTGTGATACTGCTGCTCAGTGGCTGATACAGCTGCTTGCCAAAGGGGGGTCGCCTATGACTTAGTATTGAATTGCAGGCATAGTTCATCGAAAGTTATATACTCGAACTTTGATACTATATATGTTAAGCGGTAGAAAAATTGGTCATTTGGTCTTCTTAAGTTGTTTCAAAGCAGAGAATGTTCCTCCTGCAGTAAACACTTATACCACTTAAGTTGCTGTAGTCCTTATTAACCTTATTATGAATCATGGACATTTCTTTCAGAAACTACGAATCAAATATATAGATATTACTACGTTTTGTACATGAGTAGCAGAGAAGCATGAGTGATGACACAGTCTGATGACACACCCTTGGAGTGTTTGATCGGAAACTACTACGTTATACCTTTGGATGATGGAAAGACCAACTCTAAGAGCTCTACATCCAGCTGCTGGCTTGACCATGTATGGACGAAGAAGCTTCTCCAAGAAATGTGTTGAAGGAATGCGAGGGCAGGGCGCGCCTCCGTTGGAAGAAACAGAGCCACCTAGCCACCATCGGATTTATGAATCCAAGCGCTCGCGGAGCAGCGGTATCTGTTTGATATGGAAGAAAAGGTATGTTTGAAAAGGGGCGGCATGATCCCCTTAAAATACATCCTATCTACGCCCAGTTGTTGCCAAGTGAGGTTGTTTCGGCTGCTGATTTAGGACAGCTGCATGGGCGTTACGAAAGGGCGGCCGCCCTCAAGTCCTTTAGACCGCTCTAGAGCATCCTTGTGCGTAGAGGTAGAGCTGTAGATTTATTGAGACACGATTTCGATAAGCAGCACAGAATGTGTTACAAAAAAAAAAGAAAAATCGCACGAGCTTCAAATAAAAGGCATTTTTCTTTATAAAGCAGCCGTGGAATGTGGCACAAGAAAAGAAAACTTTATAAATGCTGCGAACGCAGCAAAGCCGCCATTGCTGGCAACATCAACAACTTGACATGCTACTTGGGCGTGATTCCAGGCGTTGGCCTTGCTACACATGTATCTGTGTGCCACTGTGTGTGTGTGTGTGTGTGTGTGTGTGTGTGTGTGTGTGTGTGTTTGTGCTAAGGTCAAGGGATAACAAAAGGCGTAAATTTAAAGCCAAGTTAATTTTTTAACAATAAAACTGCTTGTCAAAAGAGAAAAATTTCACAGTAAGCTTTTAATCTTAAACGCACTAGCTCCTAAAGGCGGCAACCAAGGGTTACGAGGACAACAGGGGTGTCACAGGATTGCTCCACTTCACCTTGCCAGAGCTGATAAGTAAGCAGGCAAACAGAGCATTTGAGATATGGCACATTAAGTTAACTTTCTATGAATTGCTTTGTTATAAATTGCTGCCATTTGGGCCAGACTTTCCTCAAGCAGCAACAAAAATTAAGATACGATATATTAAAGACTTTTGTTTGAGGACCAATTGAATTGGCTTTTGCTTGATTGCCTAGCAGGATATTAAGGACGCTTTAATTTCTGAATGAACTAAGCCAGTTGTGGCGCATAAAGAACTTTAAGCCATTAATACCCAATGCGAGTTTTTAATATATACAAATCGATTATTCTACTTGTATTTCAAGCAATCTAATTTAATACTCAAATCTCTAATAAGCAATAAAACATCATTTATTTAAAAGGTGGTTTTTTGTTTGCAAAGAAAGTTTATAATTGATGCTTAATACATTAATGTCGAATTCGAATTTGCAGTTCGATTTTTTGGAATTTTTAACATTCTCGCAAATTTGACATCATCACAAAGATAGAGATACATACCCCTTCCAACAATGTGATAATCAGATAATTTGTATTTAATAGCAGTTTTTGACTTTGTAGTAATTGGTACAATTTGATATAAATATAAAATGATAAAAAAAAATAGGAAAGCTATCTTAATATATAAAATCGTTTGTGCGGGGTGCATTTTGTAAAACTCCAGAGCCACCGAACCAAATGTTCATCATATTTGGGCCATAAATTCGTTTGGTGTACAAGTAGGTTTCTATTTAGTTTGTGTCTGTTAGGTGGACAGGTCTTCTTAACTGGCCATAACAACCCGTTATCGTTATTCTCTAACCCGCTCACCACGCGGGGGACTTGTGGATATTGGGCTGCCTAAATCTTGTACTACAAAGTTTCGCGCCGCGGCTATTCAATTAGCCTGAGACCGTTGTTAGTGGTGGTCTCATGAAGGCTGAATTGTCCGACAGTAGAACCAAAGATGGGTTCTCTTCCAACCTTTCCATTTCAATCACCTAACTAGATTTTACCATCATCAGCGGCAGCAGTCATAGACAGAAAGTTCGCACCGTCCTTGTCTTCCTTTGGGGCGTGCGCACAAATCAGGCTGATGTTGAAGAATTAAGCCTTAATGCGGATGAAAGATGAACTTATCACTAATGTAAACGGTTGGTTGAGCGCACGCGCCATAGTAAAAACGAAAAATTTTGTATATCAATTTAATTAAACTCCAGGAGAATTGCGTTTATACAAATCGCGTTGAAAACTAAGACGAAATCGTCAATTATCCAATGGAATTCCTAATCTATTTGGATTTGCCAGGCATTCCGCCCCATTATTTGGGTCTTAAAAATGGATATGCCATCATTATGCTACGAAATTTTCATGCCCCAAAGCTATGCAATGGAAACCGACTGATTGTGAAAAAGATAATGAACAATTTGGCAATGATTTCAAACGAGCCATTCAAACGATAACAGTGCCTAATTCCGCGAATTCTGTTGACTTCGTTTTGTCTTTCCAGTTTCAGTGAATATAATGATGGCTCTTTTATTCCTTTAGATTTCAATAAAACGAATAGAATTCAATGATTTTGATTTTATTCCATTTTAGCAGAATATTGGACAGGAAAGCTTTCTGTATAAATATGGGAAATACTTCATTCAATGTATAGTTGAAATTATATTATACTGTGTGATCTGGTAAAGATAGCTAATTTTCGATTAAAAACAAAAATTCGTGAAGAATCGTGAATGCTCAAAATTAATTTAATCAAAAATCTATTTTCGACAAAATAAAGTTTGCGGGCCAGCTTGTAAGTATTAACATAAAATATGCATAGTTACTTAGTTTAGTTTAAAGAAGAGTTGATATTTGCCTTTGAGGCATACTTTGGACAGATTAAAGCCTTTTATTTAAATAAGATTCAAAATAGAGTAAAGTAGAGATCATCGTTCCCAAATTTATAAACAGATTCGCAAATCGGATAACCAAACAATCTAAATGCCGCGAAATGTAAATAAGAATTTATATTATTTGAATTTATATTAAAACTTAAGAATAGGCAAAAAGTTCTTAAACAAATTGATACCCTTTACCAGGTTACGGCATTGGATGGGGAGTTTAAGCGGTGGGCTTGGAGCCAAAATACGAATACTAAGTTGACACCCTCTATCTTTTTGCTGACTATAAATCAGGATTTGATACCTCGTTGAAGGATAACATATATACCACATTGTCTGAGTTCGGTATCCTTGGAAAGTTGGTGCATCTTTGCAGAACGTAGTTGAGCAACACACGCAGCTCCGTCAAGGTAGGAAAGAACCTCTCTGAACATTTTGATACAGGGCAAGGCTTCAGACAATGTCATGCCCCTCACCTGCAATCTCTTCAACTTTGTAATAGAGAATGTGTTCCGAAGGGCTGAAGTACGAAGGTAGTATTTAACTATAAGAGTGTCCATTTGCTCACCTACGCAGATGTAGCTAGCAGTTACCAAAACCTTTGCGGCTATTGAAAGAGAATCTGCCAGTGTGGGTCTGGTTTTAAATGAGAGCAAGACAAAGAATATGCTTTCTTGGAGTAGACAGACGTGGCTGTTGGACTATCAGATTCAAGTTGAATACTATTCTTTTGATGTTGTCAAGGATTTCGTCGACCTTGGCAGCACCGTCACAACGATGAACATTGTCATCATAGAGATCAAGCGGGAAATCACTCTCAATAGATGTTTCTTTGGTATTAGTAGGCAAATGAGTAGCAGAGACAACATTCGCCAGAAGAACCCAACACCCTACAAAAGCTCCTACAGAAGCTCCTTGGAAAAATGCTGCTGTTGAAGCTAGCCGATGAAGGCGCAAGCTATGTCTTCGTTGGAAGGACCAGGTAGGACCGAAATTAACCACTTTTAACAACAGAAAATCTCTACTATGCTTAACAATCAATTGTGGCGTATTACTGCTTCGGCCAAGACTTTTGATTACAGTGTAGTTTTTGGTCTTCCAACTAGCCGTGCACCTTGAGCATTTCGTTGGGAAAACTGCTTCGTGCTATTGTCGTTTGGTCTGCTGAACGTATGACCAATCCGGCACCACTTCCTCTGCCTTATTTTGACATTCAACAGTTTTTGTTGCAGGCGACGGTTAACTTATGGCTGCCTTCTTCTCGAGATGACGGTTCAGAGTTTCCAGGTTTCAGTATAACATAGCAGTATGGACTTGGCATCGGATTCTAGGAGCCTTAGTATGTAGAGACATTTTATTTGAACTTTATACTGAGAACAGGCCTGCTCTGTGGGCTTTTTTTAATGCAGTGATTAACGCGCCTCGCTCATACCACTTTTGGTACTTACACGGAACCAGATAACATCGGCTTAAACTTCATAAATTGGTAATTGCGCAATACATACAAATAAAGCAATATTTAAAAAGTACGCTTAAAAGTAAAAGTAACTCGATTTCAAGCATTTTAGTATAAACGACTAACAGACTCAATTATTTATTCTACTAGTCATAGAAGCCAGCACAATGACCTGTTAAATGCAAATCCAACCCCTCGGAAGGGGTATGGGATGCCTGAGCAGATTAAGATGACTCCGCCAAGTAGTCTTTGGCAACTTAGCAAGCAACTTTGCTCATATCGATGTGTACTTATGCAGTAAATTGTTCTACCAAATGTTGTTTATTGACTTGTTTTGGACTTAACGAAATCTGTTATTATTTATCATTTCAGTATTTTATAATCGTTAACTCAATCGATCAATGTCTATTGTTTGTCAACAAAAAACTAAAAATAATCATAAAAGACGCATTAATTCAATAGGTTTAGTTTCAGAATACCGCATGATTTGAATACTCAAGTGATTCAAGCGAAAGTCAAAAGTACCCATTCACGTTATTTTTTTTTTTTTTTGTTTGTCATAAGCAAATATGTATTCAGCATTAAAAAAAAATGCAATAACAAGATTTGACTCATTGAATTATTCAGCCTGACAGCTTAATAGCAACAGCTTTGATTTGTACCTAAAACAAACGAGTTAAGGGGATTCTCTAAAACAAAAAACAAAAAAAAAAACAAAACGCTTCAAAACTAATATTAACAAATTAAAACTCAAATATATTTCTTAAAGTAAGCTTAACACAGGAACAACGTATAACTAAAATATTTTTGGCATTTAACCGTAGAAGCCTCCAAAACCGGGGCGCCCGTATCCTCCGCCATAGCCGAAACCTGGACCACCGAAACCAGGACGACCATAGCCGAAGCCAGGACCACCAAAGCCGCCACCGAAACCAGGACGTCCATAGCCGAAGCCAGGACGACCGAATCCACCACCGCCATAGCCGCCATAGCCACCAGGAAAACCGCCGTAGCCAAATTGACGCACTGGACGTGCGGCAGCCTGCTCCGGTTCTGCTGCTACACCAGCATCCACATCCAACAGCTGTGCCACATCCACGGCAGCTGCCTCACTCACAGCCAGCAGCGCCACAAACGCCAAAGCAATGCAAATAAATGTACGCATTTTAGTTAATTTCCTTTACTTTAACTCAGTTCAACTTGCTGCTAATCACAACGAGCTTTGTCTTGATTCTGGAGCATCTAAGCGCTCCGGCTAGACAATTTATATGATTTCGAATTTATCGGCACTCAAGTAGAACGGCAACGGTTCATAAAAGTGGAAGTTCTACTATTTGGCCGGCAGTCATCAAACTTGCGAGTGGCTCCCAAATGATATGAAATGGATACTCTAAGCATTTCTTATTAACTGCCAAACAATGCGTAAGCGCCAACAACAACAACAATAAAACAGTGTATAAAATAGCAAAACTTATTATGCTACGAGAGGGGCTTAACCGGGTTTCTGTATCTGGCGCTGAGTGGCCAGCTTGCCGGCTTAACTGGACTGGCTGCCTATGTATCTTTGTATCTGTATCTATTCAAATGCGCAAATCATTCGTGTTTTTTTTCAAGCAGAGGCACGTGAATTCCCTGCAAACATAAAGCTATCCATGGGTATCTAATTAAAGATTTAAGTTGTAATACTTGAATTTTCACAAAATGTTTGTGTAATTTTATGAAAACACAATTCATGGCGTAGTATTAAGTTTTGCTAAGCAAAAAAACAAACTAATTAAATTAGCTCAATTTAACTATTGTTATTGCAGCTTCCCAAGTTGTGTGCTTAGGTTTAAGTGAAATGATTCATCATTGTTATTGGTATAGACTATGGGAAACGAGTAGTTGGTATCAATGAAATTATGCCAAAACTAATGACGTAAACTAATATGAATATACTTATGTTTATGGGAAAAACACCAAACATTTATGAAATTTATTGAAGAGGTTTTATGTGCTGCTCACTTTAAGACGGAAACTGCTTTAACTATTCATATATGCACAATACATAATGACTATGTGGGTTTTCCAACATTGTTTATCATAGTAGGCAACCTTCTCATGTCTTTCCGTGGGAGAGGGGTTTTACGCCGTCGGCCACAAACGCTACAAACAAGTGGCTAAGCACAAGCTTGTGCTTAGAAGAAGAAGTTACTGGATGAAAGCATCGTCAAAGGAAGTGTCTCTGTTGGAAAGAACAGTTAGACGACGCCTGAAGTAGTACATTTGGTATAACGACGTGAAGAAAGCGTTCTCAAAACAGAAACGGTCTATCAGGCAATAACACGTTAACGGGTAAATGACGAAAACAATCCAAAGAAGCCTAATGCATCAATCATTTAATGCATATCTATACCTACATATATATAATATTGAATCTAAAATTGTGTATGTGGCCGATGTTAGGACAAACGGTATTAGTTTTTCCCTAAACTCTGCACAGAGTCTGGCAACGCTTACTACTGGCAAGCCTAACAACTGACGTCTAAGCATTAAAGGCCAGCAAACGGAAAGTTGAAACTAGAAGAAGAAGAATATGAGAGTGCCTCGAAAGGGGCACGGGGGCTTGTGAGTAAAACGTAAATAGGATTGTTTTAACCCAAAGCTCTTAGAATGGGGAAGAGGAGAAGGAAGAGGACGAAGACGAAGATGGGGATAAAGAATATCAGGTGAGGAAGAGGAGGGGAAGACGAAAGGGAAGAGAAAATTGAATATAATCTACCCCAAGAGAGCACTGGGTTAGGCGAGCGGAGCGATCTGAGAACGGAGTCCCTAGTATGCTATATCCGATCGATTCAAGTAAAGAAAGTATATATATATATCAAGATGTCAAGTCAAGCGTGATCATCTCCATCAAGCAAATTAGGGTTATATCTAAGACAACCTTCGTAACGGCTAATGACTGCAAAATCTCGATAGACGTTTCGGTTCTTAACATGCCAAGGAAAGCCAGTCCTCTTCGAACCGTACCTGCTCAGGCCGACGCTAATGTGCGATTACTGGTGACGTACCACCACAAAGATCAATGCTAGGCCCCAAGCTATGTAACGTCATGTATGATGCTGTGCTGCGCCTCGCAACACCAAAAGGTACACTTATAGTTGGATTCACTGACATCATAGTGATTATAACGATCGCCAAGAGCTGCTGGGTGTTAAGCAGAAGACTAACGAAGCCATCAGCCAAGTAGTAGTAGTATAAATAGTTGAAACCGACACGATCCACGTGTGTAGCTGTGTGATAGAACCCAAGTTAGCTATGAAATACCTTGGTGTGATTCTTCTTTGTGGAACGCGCCAAAGCCGCAGGGTTCTTAATGCCAACATGAACGATCAAAACAATAGCTCTGGGGTTAGCAACATGGCAGCGATAATGAAATCCTTGCGATGAATTTCGAACCATGGATAAAAATCTAGCTGCAGCTTTCATGCCTTCTCCCCTACATGTAAGGGCACCACTTATCATTGGTGCAATACGAGGGAAACGGTGTAAACAAAAAGCAGAGCTGATACCAAGTAAGGTGCAACATAGATTTGTTGGCAATCCATAAAGCATG
The DNA here is from genome assembly GCA_035041775.1 of Chymomyza caudatula. Lineage (NCBI taxonomy): Eukaryota > Metazoa > Arthropoda > Insecta > Diptera > Drosophilidae > Chymomyza > Chymomyza caudatula. The sequence goes on along the minus strand of JAWNKW010000032.1, from coordinate 925,744 downwards.
CGATCAAATAAACAACAAAAGATGTTAGCCGTCACGGCACGTCCGGCAGCTCTCATCAATTTGAAATGTACCATCTACCTTACGCATTTACTAACTTGTACATGCCATCTCATACTCTTTGTCGCTGTTTGCCGTCACGGCATATCAGTTAGTTTCATGTCAAAGGCGCACTGATAAATATTCACACAAAAAAATAAGTCTTAATAGTAAAAATAAGTTGGCTACTCCAAGACCTTTCCTAAACACATACAGAACATACACTTCCATTTGAAGTTTTGCTATACACGTATTTCTTATACAATTTTTTACCCACAATAAAACGTATTTTACTAAATTCTAAAATGTGATAACTAGGGATAAAACACAAAACGGCGATTCAAAGTCCATATTTAATAGAATATAAGTAACGGCAGATTACGTTGCGTCCAGATGGAACTATAAAGCATTATTTGTTACGACGACTTACAAAACTTTGACATAATAAGATAGAAGACTAATGGCGCCGAATAGTTAATCTCTGTAAATTGCTACCGCCCAATGCAACGATCTCAACAGGGTTGAGATGGTCGTTTTACCAGCTTGTATTTTGGTTAAACGCTTCCATTATTTATAATATTACCACTCTGTGTAAGTTTAACTGACTTTTTGGCTGCAGAAACCAATTCTGGTTGCGAAGCTTATGGTGCTCATGGCTATGAGCTTTTGCCAGGTAAGATGTATGAACATAACCTGGCAACGGGCACTAGCCAGCTTAGGTATGACCGCAATGTGGATACTGACTGGCTCTGCCAAATGGAAGGAGTTATCTACATACATTTATGAAACAAATATTTTCAACCAATTTATGGAAACAAACTTTGACGTAAATTACTTTGCGGAAATGCATTAATTTTCCAAAAACTTTATGCCGAAAAATATAAAAATCTTATGGGACATTGTGAACTACCTTGCATAGCCTCCAGCATTCTTCCGAAAAGAGGAACTCAATGAAGATTACCAACAAAGTAGCCTTTTTGAATCACGCATAACTACTGCATATCGATTTTAAAAGCAATGCAAAGAAAACGCAGAGCACTACATTTTTCCCACTGGCCAATTTCTCTTAAATTCAACACAGTATTCCTACGCCAACCACCCGTGGGGTGAGCGGGTTAGAGCAAACCACGTCAGCAGGTTAAAGCTTGTCGTATGAGCCGACTTATAATGACACTGGATTCTTTCGAGTAGAGCTGATGCTATTTCACAGGTGATCCTTTTTCATAGTCTAATTGAAGACGGGAGTGTAGAGAGTCGCTGTAGTTGGACACGCAGACTGATATTGGAAAGTATTCTTTTAATGATGTCAAGAATTTCATCTACCTTGGCACCACCGTTTCAAGAATGGATATCCAGTGGAGAACCACGCTTGCCACTAAATGTTACTTAGGTCTCAGTTCCCAAATGAGTAGCAGAAAACACTCTCGCCAGACGAAACTAGTACTCTATAAGACGCTCATTCTTTGCATGAGTGACGGGGCAGTCTGATGAAAATGCTCTTGCAGTATTCGAGCGGAAAGTACTCCGTAAGATTTTTGGCAACGGTTACTTTTTACTTACTTACTCACTCAGTAGACGAAGTCCACATAAGACGCGAATTTTGATGCCCACTTAACACCACTGACCTCGCATCCTTTTCGTTCTGTACTAAGGTAGTCCGGCAGCTCGTTTTCTCGATTTGGATCAGAGAGCTAATTCTGTCAAGCCCCTTTTAGCACTTTCTCATTTTCTTTCTATTTTAATAATACGTCTGCACTCAAGTTATTCCGTAATTTCGCTACAACAATAACAAATACAACTACAACAGCCATCATAAGCAAAAACTTGTAAAATCTAAGTTTACTAAAAGTTATCTCGAATCTATATTTTTTTAAGTTATTTTAACACACATACATTTCGTCAATTTTAGCTCGTACAACATTTAACCATAGTATCTTCCAAATCCACCATGATGATGATGATGTCCAAATCCACCACGACCATAACCGCCATAGCCGCCGTAGCCACCACCGAAGCCAGGACGACCGAATCCACCGCCGTATCCACCACGATAGCCGCCATAGCCAAATTGACGCACTGGACGAACTGCTGCCTCCTCCGGCTCAGCTGCTACGCCAGCATCCACATCCAGCAGCTCAACGGGTTGCTCTCCTGCCACATCTACGGCAGCGGCATCGCAAATCGCCAACACGGCCACAAACGCCAAAGCAATGCAAATGAATGTGCGCATTTTAGTTAACTTCCCTGATTCCGAATAAACTTTATTTGGATGTATTCAGAACGAACTGTGTGTTGCTTCTGGATCAGCTAAGTGCCTCGGCTAGGCATTTTATAGGATTTCACATTAATCGGCTTTCAAATGGAAAGGCAACGATCCATTAAAGAAATTCAAGCGCAGTAGAAATCTTTAACGAAAAAACAAACCTATTAAATATTTCTGTTCTCTTGTTGCTACTATTGTAATATTGTCATTAGTTGTTTACCTTTTTTACCAAACGCACTGAATCATCATTGTTATTGATATTACGAACGAAATTTGCGGTTGAGTGACCTTGACGTCAGACATAAAATATGACTATATCAATTGTACAATGGGTTCATTTGCATAAAATTTGATTAAATTTGTGAAATACATTTTTTTGGGTATTCCTTATTTCGAGAATTAGCTTAAGTTAAAATCGAAAATAATAAAAGTATAACTTCGGTACATTGATAAATAAATAAAGCATTGCTAAACAGATAAAATTTTACTTTTTCAGAGTATCTAGCGTTTATTTTGCAACGATCGTCCAACTACTCTTAAAACACTGCTTGCAACAGCTCCTGATCTCAACTCAGAAGCATTCGCACAACAAGTATATACAGTCCTCCAACCCAACTCGGAATATGATTCGGAAACTTAATTCGCTTTTCCAAAAGTCTGTAAATACGAAAAACTTCAATTGCAGAAGAACAAGCCGAAATCCGGAACATAAATATAAACAAATCGCCAGAATACGACAAATTAGACGGCATTGCCATTAAAAATTTACCTCCAAAATGCATAAAGGTAGACCAAAACCGTTTGAGAGACATTGAACTGGTATATATATATATATATGCAATGACAAAAAGGCAAAACAGTTTTTGCATATAAGCGACTATTTCATATACGCGATATTTGAAAATATGCAAAATATTTAAAAGAAGCGCAAATCAGTTACAATAGATATCGCTTATATACACTGTCAAAAAAATACAGAGCAGCTGTTGTATATAAGCTATAATTTAATATAAGCTATAATCGATTATATGCAAAATATTTAAAATAAGCGCTAATCCGTTACAGTAGGTATCGCTTATTTGCAATAAGGATATAAGCATGTAATTTGATATCGGTGATAATCGGCTATATGGCAAATATTTAATTTCATCAAGCTACATAAGCATTTTTCATTTATTGTTCCCTTCCCCCGTGCCAGAATTTTGCGGTTTTCACCCACGTCATAAAAGCTATTAGATTAACACTCAGCAAAGCTTTACAGACTTACTGTGCATGTATATTTTGGTGGACAAAAAGCGTTAAGCTACATAAAATGACACAAACTCTCAAACCCGCCTATTAGTTTTTCCAAAACCAGAATTCGAAAATAACCGGTTACTGCAGGATACAATGAATAGAGGAAAAACCAATGCAGCCCGGTTTCCTAAGAGAAACGTCAATGCTTAACCAAAAATATTATTTTTCGGTTTCTATTCGCTCATGTTTTTCCAAAACCACTTCGAAGATTTTATCTTGGCAAAAGATTGTGTATGCGTCTGAAAAAAACCCTTAATGAAACTAAACATATTTGAATATACACATATACTATATATATGTCTCGTTCTTCGCCTTATGCGCATAGCTATTTCTCTACACCACACAACAACAACAAAGGAAGGACCTTTTCGCCTTCTTGTTTGTTCTTTTCGGTCTTCTACGAGCACATACTTTGTGTGCAAATTTTTTCAGTGCGCATGGACTTAGTATATGGAAGAGCGAGGAAAAGAGAAGATAGAAAGCCGGGAAAGAGAAGAAGAATTTGATTTACATCGAATGGGGCACGGGGGTTGGCGAGCGGAGCGAGCAGAAGTCAAAGCCCCCATTTTCAAAAAAAAAAAAAAAGTCGTGCGAAATCGTAAATGGTTCAATGAGAAGATTGCCGTGTGTGCTTATATACAAAAAAATATATATAGTTTCAATGCATTTTGCTTATAACTTTCATACAAAAATTGTCGATTATATGAAAATCGCTTACTAGCCATTATTCCATATATGCAATAGAGCAGCTGTTTTATCAATAAATTGTTTTTCAACCGATTGATAATAAAGTAATCGTTTGCGTGACGCCAAGATAAAAACAAGTAATTTCGCAATTATGTATCGATTCAATTTTAATTCATAACAAAAAATAACCTATTCTCTCTATGACTTAAATAAAAAGACTCTGGGAGCTCGCAGCCGATTATCGTTTATATAAATCATTTTGCACATATCCGATTACCACTTATATTCATAACTTGCGTCTGTCCGGATGTCCGTCCGTTCGTCTGTCCGTCTGTTTGCATGAGTTGATAGATCTCCGAGACCATAAGAGCTAGAGACATAAAATTTTACCAAAAGATACGCGTATGAAAGATGAAATTTGTCGAATTGAGTTGATATATGCCCCCGTTTCCCCCCAGCAGACTTTCGCGGTTTACAGCCCCACCGTTTAATGTATCAACTTAAAACTTGGCACAGGTTTGCGTCGTGGTTATGTGCATCTACGTTATAAATAAAATTATCGAAATCGGATAAATACATCAAAAGTTATAGTCAAAAGTATGCTGATTTCACGCCCCTTTGCACACAAACTGCTCCAAAATTGATGTAAATTGGTGTGGAGACTCGTATGAGTCAAGCCATTAAAACTGTATTCACTTTCTTTTAATAAAAGCCCACCTTCCCTCGCAATCGAGTTACCTTAATTACTGCCGCACCTCGCAATATATTGATTTGAAAATTAGTATCTGAGTAGTTTCGAAATTCATAAAGATCTCAATATCCTATTAGTGAAGATGAAAGAAATCGTTTAGACTATCATGAACATGTTAAAATAAAGAAAAGATTGTATTGTATATGAACGTCGCTCATTGGAGCTAAATCAATTCAGTAAATCTATCATCCAAACTAATTTGAATAACGTTTTTTTCCACATAGGAATTTAACGTGCCCACAAATGTTTATGGTCAACATATTTACCACAACGTTTTTAATTTTAAGTTAACTTTGTTTTCAGTTTGCTTCCACTGTGCCAGGCCGACACGTGCCTATGTAAATGAGTAGTCCAACTAATTATCCACCGGTTCTTGATTTGGGATTTTTTTGTGGCTTCTATAACGTCAGAAGAAATACAGGTACGTATATTTGACTGTCTGGGAACTGTCAGTCAGTCAGTCTGTCTAACAGTCGCTCTGTCAGTCGCTGTTGCTTTGCCTCTGACAGTTTGTAGAACTAGTGATTTTTACAAAGCCCACAAAATTTTCGGCGCAAACAACTTGTGGTGCACTTTAATTTATGCGTTGAATATTTTGAGTTTTATTTTTAGTAGCTGAATATGTATGCGCAGCTCCGATAATAAAATATGTTTGTGGCAACATGGCCAAGTGGCGCATCAAAGTCTCACGTCTGGTCATCAGCGTTAATTGACCCACTTTTTGAACTGGCCAAAACGTTTAAATTTGAATAACAACATTTGACCTAGACCGAAAGGCTAATTTCATATTTGCAGCAGGAGCAACTTGTGCATAAATGATTTTAAATAAAATTTCCATAGCCTGGAATTTGTTCGAGTTTTTTTGCGGCACCTGCTCTCAATGGGTTTTCACACTGCCTCAAGCTAACGTAAGTACGCTTACATAGTGGGCTATATATATGCATAGGCTTAAGTCTTGCCCATGGCAAAACAAATAAACAAACAAACATTTAAACAAATGCAAAAACAAACAAACAACAAACAGCAATTCACACCTACGCAACAAAAGTTTAGCTTATGACGTGTGTACCAAGTACTGCGCTCTGTATATTCCGGAGGGTTCAGCTGGCGGTCAATGCCATAACTAACCTTCAAATGAAATTAGCACATTCACACAGCTTACCTGACCGCAAGCTCTCCGCCCAACTTCCACAATCCCCAATTCCAGCGCCATGCCAACAACGACGACGACGTCGTCTGCAATGTAAGCAATTCCCAATCCCAGCTAGGCCGCAAAGTGAAATGTTTTGCTCTTTAAACTTACAAGTTTATTTTGCTCTTCAACCGGCAAGAGCAAAAGGTATTTTAAGTTTCTTCAGAAGCTTGTAACGTTCGAAAGATTGTATATTTAAGGCATATTTGTCTAGATGTTTTAAGTGAAACCCTGTATCTGCAATATTTCACGTGATCCGCTCATTGCTTTTTACTGTCTATCCATATAAATAAATAAAGACAAGCCCAAATTTAAGAGCCTGACTATATGTTATTGGCTAAATTAACTAGGGGGCTACAACATCTGCTCTTCTACTACGATGCTCCCAAAGGTAGGAAGTGTGCTCTGTGCCTGGTCCTTCCCTCGTCGCCTTTCCTCAACAGCCGCATTGAAGACCTTTCACCCAGTAGCTTCTTCATTTATACGCACAACACGACCTAGCCAGTGGAGCTAGCTCCGCTTGTTTTCCATGCTGAAATCGTTCTTGATTGTGACGGTGATGGCAAGGTAGACGAAATCCTTGACAACATCAAAAGTATAGCTTTCAACATTAATTTGAGAATCCAACCGCTGCGTCTCTCTACTTGAAAAAAACATATACTCCGTCTTGCTCTCTTTTATACACCCTTTCAGATACTTTTTCAATAGCCCTAGATTCATAATTCAATATTGTACAAACAAGTTGAAGACGTTGCAGGAGAGTGCATCACCTTGTCTGAGGCCTACTCGGTACTATAAGTTTCGAAAAAGGTCTTTTCTAACTTTACGGAGCTGCGTCGCAACAGCTTTGCAGTGATACCGATTTCAGACAATGCGGCATATGTGCGATCCCTCAACGGGCTATCAAATGCTGCTTTACAATGGGCAAAGAGATGGGTGGTGTCGATTAGGTATTCTTCTCTTTAAGATTTGGCTTAGTGTCAATGTTGGACTTTCTAGGCCTAACCCCTATGCCTTCACGTTGTGGTCACACAAATACTATTGCAAATGTCAATAGCTAACACAGAAAACGTTCGTGAACAGTTACCAATACAGAAGACATCAGCACATAAGTGGTTTTTTATTAATTTTACCTATTATTTGGCAAAATATATGAATAAAACTTATATTCTGCACTTCTTATAAAAATTTCCTACACAATGAAATAAGTTTCCCCTATATTTATTTCCGTATAGTTTGTGAAAAACGGGTCCACAAATTTTTCCTTAGCCTATTTATATAAAAGATGTTGTGTGTTACGTTTTCAAGATCTCTTCGATAACCAACCCAATCAAAGTCGATAAAGCTTTATTCAAGATAAACTTACTAAAGTTTCTTACTCTGTCGTTGACCTGGTACCACAATATTTTTTCAAAAACTTTTGTCGAGTCAATATTTTCATTTGCTGATAACAATATGAATCTTGCAAATCGGTTGGAAAATATAAAAAGTTCTATTAGTTTTAAACGGAAATGCAAAGAAGGCACAAAACTTTGTTTTAAACTTAATTTTAACCAAGCATTCGATAAAAATTGACTCAATTAACATACCAAAATAGATTTCAATATAGCTAAAATAAAGAGAAACTAACGGCCCATCATCGTCCTTGGTCCTTCAATGCGGAAGTGTTTTCGCTTGAGCCTCCTAACCAGCCAACCAAACCATTGGCCAGTCTTATGGCTGGCTTCCCAAACCTGTTATTGTGACGTAAAGCAGAATCCGCAATTTGTCCAAGAGCGATCCACTCCTTACATACCAGCTTGCCCCAGTAATAAAAGTCCTATTCCTTTTACTTTTGCAGGCCACAAACTGCAGCAGCAGTCGCTCTATTCAAAGAGAAACAAAAAACAGCTATGTCATCAGCAGAGGAACAGTTGAGAGTATTTGCACCGAAGTTCAAGTGATCGTTCCCAGGATTAGTGGCATCGAATGTTTAGAAGCAGTACAGCAATGGACGCTGGTGAATGACCTGCGGAGGATCAGCAAACACAGTCTTGGGATCATTAACAGTATTTTTAACCGTAACACTGAAACTCCTGTCTTCCAGTGTAGGAAATAAAAGGAGGGTAGAGATTGCTTTACTTTATGTAGCAAACCCATCATGCCACACTCTGTCAGAGGCTTGCTGCACATCAAGAAATAAAGCCCTCCAGTAACAACGCACATCAAACGTCTTGAGAATAAGATCATTGACGTGTTGCCCTCAACCGCTTCAAACCATCGTACATTGAGTATTCTCTCCCATAACTTGCTCAGGGACTTACTTTTGAATCTAACAGTCCATATTTTTGGTGCTGCGAAGAGTAATAGTTTACTATATACATTTAATAGGTCGAAAGAGATATATACAGAACTCTTGGCGTCCCGCTTAAAGGCGTGGAATTTTTAAATTCCATGAAGTCATACCGTCTTGTATATCGGTTCTGAAAACGAGTCACCAAATCTTCTTGTGATTTTGGGCTTACAGTTTCGAGCCAATGTGCTTTTGTATTCAGAATCAACAGATGGAACCAAAGTTTTTGGTGCATGGCTATTCACATCTTAGGCCAATACTGAAATGTCCTGCTTGTTTAAATGCTACTACTAAAAATTCAAATTTATGATTTTTAAGCAGTTTTGAGATACGTATGGAAATAACAATAAATCGACGGTTTTTTAAATTGTCTAAATATTAGAGCAGAACGGGAGTGTACTTTGGGAATTGGTCCATAAATGTGAAAGAAATTTAAGTTCAACAAACTTTATCTATTGCAATTACGATTTGATTCACTGAATTCGTGTGCGTAAGAGAAAGTTCAAAGATAATCTGATAAGAACAGACAGCATTAACAGTGAAAATAATACTTATATAAACAACAGCAGAAGAGCATTTAAACTTCGGCTGGCCCACAAATTAACCTCACTTATTTTTTGGTATTGCTTGATTGTCTGACTTTTTGGGGGCCTGCGGTTGCGGCTTGGTTTGGCTTTAACTTTAACTTACCTACTTGCTCTGGTCATTCGATTTCATGAACGCCACTTAGCGTGCCTCCTAAATGGGACTGGCGCTTGGCACGGGATGTTGCGCCATATGAATAGGCTTTTTGTTTCACTTAACTTACTTGGGCGACACTCGCACATATTTTAATAGTTTGTTTTATGACATTTACATTAGCGTCTAATTTCGCTAACAAGCAAAGAGAAACAAAAGTTTCCATTTTATTCCTTTGGCGGCTACAACAATTGCGAATGCGGCCAAAGTTCTCGAGCTATAAAAAAAGCGGGAGCTTTGCCAGTGGGCCAGACACAGTGTGTTAGCAAGGCGACACGGTCACAGTTGGCCAAGCAAGTTACCACATAAATACAAATTCAAACAAGTAACAATAACAACAACAACAACAGCACCAAGAAGAACAACATTGGAGCTTACCAAGAGCAAGGAACTTTACACGATGCGTACCTGCGCTTTATTTGGATTATATGCGCTGCTAATCGTCGCGTGCTGCGGCCAAGCAACAGTTGGCCAAGAGCAGACGCCAAGTGTGGACAGTCAGACAGTCAAAGGAGGCAGTGAGGTACAGTTGGAGATGGAGACGGCGGGGCGACGTGTTGCACGCCAAATAATCGGCGGCTATCCAAATTATGGCAGCGCTTATGGCGGTATTGGCTATGGTATTGGTGGATATGGCGGCTATGGAGGTTACGGTGGCTATGGGGGCTACGGTGCTGGCATGCGTCCTTATTATCCTTATGGCAATCTCTATGGCAGCAGCCTGGCGGGCAGCGGATATTATCGTCCTTATGGTTATGGCAATGGTTATAGTATTGGATATCCGCCCATTGGCGGTTATCCAGGCGCTGGTCTGCCCCTTGGTGCTTATATTTAATACCACATACTGCCAATTTCCCAACATAAAGCGAAAAAATATACAAAAAAGTTGCCAAATACACAAAAACGTTATAAAACTGTACAAAAAAAAAAAGGGAACACTATGAAAATTGCGGGCAGATGTTTCACTTTGATAGCGGTGTCAGTTTTATGCTGAGATAGAGAGCAAGGAGAGAGTTGAGTCCTTCGGTTGTTTGCATTATCCCTTTGACATGCTTAATTGCTTTGCAATTCAAAACGATTATCGCTTTCATTCATTAAAAGCGTATGTGGCATACCTCATTATTTGCTTAGGTAGATGTTAACAAGTGCACTCAGTTAAACCATCAACACACTGACACACACACACACACACACACAGCCCGTAGCTAACGGCAACTAAAGCTTAAGCAAATAGCACAACGTGCCACGACACACATCGAAAGGGGCAGCGACAGCGTCTAGGAGGCAAGTGGCACAACCCTGTCGACGGCGTTGTCGACGACAAAGCGCAACAACAAGTACAACATCAGACAGGAAGAGCTGGCTCCTTTTTAGATTTTAATTACCGATACTGCAGCTCTACATTGCCAGCTAGCAGCAGCAGCAGCAGCAGCTTCGAAAGAACCAATTCCGTTGCTCCATTAGACCCCCAGCCACCCACTTTTGGTACTGTATAACTACTGGCCAAGTCCAAGTTGTAGTGCCGTTTAATTAGTGTGACTTTTAAACAACTTGCATTGCTCATACGCCTCGTTGCACTTTACTGTAGCACGCACACTGCTGCGCTGCTTGTTTCGCACAGTGTAGTTACAGCTAGTAAGTAAGTATTACACATACGGTCAGTGCCGGACGGACACAAAAACGACTCAAAGACAAATAGACAAACAAAGCGTCCAATTGAAAAACGACAGAGTGGAGAGGATGTTGTTGATTGAATGCTCTTTATTAAATTGCATACACAATATATGACATTTTTATTATTTACCTGTCTTTATTAAAATACTGAAATTTCTACTTTTATTTTATTGCTTTTTAAGGTGTTTCAAGTAAATAACACTAGCGTACATAGTTCTTGATACGTATAGACTTGTTCACAACGTTTTAGTTGGGGCAAACGAAAATCAATGTTATAACAAGCAGTTCAATGCAAAGTTTAGTTCGATCGAACTAGTTGAGAGCATTTTCTTCTTTGCAATTTTCATTTTGTACGCCGCGTACATGACGTGATTGTAGGCTGTCACACCAGCACAGCATAAGTCGTTCGACTATCTGCATCAAGATCAATGAAAGGCCTTTTGCTAAAACATACCTTTTCCGGTATATTTTTGGTCGCTGATTTCGAGTCCGGAAACCGTTTTGAATTTTCTAGCAACGTTTTCGAATTATGGCAATTTGATGTTACGCACTAAAAAAAAATCTCTCACAAAATCTCGCTCGGTATTAGACTGCATTCTAATTAGAACCAAGTCACATAGTGTTGTAGGCGATACAACTTACGGGCGATATGACGGTGGCTACAAACGGGACGAGATACAAGTCAAACAGGCTCGCTTGAAAATCTCGCTTCGTGTAACAGTACGATTAATGGTATCGATACCATATGCGCATACGAGCAACTGAACACTTTATTATCTCATTCCGATTTACTTTGCCTTTCACAACATGCATCACAAAGTTGTATCAGTATCAAAAGGATCGGAAAAGCTCTTTCCTACCTTGGCGGAGCTGCATGTGTTGAATGAATTCCAAACTTATACAGTGAGGCATATGCGCGGTATATAATATGAGAAGTCCGCAATATAAATGTCAATGGTTAAGAATAGGTTTACTGAATTCCGTTGTGTTCGTACCAGCACAAGTAGTAGTAAAAGACTTCGTCACGCCCGCAATTTCTATGAAATCGTTGGAATGATATGAGACGTGCGTCCGCCTGTCTGTATGAGCAAAGGCTTACGTTGTGTGCATCGTCGTTATAAAATTATCCAAATCGGATAAATAGATTAAAAGTTATAGTCAGAAATGTGCTGATTTCACCCACCTTCGCCTATAAACTGATCCGAAATTCGACTACATGTAGATATGGATACATGTGAGCAAGAGCGATTTTGGTATAGTGACTCGTGTGAGCCAAATCATGAAAACTGTATTCACTTTTTTTCCATAGAAGCCCTCCTTCCTCCGCGATCGATTTGCCTTAATTACTGCCACAGCCCCCAATATATTGATTTGAAAATTCCCATAGACATTTGTAAATGTGTTTTTGATCTAAGTTTTGAAATTTAAGAACATTGGTCTAAGAATACTGAAGTTATAGGCCTAAAAGTAATTTTCTCCAAATAACATACTTCCCAATAGGAAAACTTCTCAATCGGAACTTCCCAATAGGAAAATGCTTACAGTCATATCGATCTTGTGAAAAAAGACATAAAAGAAGAAATTTTCGTTGGTGCTTAGGGAGGAAAAAGGGTAAGGGGTATATATATATATATTCCACTGTCGGGCACAGCATCAAATATTTTAATTACAAAATTGTGTTGTATTTAAACTTCAAAAAGCACATTTATAATGTGTACTAAAAAATATTATTCAACGAATTTTATTAAACAATTAAAAATAGAATTTGCGAATAAAAAACGCTTTACCACAATAATATAAGTCATGAAATCATTCGCTGTGGGGAAGGTGGCGATAATTGCGTTTTCCGTTATCAATAAGCCATATTTTATGAAAATTGCAGGTTCAATTCTTGTTATAAATTATGCAGTGCTTTGGGTTTTTGTGATTTCAAATGAAACACATATATGTATGTACATTTTATGGATGGTTGAAATCGGAGGACTTTTCAAACTGTTTGCCACCGTAATTTATTGATACTCAAATTTTAATTTTATTGAGTTATTATTTGTATTGGAAGCAATATCTGGAATTTAATATTTAAACAATCCTCCGATTAAGACTGTTCAAAACATCTAGATGTACATCAAAAAAATTAGTTTCTTAAAATATTGCTCTTGTTCCAGCTGTTTGAGCGCTTTCTTTTAAATTTGAATTGTTTTTTAAAGCTTAAATCGGCTATTGAATCTCTTTACTCTTGGTCCCTCAGGTGAAATTAACGGCTTATTTTGAGATTTTCACTTTGTTACACTTAATCATCAAGGCAAAAAAAGAACGATACGTTGGATACGTTGCGTTTTAGTCAGGTAAAAATTGATTTGAAGTAAAAAAAGTAGTGTATACGTTAGAAAAAAACAACAACAATATACATTGTACACACAAACGCTTTTATTTCGTGTTTTCTTTTCTAGTCTCATCGAATATCGACGATAGTATGAACACAAGTTTTTATAAATCTATTGGTGAGGTCGACCGAATGTTACCTCCGTAATCTTCTTCTACACTACACTAAGCAATCCACATAGCTATGCAGGATTTGGCCAGCAAGCTTATTGGTTTGCATAAGTCCAGGCAGGAAGGGTTTTTTTCAGTTTTGTGGATCCCACAGATCCTTGCTTTCTTCCACCGTAGAGCGCATCTTTGGTCGCATTGTCGCGCAAAACAGGCTTGTGTTAAAGAATTTCGCTTGAGGCGAAAAGTTGTCTCTCGTTCACAAGTGTAAGCCTGGAGACAAGGTTGTCAATTCTCCGCACTATAACTAACCGGCAATCAAATTCGTGCCTCTCCACATGATAGCTGTAGTGGATGGCACAGTCTGCTAGCCTTTCCCTCTCCATCTGCTACTATTTTTTTGCTCCTGCCAACAGGGCTGAGGCACCATCCCAATTAAGCGTCCACACATTTCAGGTGAATACCTTTAGATTATTTTCCCTAATGCATTCCGGCCGTTAACTTTTGGGGCGTTCCTTACTGAGGCTTTGTAATCTTTTCTAATTTTTTACTTAAGTGATGGCGCTCAATAAGAAGCACAAAACCTTATATGAAACTTGATGAGATTCGGATTCACTAGAACAACAAATAAATGCTGGATGCATAAAAAGCCGTACAGACTTTGCTACTGATACGTATCAAAACAATGTGTTACTTTTCCCATTTACTTCTATAACTTGCTACAAAAACCCAAGATTATAATATTTAGGTAGAACTCTTTGAAAAGAAAAAGGAAAAAATAACTTTTTAGCCCTTTGTCAAAATGCACTCTACAATCAATATGCCGCATCTTGATTATTGCATTTAAGAGCGAGTACTTAGTCGACTTGTAGTTCAAATAGACATAGTTTTTTTTCTCTTTGTAGCTGCTTTTATCTTTAACTCTTCAGTTGGTGTTCACTTTTTAATGCTTTTGCGGTGCAACAGCACGCACGCAAGCCACAGCGTCTATTGTGGCAACATGCCCTCTTCAAAGCAGCGCACAGTGGGCGAAGGAACCGTTCTAGCGGAATTGAATCATAAGAAGCATTAATTAAAAGATTTAGAGATTATGAGTTCAAATATTGGACAAATCGACTAACTACGTTTAATATGTATATAGAATGATCAATAATTATTACTATTATAATAGCAATTTTTATTATTGTTTTATGAATTCCAGAATATTTAGTTGCATTTAACTAAAATTTTCGATTTTGACAAGGAAAGCCCAGCTATATCATTATTTTTCGGTAGTTGCGGCACACAACAGCAAACAAAGTACAAATAATCTTTTTTATCAACATTAGAGCCGAATGCTTGGCCGTTCCATTGAGTCAACTTTCTGAAATGCCTACATTCTTAAGACAGTGCATACATGTGCGTTTATTTTGCTCTCAGTTTTGCCTACGAATGAGCTGTTATAAGAGAGGACGCAACACAAGCAGCCTCACACATACAATGTCTTGGGAATGGCCGCATTTCAGCAAAAATTTTCTTATTGTGGTAAAAAGTTTTTCACATCTATGCAAATAAATATGAACTCAAAAACTTACAATGTAGAGCTGAAAAACAATCGATGTTCGCCACCATTGGTGCTTGTGAAGCAAAACATCGATACACTTTCAATGTTTCAATTTGAACTTTGGTTTTGTTCTTTGAATTTTTTTCAGTTCTGCCTTAACATTATTTGGTTTTTTCAAAAATGAATAAAGTTTGTAAATGGTTTGACCGTTTCAAGAATTTCCGCTTTAAAAAAATATAAACGTTGAGGATATGATAGTGTAAAATTATCATCTTTGGCAAGTACTTATTGAGATACAGGAAACTAAGATAAATATGTAGTTATAAATAAGCTAAGCAAATGCCCATTCGATAAAATGCTTTCGGTTTGCAGAATATAAGTTTCGTCTGGATATGTTGCGTTTTAATCAGCTAAAAATTGATTTGAATTATTAAATGTACTGTATATGTTAGATAAAAAACAACAACAAACTACATTGTATACACAAATGTTGTTATTTCGTATTTTCTTCTCTTCTTTTCATCATCAACTGTTATGAAAGTGTGTATTTAGTCATCGTATTTAGTTACTTTCTTACAAGGGAAATTGAAGAAGTTACTTCATAGAATACTACATTGATAAGCTCCTATAGAATGCCGATTTGCTGAGACGCATTTGGCATATGTATTTTCCAATATTTTCGAAATATAACGCAATGCAGTTTTTCAACGACTTGTGCTTTTTTTAAAGATGAAAATTGGTAATACGGCTGTTAGTTTAGTGAGAGCTTGTACTAGAAAAGAGCTGAATAAAAAACTATCGATAGTTGCGAAAAACATCGATCTTGGAGGAATCAATGTTATCGTCAGTGTGGTTCGATGTTATCGACCGTACCATCTACGTTATCGATAATGTCATCGATTGATTTCAGTTCTATTGTAATAACGTTGATGATTTGCAGTTCAGTTGCATTTATCGGGATTACTTTTCGAAAAAAAAATGTATTAAAATACTTGCTACTTTAGTTAGCAAATGGCGTTGTAATATATATCGTGATCAAGAATAGTTAAATAAAATGGTAGAATTGCAAGTTCAAATATATGCATAACGCCTAGATCGACGTTTTGGCCCACTGTGTGGCACCCCCTGCTGAACCCTCTTGTGTGTTACTCACAGAGCGACTCATTCATAGAATTTAACTTTTTTATGTGAGCGTATTTGCTTTTGCCTAGCTTTTTGAAGCGCTTCCAGCTGCTGTGTTTAAAATAGCAATCAGATAACACCTTTTTTGCTATTCAGAGGCAGCGAACGGTTTCTGTATAGATGTTGCTTTATTTTCGGTCTCTTTCTCTCTGTATCTCTATCTCCCTCTCAAGGTTTTTTTTTAACTATTCTCTATGCTGTTGCATTGAAAATATATTTGCTTTTTATGCGTAGTTGGGCAGCATGTTGAGTCCCGAGCAGAACTACACTGAAATAATGTGGCTAACTGGTTTGGGTAGAGTGTTGGCCAAGTCTGAATGAATGGCAGCAGCGGGAGCTGACGCTTTATACATTTTACGCTTTGTGGCGCCTGCCAGGCTTTAGCTTTAGCCGCTGTTTTGCTGTGTAGATGTGGCTATGTATGTGTGTGTGTGTGTGTGTGTGTGTGTGTTTGCATGTGAATTTGCTCAAAGTAGCGTAAAATAAAAAACGTCGACACTTGAAGGTAAAGCCTTTGAGTGTTTTGTGCTGCTGCGGCTCTTGTTGTTGCAGCCGTGTCCGGTTGCCAATAGAGACATGCACATCAGCAGCTTGGCCCGCAAATCTCTGACATACACAAGCTAAAATACAAAATGGCGCATTTAAGAAACCGTTGGCTTTTTCACTTGCCAAGTCATAAAAACTGACAGACTAAAGCCCTAACTGGCCAGCTGGCCAACAGATAAGTAGTAGATGAAAAGCTATTGAGTTCCAGTACAGGTACCCATTGCCCACTCCAACCTGTGGTAGCCCTAGCCGCAACCAAAAAACCTTGCAACCAAAGTGTTACAGCCTTTTCAGCTGCAAAGTGCGCAACAGCAACAGTTGTGTTTGACTTTCCCCCAGCTTGCTTATAGCCAAGATGCTGCGCATAGCCCACAAGTCTGGCCAAACAGTTTAGAGCGTATTAAATTTATCTGATTTCGGCGTTGGCTTGTATGAAAACAGCTAAACGTTCGTCCTTATCAATGCATTTTAAACGACTATATTGTAAGCTGCCTTTAGCGTCTTAGCTGATGATGTCTTGGTCTACATTGGCTTTTGTGTGCTTGTGTGTATCTAGAAATTAATGGCAAATTAATATTAACAAAGCAATCTGGCATCAAAGCCAAACTAAACAGCTAAACAATTTGTGCACCGAGAGAAAAACTGAAGTTTCAGTAATCAAAACTTAAAATCTAACTGTCAATATTAAATTCCACCAAAGGGTACAAACTAAATATGATTTGTAAAAACTGTCCAAATGCGTAGAAGGATACAAAATATTGGTGAAATTCACTTTACTTTCCAAAATGCACAATTTACTTTCCTCAAAAAATATATATCACTATATTTGTAGAGGGATTCCAGGCTTTATCGCCTTAGCACACTCTACAATCTGGTACCATGATTTGACATGGTTTTTTTGTATAATTTTCCAAAATTTATTAAGCGTAAATTAAACTATCTATATCTTTTAAAACGGAAAGCTTTTGGGGCAATAATAATAAATTGATACATTCGGAATTTTAATTAAACCTAATTAAACAAACATGGGTTCTGGTGGAACAGGATGAAAGCATCTAAAGGTAATTCTCTGGGGAATAGCCATGGTGATACCTATCTCTACCTTAACCTCCACATGGTGCCCCCTGTATAGCTGTTCTAAATGCCACCCAGTGTTAGAGTTGTGAACTAATGTGCGCAGCGAAGACCTCCCTGGGATCTAAATGCGTTGTGCTTGGATTTTGGGACCCGCTACATAAAAACCTCCCCCCCAATGAATGATACAAGAGCCTCGGATAGGAACACCCTCAAAGTTGAGGATGACCTTTAAGATGTTCAAGACAGATGAGTTGGTAAGGTGCATGCACCAGCTCTTCTGCAGAATATGGCTAGATGAGAGTATACCCGATGGTTGGAAGCTTCTCTGCCCTTTCCTCAGCAAGGATGACCCCACGGTGTACGCTAACTAACATGGTATCATCCTTCTTTCCATCGGATATAAGGCCCTATCGAATGTATTGTGTGAAAGACTGATTGGAATATTGGATTGGAATTTATCAGTGAGGCTTTGGGCCTGCTAAGTCCACCAATGACCAGATATTCACACTAGCCAAAGCCTGCAAAAACTCACGAAAACCAAATCGACACGCATCATCTCTCTATAAAGCAGCTTTCGATAGCCCGTTGAGGGATCGCGTATACTCTCTGAGTTTGGAATCCCTGCTACTTTGATACGACTGTGAAGAATGACGTTGACAACACACGCTGCTCAGTCAAGGAAGGAGAGCTTCTCTGAGGCTTTAGACACGACGATGCCCTCTTCTGTGACCTCTTCAACCTTTTGTTGGAGGATGTATTGACTTTGCGGCTATTGAAAGAGAATCTGTCTGGGTGGGTCGGGGTTAATGAGAGCAAGACGAGGTATATGCTTTTTCGACTAGAGATACACAGCGGTTGCACTCTCAGTTTGATGTTGAAAACTATCCTTTTAATGTTGTCAATAGATTCGTCTAACTTGGCACCACCGTCACAATGAAGAACGATGTCAGCATGGAGATCAAACGGAAAATCACTCTTGCCAATAGATGGTACCACTGTCGCGAGACGAAACTGACAATCTATAAGACGCTAGTCCTTCCCGTTTTGCTGTATGCTTCTTCTTCTTAACTGGCCATAACAACCCGTTATCGGGTAACGGCCTGATGTAAATACATTCTTTTATTGGAATTGTGGTTTTACGTGGTGGGTCCCAAACCCTACGCACAACCTTTTTAAGGCCTACTGGTCTCGAAAGAACCCAGTGTCATTGTTAGTCGCCTCATACGACAAGCTTTGACCTGCTGAGGTGGTATTCTCTAACCCGCTCACCACACGGTTGTGCTTTATGCAGTCTGACGAAAATGCCCATGGAGTGTTTGAGCGGAAAGTACTTCGTAAGATCTTTGGCCCCAATGGAATGACGAACTCTATGAGTTATACGACGAAATTGGCATAGTCAAGGGAATTAACATCCAGCGACTATGCTGGCTAGGTCATGTTGTGCGTATGGAAGCGACGAAGGGGCAGACCATGTCTCCGTTGGAAGGACCAGGTAGAGAGCACACTAGCTTCATTTGGTGTCACCAATTGGAGAAGGCGTGCTCATCAGGCCATAATTCGGTAGCGCGTTGTTATGGCCAGTCAAGAAGAAGTGATATCAAAGCTATGAATATATAAAAAATAAAGCTATAAGTGCTTGGGAATTCTAAGGGAAAAACTTAAAACGAAAAGCAAAGAGACTCCTAACCGTCGATATCAAGTTTCATGTGGTTTTAGCCAATTCTCAGAAAAGCTTAAGCTGATATTTTTTCCCAAATTTCAATGAAGCGGATGTTGCCTTCGAAAGTAAGTGTGCCCATAGTTAGCTAAAAAAAAAAAAAAAAAAAAAACATTTTGTTAAGTGTAGTAAATAGACAGCTTAAAGAGGGAGACGAACAAACATTTAGAGAGCAAGCGAGAGACGGACAGACGAACGGATCTGACTTGATTTGAGTGAAGCATTTGCCTAATTGCAACTTAATGTGCATGGAATTGTTTACAAGGATGGCAAATGTTAGATAAGCATAGAAAACGCCAACAATGGAGACGAAGACGAATCCTTGAGTAACAAACACTTCAAGTGGCAATGGCCAAGTGAAAGAAAAATGCGTTTTAAAGTGACACTTGATGTAGGTAATGCGACAGCCAAAAGCAGCCCAAAAACCAGGCCAAAGCGTGCCAACAAAAGAATAATAGCCTCGAACAACAACACACAGATACAATACAGTTACAGATACAGATACAAAGATACAAAGAACACAACATGGGCACAACAACAACATATTGCCATTATATTGTTTGTATGCTAGTGTGTGTGTGTGTATGTGTGTGTGTGTGTGTGTGTGTGTGTGTGTCTGTGTGTCTGTGTGTGTGTGTGTGTGCGCGCTTTGTTTTGGGGCTGACCAAAACGCTGGCTGGCCTTTAATTTGCGCCACAGCAACAACAACAACAACAAAGGATACAAGAAATGAAAAGAAAAGAACGGAACGGAACAAAATAACGCGCGCTCATCAGTCGGTGGCAACATTATCTTAAGAGCTGCTCGTTCATTGTAACAATACTCGCAAGTCCTGGGACGCTGCTCCTTTAGTATACGTCGCCGTTGACAGCTGTTACAGCTGCAGAAATATGCAAATTGGAAGGCGTTTTAATAGATAAAGAGCAGCGTGCCACAGCCCCACGCAACAAAAAAAAGACAACAAACATGAACTCCCTTCCTCAATCCACAACAAACAAAAAAAAATGAAAATAAAAGGACAACGTCGCACAATGGCTGACAAAGAGGAAATAGTGGACACAAAACTGTGAGCAGGTCAACGGACGTGAAAAAATATTTCCACAACTTTAGTTGAACTTTAATCTTATGACTCTTCTACACTTATGACATTATAAGTATTTAATCGCCAAGGATCAAGCTGAGCGAGTAAAAGGTGATGAACCGCTTAACCTAACGTTGTATAGTGTTGAAAGCTATAGAAGCTATTGAAAAACTCTTTAGAGCATTAATCTATACAGTACTCTACAACTTTACGAATATTTCGGATATTTGTTAGAACTTGTAGCATACTTATTTGATGACGTTTACTATTTGAAGGATAACATGTTCGGATTTTGTGTACTCTACACACACAAATCAGAAGAATTTTACCATTGTTCTTAACGGAACCAGTTCAAATCCAGGAAGCTGGATTGAAGTAATAACTTCTTGAGTTAGGTCTTGAGACTCACAGAACAATAATAAGGACACATGATCAGTGTGCTAGCTTATGCCACATTCTAGAAAGATGAAACAATGAAAAAACCGTGCGAGTGGAATGCTTTTCTATTCCTGCTTCAATACTGAATGCCAAGCAAAAAGAAAGAGCAAAAGGTGATGACTTACCTTGCATCTCTTGGCAAATTGTTCAAGAGAACAATCTTCAGTTCCACCTTTTTTCTATCACTTTCAACAAAGGACCAGGAAAACGTGGTACTATGTCATCTACACAGGCTCTCGCTTTTTAATAGATAAGAGATTCACCCACTGAGGCTCTTATGTGCTTCGAAAGGCAACCAAGGAAACTTTCTATCGTTCTTACTATATCTTGTGATACGGTGTTCCTGTGTACGGGAAGTCCATGCTGCAACTCAGCAACAGCTTTTCTTTCGAGGGATTTACGTATATGAGCATCGACTATTATTAAGAGAAGAGCAGAACGGACATATGCAGAAAGAGAACATATTTGTCACTTACAAGACCTATGGCATGTAAGTTAAGTCTCCGGCTAGCACATCGGCCGTGTCTGTGGGAACACCCGATGCGCAGAGGATAATCTAAATTGTTTTCGCAAAAATCATAACTTTTGAAGGAATATAGATATTTTGAAAATGTAAAATACACATGAGAGAGAATTCCTTAAAGCGCCTTTTACACGAAGTCAGATTTTCAAGCGAGACCGTTTGATTTGCAATAAAGCCCGTAAGATGTCTATGCGATCTATCTATTAGAATGCATTCTAATATCAAGCAAGAATTTAAGAGACACTTTTCACTCAACTTCGTGTAACAGACGCTTAAGCTCCCAAGACCTTAACAAGTATGTTTCTCGATCAATTTATTTATTTGATATAACCGAAGAGAGTAACAAAAAGTTATGCGATATGGAAGTTGTAAATACGTGGATTGGGCTTCTCACAGGCATGAAGCATGACAGGGAGTCTTCCGTCTAGTTCTCTAGTTTGACAATTTGGACACCAGAATATCTTTTGGTCCATTGATCGGCACTTCTCTCTGCTGCAACGGAAAAACGAGTGTCGAAAATAAGTTTTAAGTATCGGTTATACCTGCCATGCTTATTAAAAGCGGGAAGTATCCTTGAAGTTTATCAAAATATCGCAATAAACTTACAAAAGGCAGCTGTCTGGGAGTGCGCTCATATAAACACCCAGGTGTTAGAGTTGCCCAACTTTAGACTTAACAGTACGGGCTATCTTCGAGCTTTTATTCTCAATTGATAGTATGTATATCTTTTATAACTTTGAAGAAAAAAGCCTTCGCTTTTATATGAAAAAAGTTAAATAGAAGGAATCCATTCCATTCTTTTCCTAGGACAAAAGCCAATGTAAATCACGATATCGGTTAGCGAGTCGCAAACTGAAACAAGTGTTTTCCTATTAGTTCAAGGAACCCTTAACGAGCACTTTCCTAATGAATTACTCTTAAAACGAGTACTTTTAGTTTACCATATAATTTGCTCTATCATCATCTAATTTTCTGCCATTGTGGCAACGCCTAGCCGTTCCATAAGTATATGTGTGAACGTTTGGGTGTGAACTTGTGGGTGGGGTAGATTTTGGGTATTCCAGTAGTTGTTGTTGTTGGGCTGGTTTGTTACTTTAAAGAACAACGGCAAATCAACTTAAAATGCAAAATAAAAATGCTAACTTTAGGTCGTTTGTTATTTACGGGGGGCGCATAAACTGTATATGTATGTAATATACATATATAGGGCTTGTTTATATGTATGCCGTTAGTTGCGTTGTCATGGACGATCCGCGTTCGCATTCATGTCCCGTTAGCGGCCGGCCGTTTGTCGCCCTATCCTGTTGCTCGCTTTACGCTCTACAGCGCCTTCTTTTTGTCCGGAATGGGAGTTTTTCGGTGTGTTTCTTTTTATTTTTGCTGTTTCAGCAGCGCCCCTTTCTTCCTGTGTATGTTTTTAGCGCCCGCTTAGATGCCCTTTTTTTCTCTTTCGCTCCCTTTGCATTAGGGGTTATTTTTTTTTTTTGTTTTTTTCCCTTAACACTAAATTGACTTTTAATGCAAAATAAACCAAAATAATGTATTGCGTAATTTTCTTTAAAGAATTTTTACATTAGCATTTCAAAAGAGATTTTTTTTATGCAGCGTTGTCTTTGCCGTGCGCTTTTCACGCCCTTGATTTTGTTATGTCCATTTTGTGCCCAGAACCCGAGCAAGGCGGCACCTTTGTTATGCTGGGCAACCACCTCTCAGTCCGTTGACCAAAAGCGTCTGTCTGACCGTTCTAAGCTAAGCGCGACATTTAATGTTGCGTAAGGATAATCCAATCTGCTTGACATGAATTTTAATTTGCATTGAGTAATTAGTTGAAGTTCATTTTGGCTAGCCAACAAGCGACACGAAAACAAAGTAGATATAAGAGCGGGTAGTGGCAGTAAAAGGTAGTAAAAGGCAAAAAAAAGTTAGCAAGAAAGTCGGACTTCATCCTTGGCAGCCTGGCTGGGCGTGTTGCAAATGGCAAATAGAATTACTTAGCTTAGTTGAATGCCATTTTCTTGCCTTTTTCCAGCTTGGAGCTCTCGCTCCATCTTATTCACTCTGTCTTTCCTTTCCTATTGCCTTAGCACTCTTTGCAGTTTGGCTCATACGTTGGCTTTAAATGTATTTCACTTGATTCCTACAAATTAAACTAATTTTGTTCATTTCTTTTTTTGTTCGAGGACAACCCGAAATTCGCTAGTCTTTTGGCACATTTGCTGATTACTTGTACACGTTCTGTTTCGCTCTTTTGCTATCTCTTTCTAGTTTTTTCAACTGTCCGTCGACAGGCAATTGAAACAAACAATAAAACGTGCGCTTACGGTAATTTAAAAGAGCAGCAGCAAAACACTGCCGAGTAGCTCGAGGAAAAAAAAGCACTGTTCGCTTTTAAAGCCTTGGCAAAAATCAACAAAAAATTGGAAACTAACAAACACATACACAAAAAAACCCTCCCAAACAAAAAAAAAAAAGATTGAAATTTCTGCTTGCATGCACTTTAATTTGCTGCCAGCTGCCAACTGCTGCTACTAACAAAAATGCTAAAAACACACGTCCGCAGAACGAATTGAAAATCACGCATACGCAGCGTTGCCATACTGACAAACACTGTCAAACGCTGCCACACGCACACACAAACAGCACAACAAATGCAATCAAGAGCCACCCAGATGAGTGTACACATAAAATGTCCTCCAAAGCAAGGACTCGCAAAAAAATAATAAATAAAATCATAATGGCTTTGCAAATGACAAAATATTGCAACGACAATCGCCAAAATATTAACACACACACACACACACACACATGGCACTTGGTCAGCAACATAATTTTACTGTTAGATAACTGCGGCCAACATTCGTCAGCAGCGGCGTCAACTGCGACGTCAATCACAACGTCCGTCCTACCATTTGCTGTCGTAAGCCACGAAAATTATTTCATTGCACACCACAAAATTTCATAAGCTCGGAAATGCAATCAAGCATTGCTTATGGTGCTATTGCTATTGTTATATACACTTTATAGAAAGCATATCAATTCGAATAAGCTATTCGTACTCAGAAACCCATTTTGGATTCGTTATTTACCCATTATCAAGTGGATACAAAAAAAAAAACATTATAACCATTAGTTGTGGAATAGTCAGTTATGCGTGTTCTACAACTTGTCAGAATATAGCGCCATCTAGCGTGCGCATATGCTAACGTCAGCTTTGCATAAACATGTATGCTCTTCTTTTCACTCTCACTGCTAGCACAGCACACAGAAACTAAACGTGCAGCCTGCTTGCTCTCCAGAGAACACTGCTGAACGCACATGCTAGCACTCTCTAGCACATGGAATAATAATAGAAAGGAAAGACTAAGCTGCTGCTCTCGCACACTGCGAATGTCAATGACGGTTGTGCCTGCCCATGTTATTGCCTTTCCTTATTAGCGTGTGCATGTATATGGACTGCTTGATTTGCGCCTCTCTCTCTCGATCTCTTAGGCTCTCTATTTCTTACTATTATTATTCCATGGTCTAGCATTCATCTAAAGCAGGAGCCGGCAGCGTCAGCAGAGACGTCTTTGCAATAGTATTTGTATGTCGATCACTTATATGTACATATGTATAGGTTTTCGCAGTTGCCAATGACAACTTCTCTGCTACTATTACCGATGCCTGATCTACAGCCATTCGAGCGTCCGATTGTTATGAGCTATTTTTGACATAGTTTGGTATCCGGTATCCGATAATATATAGATCCCATTATTAACATGTTGGCTTTTAGCTTAGCGCACTGAAGAGAGTAATTCATTAGTTTGCAAGTACTGCACCCGCGTCTCTGCTTTTCCCACGCTTTCTTCAATCGGTGATACCAAAAGTAGCATAAAAGCTCACTATATGGTTCTTCGAGGTCAGCCCGTTCGTTGCCTTCGTTCAGCAACCGCAAAACCGTTAGAACGCTTTAACGGTACATACGATTTCATTATTTTCGCCGCACCGCTAACACTAGGTGGTGTATTTCTTTAAACTTGCCAATAGCTGAATCGAAAAGCGGTACAGTTTCGGAATCTACGCTTTAACACATAATAACTCTATAACGGTCTACGGTTCGACCGAATCGTATCAGAATCTCCAAGGTAGCGATACCGATATGGTATTGAGCTCCAATACTGCTTAGTCCAGTGTTTTCGTCACAGCACAGACTACAGTCCTTAGTTATAGTGGCAAGGACTTGCCATTACCGATATGTGTAACTAGATTATTTAACATTAAAATTCCTGATCTTGTTTAATCATACTAGCTTATGTATCATTTGGGCGAAAGCAATTTTGATTTTAAAAGAGCTGATTTGACAATCATTTGACAAATTTTTGGATATGTTTTTCATAAATCTAGGTAATTTAAGTTAGTAAATATTTCCTTTGTCTATAAAAACTTTGCACTTACGCCTTGTTTAGAGTAAATAAAAAAAGTTTTTAGATTAGTCCAAATCTTATCTAACTTCTCACAATACGCAAGCAGTGAACATTCTAATCAAATTATGTATTCAAAATGCAAAATAAGTTTCGGTTCCAGCTGCAAGAACATACAAACTTCGTGTCGCAGAATCTAGCTCAATATTCTTGCTCGTCGAAATTGTTGATGTTGTTTGTTGCTTTGTTTGCATTTTTATGCAGCCAACAAATGGCTGGCCAACTGACAAAATGCATTTAAATTTATGTTAGACAAAATGCAAAAACCGCATGCGTGTTGCACCCATCGGAGTCCCTTCTCTCCAAAGCTCCTAACAGCAACCGACAAAAGCCTGACGATGAGCTGTGCCACCGAATTAACTCAATTTTTGGTATGATTTGATGATGATTTGATTGCACGCACTGCGTCAGCAACAGAGGCAACAAAATTCAGTCAACGCTCAGTCGTCATGCAGTCTGCGGAGTGGGTAATTTAGCGCTCATGTCAACTACCAAGGGTAACGAAAATATTACAGAGACACACACACATGTACGCACATACACACACATACACACACACACACCCAAAGGACACTCTTCATAAACTGTCAACACCACAGAAGCGAAAATTTGCGTTTAAATTTAATGCTAATGGCAAATGCTAATGAAAATTTACAAATCGCAGAATTGTTGCACATAAATGTATAAACAGCAAAACGTTGAATATGCAACAACATAACAAGCATGCCACTAATCACAGCTGCAACAACTTCAAAAGCTTCAACAACTAAAACAACAACAAAAAAAAGGAGCCATATTGCAGCTTAGAAAGTTGTGAAGGTTTTAATAGCAGTTAAGGTAAAATTAAGTAAAATGTAGCTTAAGGTATTCAGAATGTATAAATATGAATAATAATGCCAAAATTTCGGCAGGATAATAATAAAGTTATAGAATAAGTATTGCACGGGACCTTAAAGATCTGTTGTGCTCCCTACTGAGCTTATAGCTCCGCTGCCATTTCGATCTTTGAGATTAAGGCAAAAGGAAGCAACTGCCTTCAAACCGACTCAGTTCTAACTTTATGAAGTCGATACTAAGGGCTCCAAATAGGTGTAAGGGAATAAGACCGACTCATAAACCGTCACAAAATCTTGTTATTAAGCTCGGACGTTAACTTCCCGATGCCCCCCATCATAGATGACGGCGTGGATATACAGCCGCCTAGCTATGACTTAGTCAAGGTAGCAATCAAGTGGCTCAAGAACAACAAAGCAGCTGGCGCAGATGACCTACCTGCTGAGCTGTTCAAGGCTGGAGGCAACGAGATGGTAAGGTGCATGCACCAGCTTTTTTGCCAAATATGGCTAGAAGAGAGCATGCCCGATGATTGGGGCCTTGTTGTCCTCTGTCCTGTTGTCAAGAAGAGTGACCCCACTGTGTTCGCTAACTACCATGGTATCAGCGTTCATTCTTTTGCATATAAGGCCCCTCTTTGTTGATTCAAATGCAGCATTTTGAGTATATGCCGCACTGTCTGAGTTTGATATCCCGGCAAAGTTGGTACGACTTTGCAGGATGAGGTTGAGCAACACGCGCAGCTCCGTCAAGGTTGGAAAGAGCTTCTCCAAGCCTTTTGGTACCAAGCGAGGCTTCAGACAAGGCGATAGCCTCTCCTGCAACCTCTTCAACTTTGTGATGGAGAGTGTATTGCGTAAGGCCGAAGTAAATACGAACGGGACTATGTTCTATAAGAGTGTCCAGTTGCTTGCATACGCAGATGATATCGATATCATTGGTCGTACAAAGCGAGCAGTTATTGGAGCCTTTGCGGCTATTGAAAGAGAATCTGCCAGGGTGGGCAAGACAAAGTATAGTATATCAAGCGGAGAATCGCTCTTGCCAATAGATGTTACTTTGGTCTCAGTAGGCAAATGAGTAGTGAAGACCATTCCGTCCAGACGAAACTAACACTCTATAAGACGCTCATCCTTCCCGCTTTTGTATCTCGGTGATGACGCGTGTTGATGAAAATGCCCTTGGAGTGTTCGAGCGGTAAGTACTCCTCAACAACTACCGCATACGATGGAATGACGAACTCTATAAGCTCTAACTTGACATTGACATAGTCAGCCGAATTAAGATTCAGCTAGGTCATGTTGTGCCTATAGATGAAGGAGCACCTGCGAGAATGGTCTTCAATGCGAATGTCGAAGGGAGGCGACGAAAGGGCAGACCATGCCGCCGCTGGAAGGACTAGGTAGTAAGCACACTAGCAGCACACTGGTATCAGCGATTTGAGTAGGCGCGTTGGAAACAGAGATTTGCATCAGGCCTTAACCCGGTAACAGGTTGTTATGGCCATTTAAGAAGAAGACATATACTTATCCAATTTCCCGCTTAAAAGGATTTATGGATAGAAAGAAAAATCTTCTATTTTATTTGTATGGCTTATAGTAGCTGTTTGATGTTTGTTTCTTTTTTAGTTTTTATAAAAATACACGTGCAACTGCAAAGCAATTAAAGCCAACGCGAATTAATTAAATTAAAAAACGCAATTTTAATTTGATTATGCAAAGCGTGCGTTTAATTTAATGCAAATAAATATGTATGTATATAATATAAACAACAAAAAATTAATGATATCATGTAGAACATACAAATGCCGCATAAGTATCCCATGGATTGCTATTTTGACTTTTAACTTATTAGCCAATTTGTTTGTTTTGTGCTTTTCATGGCTCTCATTCGTGACAACTTTGCATGTGACTGTACTTGTGTGTAACTATGTCTGTATCTGTGTAATAACTATCTATCTTACTTAAGTACACTCAACTAGCACTAAACTAATGAAACAAGCTTCTTCCGGCTCTTTGTTGGTGTTTGTGTATGAGTGTGTGTGCAAATGTTCGTTGTAGTTGTTTGCCTTACACACACACACACACTAACAAACATACACACTTATACTGGTATATACAATTTTGTAATTAAATTTTAAGTAAATATCAGTTCCGAAGCAAATGATATTTTATGCACAAAACTATCTCTGCTTTTGCTGCTATGCGGGCTAAAAAATTGAGCAAGTATCTTAGAAATACTTAGCCAAGGCACGCCAAAGACAACAAAAACTAGCTAAAAAATTTAAGATGACGAAGTTTGTTTACTCTTTAAATGACAACAATCAGTCAAAGTCTAAATTCTTAAGACATATGTATGTAAAACACTCTGATGCTTGTTTCGAGAAGACACTAATAATAAAATATTTCACATTTTGCAACACGTCTTTATTTGTCGGTGGTGTAACTTTGAGGGGTTTACTTTTAAATATAACTGTACATAATGAGCACATTTTAACAGCTACAGACAGCGCTTTACAAATAAAGATAATTTTATGGAATCATTATGGCTATGCGTCAGTTTAGGCTTTAGGGAATCATTATGTTTATGCGGCAGTTAGACATTTGAGAATTAATATGTTGTGCTCTCAGAAAAACATCCTTTGTAATTTAGTTAAGGTACATTGAATTAGTCTTGTTGATATACACACAAACCTACAAAATCGGTAAAACTATTCATATTTTACTGTTTCTTGAATAAAGTTTTTGAGACTCTAAAAGAGGGAGAGCGAGTCAAGCAAATCGTAGCACTACATACTCAAACAACCGCAAATAATGTACATGGGAAGAACTTTCCTCATTGAAATTTGCAACGAAACCGTTAAGTCAAGGTATTGGCTTTTTCATTTGTGTTTCACTATCGATGTTTTCTTTTAACTATCGCTAGTTTAAAGTCATATGACGACAGCTAGGAAGGAAAAAAATCCCAATGTTACGAGTCATTTTCCTGAAACTTTCGAAAATATCGAATGGCGCCTTTATAGATAGTTTTGCAGCTCCTCAAGAAGGGTGAGCGCTAACTAACGTGGTATCAGCCCTTTTTCTATCGCATATAAGGCATTATGGAGCGTATTGTGTGAAGGACTAACAAACTGATTGGACCTTATCAGTGTGGTTTTAGGCCTGGTAAGTCCACCATTAACCAGATATTCACACTACGCCGAATCCAAGAAAAGACCCACGTACACCAAATCGACACCCACCATCTCTTTGTCGATTATAAAGCAGCATTTGCATCCCTGCAAGGTTGGTACGACCGTCAAGGTATAAATGAGCTTCTCCGAGCCTTTTGATACCAAGCGGGGCTTCAGACAAGGCAATGCCCTCTTCTGCGACCTCTTCAACCTTTTAAACAGGTAGAGAGTACACTCGCTATGTTTTGAAGAAATCGCACGCAAAGCAGAGACTTTTGGAGGATAGCATTACATCAGACCATAACCCGGTATGGCCAGTTAAGAAGAAAACTAAGTGACTACAGCAGGATACCTTGTTAAGCATACCTTGCTGCGACCAGGAAATATTAAAAACATTTACCCAAAGGAAGAGAAAACAAAGTAAAGTAAGGCAAACACATATTTACCAACATTAAACATGCATGCCCTATGCGGTTATTGAACCCCACTACTTACATAAATATTTGTGATCAAAAATGGCTATTTACCCAAAAAAACGTGGGGACGAACAAAAGCTATTTAGTTATAATGAAGACCTGAAATCGATTGATGAAAGCCCGGTATTTATTCCAATTTCAACACAGCAGGAAATCTATTATCCTATTAAGTGTGACTTTCGGCATCCTTCGGACCGAATGCACGATATTTTTACACTTAAATAAGGTGTTTTTAGAGCTTCCAGATGGAAATTTTTTTTAAAAATTTGCCCCACATGGGACAACTGAAAACTTTGATGATGGCAAAACATATGTGTTCCACAAATTTCAATGGCGTCCCTGAGGAGGGTCAAGTGCATTCCCTGCAATGTTCACTAAGCAAATTTCAATGCAAACAGAAACTTTAGATTAAAAGCGCACCAGCTACCAAGTTATCACGGAGTGAAGAAGGCAACATCCTACAAGGGCTCGTGATCCGGTAACAAGTTGATATGGCACCTTAAGAAGAAAAAAGTGAAAAAGTTGGTTTTATTTGTGTTTTGGCACAACAAAAGTTATGCTTGCTTCATTAGATCAAAAACTAAAGCTACTACTTTTCCAAATCCTAGTTATAGCATTCTGACTGGTAACGCTTTTGAAAAATTTGCGAGAAAAATCCTGCCGTTGAGGAAAATCCCCAAGTACCATTGTCTTTGAAACTGCCGCCTCTATATCTGATTATTAACGGCGATATTGCACGCAGTCAACATATTGATGGAGAGCAAAAGAGTAATCATACCTAATTGACTATTCTGTACAAAGGCTCTCAAAATGGCCTAGGATGAAAATTACATGGAACCTCCTATATCTCTTTGCTTTATATCATTCAGGAGTTTGCCAGAAATCCCTTTCAGCCGAATTTCGACCCAAAGAAATTTCTCGGTATGCTAGTTATCATTTTAAACCGATTTTGAACAAAAAAAAATCCGTCAATGCCCAAGAAATAGCCTAGAGAGCAAAGAAAAAACAAACAAAACCACATCTGACCGATGAAAGATGAGAGAATTTCAATTAATTCCAAAACCGTCTAGAGATTTCTGGCTCACCACTGCTTGTGTGTTTTATTGGTAAGCCTCAGGGCAAAGTTAATATGCCCATCTGTAAGTGTATTACGACAATAACAATGACAACGATGATGACACTAAATAAAAGATTTTACACTGTTGATTTTTGCGCTTTTTGCAACTTTGCACGTTGCATTGCACTTGATCTGTGTGCCAAACGTTGCAACAACTACAACAACAACAACAACTACACTTCACTCAGCTGCGGAGAGGTGACAACGATTCGAAAACGACAACCAAGAAGACGATGTCGACGATGGCGACGATGGCGACGATGGTGACGATGGCGACGATGGCGACGATGGCGACGCTGGCGACTGCTCTGAAAATGGCTGCCAACCAAGGCAGCAGCTGCAGCATTGGCAGCAATGGCTGCTCCTACGTCAGTTGTTTGGGCCATACAATCAGCTCGTTTCATTTTATTGCCAACGCGTCGCTGTCGACGTCATCATAGCGTCTCAGCATAGTCAACATAGTCATCGTCGTTGTTGTTCTTGTTGTTGCCGGTGTCGTCGTTGACTAGACACAAGACTTGACAGCAAAGCAAAATTGTATTTACATTCAATTAGTGCCAACAAAATTGTCTTTGGCTGCTTGCCCTGAGACTGCTGCTGCGCCTAGTTGCTCTATAACATGCCCCGATATGACACAAAATCCCCCAACTAGTGCCCTTTGCAATCTTTTCCATAACAACAACTAACTAGTATAAATTCCGTTCTGCAAGTTCTTTGCAACTCTGTTGAGCGTAAATTACTTTTTATACCCTTAAAACTCAAAAGGAAAAGCTTACAATAGGTTTGTTCAAATGCAAGCAGCAGGCAGATATGGGCGTGGGGCGTGGTTGGATGTAAATTTTAAAATCTAGTTTTGAGTCTACTCAAAAGGTTTTGCTTTATGCATTTAGAAAGTTTGTTCATTGTTTGCTGGGAAAACACAGCCAAAACAACAAATTGGCTCTTCATTTTAGTATCTACTAGTAGTAGGTTTATTAAAGCTTTTCAAATCAAATTTTATGAGCAGCATCTAAACTGACTTATGAGCCACATATATGCCGTTATGGTAGCACATCTATGAGCTTGAAATGGCCAAATGTATAGACTAGTCGAAGGCATTTCTTTCAATAACCATAAACTTTGATGTTTTGCAATTGCAAAGCGTCCAGCGAAAGCAAAAGTTCTTTTTGGACATATTTTCATGCTTGACGGGACTTCAAATGTGTATAAACTGCTAAAACTATCCATATTTCATAGTGATGAAAATACAGAGAATCACGCAATAGTTACTCGAAGCTTGTAGAAGAAACAGAAAGAAGCTTTGGCTATTCTGCTACTAAAAGAACATGTCAATAAAATGTTTTTTATTTTTTAGCAAAGGAACTCCTAGTAATGTGGAACCGGCCAAGTATCTCGTATTCCATCATAAGAGCTTTGGTATTTGGGTTTACTTGTTAGGCAGTGACAGTGAAGTATTTCATATCGAATCATACTCATAAGCTATACTTTACAAGGTATTCACAAGGGCCATAAATAAGGCAAACCATAAGTCTATACCTAAGTGCATTTAGTCCTCTAAAATCTTTGCTCATTTTTTTATTCTTGAATAGAACTACTGATTCAAGAAAAGTCTTATTAAAAAATTTTGCGAAAACAGGTCAACGTGCTTAGGTAAAGACATAAATTGTGTAATTTTTTGGCTAAATTTCACGCACGAGTGACGTTTGAGGTCTATGGCCAAAAACTTATGGGTCAAAGCGAAAAGTGTTCTATGAAAGGATTGTAGTGCCATTCATTAGCTTTAAATAGAATAAAGAATGAAGTTGATACTTCATTTGGCAATAGAGATAAAGCGGTCTAAGTGGGACCTCCGATATTCGCGAAATTTTTTAAACCTGAAGGTGACCGGTAAAAACTGAGTACGGAGCTTTATTGAGGGACGGTAGTTTAAACATGATCACCCTTCAGAGTTTTTTAATATAAAATAAGTTTGAAATTTGTAGACTAGTGTATTTTAAGCAATTTTCTGAAGCAAGAGTTGAAGTATCTAACAAAGTGTGTATTGATGGCAATGGGTCTTAAAAGTATAATCTTCACTCACATTCCATATCTTTTAACATACGCCAGGATCTCTACATAAAAAAAATTTCTGAAACCGATACTAAGGCTCTACCTGCTAGAAAGGAATTAGCCCAACTTTCCAAATTCAACTTTGAGAATGGGAGTTAAACGAAGGGCAGAGCTGGCTTCCCTTTATGTAGTGGAATGGCTTGCTCCATATCAAAAAACAAGGCACTGAAGTAATGCAACGTATCGAACGCCTTAAGGATCTTATAAGTGGCACGATGGAGCAGATCAACAGTCCCATAACCTTTCCTAAATCAAAAAGATGGCCAAGCAAAAAGCATCTGCTAGGAAAGATATTCGGATAATTCTCTAATAAGCTGCAGATTTGCACCGAAACAATAGCGGCATACGAGTTTTTAATGTTTACATTAAAAATTATGCAAATTATAGACATTTAAAAGCTTTCTTAAACAAATGTCTGACTTTAATAGGAACATTATAGTTTAAAACAAGGATTCAAAGTCTTAGTCTTCGGGTTTTCTTTCTCATTTTGGTTGAGTTGTTTAACAGAACGTGTTTCAAACATTTCGTAACCTACTTAAATGCACAACCCATTTACAATGGGAAAGAAAAGAAACCAGTCACTTCAATAGGATTTTGATTCCCTGGTTCAAAGCATTTTTAATTTTAGAATTCACACATTAACAGATAGAATTTTTTTTTTTTTTTTTATTACGCTCAGGTGGTGATAGCGTATGGTGTTACGCTCAGATATTGTTACGCTTGTATGGCCTGTAGGTCCATTTTTTTTTGTGCTGTGTTTGCAGTGAGAGAGAAACTACAAAAACCTAATTTTTTCCTCCTCCCCCAAAATATTTACAAAGTAAGGCAGCGCTACTAATAGAAACGGGAAGTATAGCAGGAAGGGTAACAGGATGGGTATCTGGAAGAGAAAGATGAAGAGCATTAGGAAGAGAAATACGATGTACCTAGAGGGGGGCAAAGGGTTTGTGGGTGAAGTGGAAGTGGGCGGAGTGAAACGTAAATTGCGTTCTTCCATCTTATAGCTTTTGGAATGAGGAGATAGAAGTAGATGTTGAGTTAGAATGGAACGGGAATAGGAATATGGTCTACCTAGAGAGGGGCACTATCGTTGGCGAGCGGAGCCCCCTTTAAATATTATATAAAAACAGCTTTTTGTTGGAAACAAAATAGCAATGAAACTCCTAAAGGGAATAGCCAGAAGATTTTTCTTATATTTCTAACGAGTCGAAAGATATATCGCCAAATTCTCGCTAACTATATTTCTTGCCACACACGTAACGTATAACTTTTGCTGCCAAAAACTGATCGACATATGAATCTTATTAAGTGTCGCATTTAACTCGTATGCGATATTATATGCGAGCGTTTGGTCCACTGGAAGAGCATGCCTGCCTATGTTAAATTGTGGTTGTTCCTTTTCCGAACGCTAGGTGGCGCCACATTATTAAAGAAAGCTTACAACTAATTAGTTTCGGTAGAGTGTATAGAGTATTACATAGTCAATAGCTGCTTGACAACAGGTTCTCTGTTTGCTCTTGTAGCATGAGCCTATCCTGCTGTACGGTTGTTGTGCATTATTTGTCATTGCATGCGTGTGTGTGTGTGTGTGTGTGTGAGTGTGTATTTGGCCATGTCGTACATAGGTCATAGTTGAAGCTAAGTAATGTAAAATTTATTTTAAATAAACTGAAAATATGTTTTTCTTTTTTAGTTCGTTTTACACAGAGAGTTACAGACTCACTGAATGACTGACTGGCTGCTGCTTATTTCTTGCCAAGCATTTTATTTATGCATAACAAAGCACCACTTAAATCTGTTCAGCTTTTTTTTCTATGTACATATACATACATATATATATATATATAAGTTTTTTGCCATAGCCGGCAGACCCTTTGCCTCTCCAGCTGCAGCTGGCTCTGCAACATTCGAAACTTTGCAATCTGCATGCCAAGTTGTCGACATTTTCACAAAACAGACACCGACATAGTATACTGCTAAGTGGGACAGTTGTAGGGACGCGGAGGGTCGAGGTAGAGGGGCTAGGGTAGGGTTTTGCGACACACAAACCGTGTGCAGAGTGCAAGTGCCTGCGCGTTTATAACTTTTCAACTGTTATATGAAATTTTACAAATTAGATTCATTTCTATGCATTGAAATACATTTACAAAGTTTGCTGCAGTTCGCAGCAGAAAGTTTGTATTTGCAAACGCACACACTAACACACAGATACACTGGCACACAGATACATTGGCACACAGTTACATTCCCACCCACGCTCTGCACTGAATGGTGTTGTAAAATGCAGACCAGGTCTGTCTTCCGTTCTAGCTTGCTCTGACACAGCTGACAGACAGTCTAAGCGACCCGACCCAGTGACACGTCGTCCTAGACGTCTTCTTCTTCGTCGACGCTTCATGTGCCAAAACTCAAGTCTATTAGTTTGACAGTTTATAAAGAAACATGTAGAAAGTTTTACATATTTGCAATTTCATTAATACAAAACTTATTTGAATTTTCGTTTTGCAACCCCAAAACTCGGAGCATTTACAGCCCAACGTCTTGGCACAGCCCTTTTTGTTAATTTTAACTTCGACATACACTCACGTATACCAACATGCACACACACATCCACACTCAAGTACAGAAATCGCAGCGAAAAGTTGTTGAAAAATAAAAATTGCACACTGAAATGCCAGAAATTGAAATGTGAAAACTCAAACATTCCAATGATAAAAAAAAAATCAACTCGAACATCATTTGCAGCATCAAAAGAAGTTAAAAAAAAAAAGAAATCAAGAATGACTCAAAAAACTCAGCAGCAGCAACGCAACAAATACTTGATGAAGTGTAATGGAAGGGCTGGTGGAGGAGCTTTCCAGGCGCCACACAGCGCACTACGACATTATCATAATTAATTAAAAAAGTTTTTTAAATCCATTTTCAAATGCTTTGACTGGTTGCGTGATGAACCGTGAGCCACTCAGAAGAAAAAAAAATTATATATATATATAAAGAAATAAAAATATGCAAGGACAGAAATCTGAGGCCAGAACGAAGTTTAACTGCTCTATAGGAAGCATAATGGAATGCCTGCCAGAAATGTGTGTCAGTTTGAATAAAATCGAGCCACTCTATTCTATATTGAATCAGTGACGTCACGCTCTGACATTAAGAAATAACGAATAACGGATCTATGCATAGCAAGGCATGCTTCTACGCCATCTTAAGCTTATTGATATGCTACCATCACGGCATGTATGGTTAGATCAGAGTAGCTAAATCCAGTCAAACTTAAGATTTGGGTTATGTTTCGATTTCCTTTTTAAGGTGCCCGTTGAGAAGGCAAACATACTTATACTTTCCTGTGACCATTTTTAAAGTTGCAGCTCTTTTATACATAATCAACCAACCAAAAAACCTAGTTTATCTAATAGTTTACCCAAATCTGTAGCGAAGTTATTACTACTTTTACACTCACGTATACCAACATGCACACACACATCCACACTCAAGTACAGAAATCGCAGCGAAAAGTTGTTGAAAAATAAAAATTGCACACTGAAATGCCAGAAATTGAAATGTGAAAACTCAAACATTCCAATGATAAAAAAAAAATCAACTCGAACATCATTTGCAGCATCAAAAGAAGTTAAAAAAAAAAAAGAAATCAAGAATGACTCAAAAAACTCAGCAGCAGCAACGCAACAAATACTTGACGAAGTGTAATGGAAGGGCTGGTGGAGGAGCTTTCCAGGCGCCACACAGCGCACTACGACATTATCATAATTAATTAAAAAAGTTTTTTAAATCCATTTTCAAATGCTTTGACTGGTTGCGTGATGAACCGTGAGCCACTCAGAAGAAAAAAAAATTATATATATATATAAAGAAATAAAAATATGCAAGGACAGAAATCTGAGGCCAGAACGAAGTTTAACTGCTCTATAGGAAGCATAATGGAATGCCTGCCAGAAATGTGTGTCAGTTTGAATAAAATCGAGCCACTCTATTCTATATTGAATCAGTGACGTCACGCTCTGACATTAAGAAATAACGAATAACGGATCTATGCATAGCAAGGCATGCTTCTACGCCATCTTAAGCTTATTGATATGCTACCATCACGGCATGTATGGTTAGATCAGAGTAGCTAAATCCAGTCAAACTTAAGATTTGGGTTATGTTTCGATTTCCTTTTTAAGGTGCCCGTTGAGAAGGCAAACATACTTATACTTTCCTGTGACCATTTTTAAAGTTGCAGCTCTTTTATACATAATCAACCAACCAAAAAACCTAGTTTATCTAATAGTTTACCCAAATCTGTAGCGAAGTTATTACTACTTTTTACAAGTTTAGCGCGTTTTTTTATTAAAAAATTGTATTCAAAATAAACAACAGATTCGTTATTGCATTTCAAGCACACTAGTTTCCGGCATTTATTTTTTTTTGTGGTTGTTTTTTTTTTAAATTCGTAATGACTACAATACCCAGAAAAAACAAATTCATGAAAGTCCGCGATACACATGTAAACTAACATCGCGCTTAAAATGTTTAAGCAAAACTTGAAAATATTCAAAAATATGAAAACAAGCTTTTGCATATAAAATTTTGTTGCATACTACTATGTTGCTGCGAGGGCAGCTTGATAAGTCAGTGACTTTTTGAATGGAGTCATTGTTTTCAGCAAATAAGCTCGATACACGTAGTCCAAGTGTTTTTCCAATTTTGTATCAATACTGAATTTATAGACATTTGCTTCAGTGCACCATTTCTTCATGTCGGGAAATCAACTGTTTTGACTGTTCCTTAGTCTAAAGTTTGTTGAGATAGATGTTTTGTCAGACGAATACGTAAACGCATAAAACATCTTTCGGTTTTCGGTTAAACATCACCAAACAGCATTCTGAAGTGATCATACGGTAGCGCTTTTGTTGATATAATTGTCATCAGCCCTCGTCCATAGGGGCGAATGGATGTATCGACTCGACTGATCGGTGTTTTCAACGCCTGCTAACAGTATTGTGCCAAATTTGAGGTATTGTCCCAAGTACGGCATGATATTACCCCACGAGAGAGCTGGCGTGATCGAGGACTCCCACAGAGCGAGAATAACCTCGTTTTCATACCGATGTTTCCAAAACGAAACTGTGCTGGGTTGTATCCTGATGAAAATTCGAGCTATTCACTCACGGTTTTCCAACGGGAAATTTCCGAATTCCGAATGCCGGTAGCTGGATCTATGAGAGATACTGTAAGTATCCGTAGAGATAGTCAGACTGCGTTTAAGGCTTAAAAAGTATAAGACTTAACATGATTTCACCTCGTAATAGAGCTATTCTAAACTTGTTTTCTTTACACCGAGGTATACGGGTTATTAAATGTCCCATGAACCGGCAAACAAAGGTACGGCTTCATCATCATCATACCCATCAGCTCGGCGGTACCCGTTGTTTCTGTGTACCTTCGCGCATTCTAGGAAGTACTATTCTTCACTTGAGTGACTTATGTATGTACTCTTTCTTTACTAAGTAAAGGAACCCAACCCTAAAGGTCTGCAGATATCTGAAGAAAGACTTGCGAGCTCCAGTTGGCCAATTACATTTGGCCATAATAAGTGTCACCCCGTGGGGCGAGGGGGTTAGAGAATACCACCACAGCAGGTCAAAGCTTGTCGTATGAGGCGACTAACAATGACACTGGGTTCTTTCGAGACCAGTAGGCCTTAAAAGGCTTGTGCGTAGGGTTTGGGACCCACCACGTAAAACCACAGTTCCAATAAAAGAATGTATTTACATCAGGCCGTAACCCGATATATATCTATATATCTAATCGAATTTTTCAATTACACTTCACAGTTTCCTATTTTATAAATATTTGTACGAACTTTTCTCTTAATAAAACCATAATCAATTAAATTTAACTCTCAATATAAATTGCGCATACACTACGTCAGCAAAATACCCTTAACTTACTTATAAGATTGACAAATTTGTTGTCAATCCAATTTATATCCATTACAATCACATCAACATATTAAATTTCCTCACACCAATTGTTGCAGGCTTCATTATAAAGCATTGATTGCCCATTCCAAAAAAAGTATAATTTCAAAAATAATGCTAGAAATAAAATGAAAAGGAAAATTTCAAAAGTCACGGTGTGTGCGTTATGTGGGTGTTGGTGTTGGTGTGTAATTTCACACACAAGTAAATGCTGTCATAGACACTGTGCTACAGGGCATAGAGAAAACGC
The DNA here is from genome assembly GCA_035041775.1 of Chymomyza caudatula. NCBI lineage: Eukaryota > Metazoa > Arthropoda > Insecta > Diptera > Drosophilidae > Chymomyza > Chymomyza caudatula. The sequence goes on along the minus strand of JAWNKW010000032.1, from coordinate 885,776 downwards.
GAGAAGCGTATGTCCGAGAGAGAGAGAGAGAGTGGGAAAGCCCAGGAGAGCGACAGCAACTTCAAGTGAAAACGCCGTTTCTTGACAAAGGATTTTCAATTAGTTTGGCTAATTAGTGGCTGGAGAGTCGCATTCTTCGTTCATTTGAAGCAATCAATTCTTGAAATGGGTCAGTTAACGAAGCAAAAGGAATGCTTTTGTTTTGTATAGTACATATATATTTAGTATGCCAAATGCATAAATAAAATTATGAAAATTGCACTGAATTGCTCTTTCATATAACGGGCCAAAAAGGACAAAAACTCTGCAGACCAAAAGCAGCAACAGCTAGAGAAATTTGCTTTTCAAGTAGCCAAGTAAAAATAAATAAATATAATGGCATGTACCGTAATAAATTCGTGCCATATGCATAGGAAGAAGCAGCAGCAATAGTAGAACCGTAACAGTGCCCCACACACACACACACACACACACACACACACGCACACACACAGGCACGCCATTAAAAATATTGAAAGTGCACTGGCTTGTTCATGTCTGTATAGGTTAGACTCTGTTTATGTGGTTTAACAGCAGGGTTGCCAGCTTTCCTAAGTCTTAAGATGGCTCCCGATTGGAAATTAGGCGATTTATTTTCAATACCAACATTTGTTCAGTATAAGCAAAACTGCGTAAAACTTCGGAACTCTTAAGTGGACCAAAAGCGAGGCTTCAGACAGGTCGAAGCCCTAACCTGCGATTTCTTCAACTTTGTAAGGAAGAATGTGTTGCAATATGCCAAAGTACATCGGTACGTAACTACTATATTCTATAAGATTGTCCAGTTATTCGCCTAATCAGATGATATTGACATCGTTGGTAATACCGGAACCTTTGTATCTATATAAAGAGAGTTTGGGTCTAGTTGTAAATGAGTACAAGACAAAGCAAGAGACGAGGCGTTTTCGTCTACCTTGGCAACGCCGTCACAACGAAGTTCGATGTCAGCATGTTGATCTAGCGGAGACTCACTCTTGCCAATAGATGGTACTTTGGCATAAGTAGGCAAATCAATAGTAGTGACTTCTCACGCCAGACGAAACTAACACTCTATAAGGCGCTCATCCTTCCCGTTTTGCCTTATGACGCTGAAGCTTGGACGATGACGCCGTCTGATGCAGATGCAGAAAGTACTCCGTAGGATCTTTGGCCCTTGACAACGACTACCGCATTCGATTGAACTACAACCTAATTAAGCCTTAAAACAACATTGACATAGTCAAGTGAATTAACGCTGCAGCGTAGCTGGCTAGACCATATTGTGCGTATGGCTGAAGAAGATACTGCGAGATAGGTCTTCATTGCGGTTGTTGAAGCAAGACGGCGAACGGGTAGGCCGTGTTGGAGGGACCACTAACTACATAGAACTACTAATTGTAAAAGCCGCCCAAGAAGCAGAGGAGCCTGAAGGAGTGCTCTACATCAGGCCGTAAGCCGTTATATCTATAAAACAATTTATTGTGTACCTTAATATTAAAGAGTTATGAGAGTCTAAGCATGGCTACGGATGCAGAAAAGATCATGCTTGAACATTTAAGTTCTCTGCTTTACCAATAAATTGATGATTGTAAAACCTATATTAAGTTTTGAATGAATCATGCCGCTCTTTACAGTACGCATATGCTAGCGTCATAACGTGAAAACAACAACCTAGCATAATCATATATGCTCTTCTTTTCGCTCTCACAAAAACAAGCGTGCAAACTTTACGCTCTGCTATGGACGCTGCTAACACCAAACGTCATCCAACCCAAGCGTCACACAAACCGAGCGTTTAAACAGATTTTTGTTGCAGCTTAACCGTCGGTTTTACCCCTAAGGTTCGTCAATAGGTATTTCACATAAAAAGATCGAAATCCTACAACATAATTAAGTATTAAGTACTAAATAATATTGTTATTTATATGCAAATACAAATAACGGCACATTTGTTTTGACTTGCAAGTTTTAAATGTGATTTTTGATTCGCTTTATCATTGAAAGCTCTACAAATAGATCCAAAAACTGATCCATTAACTAGTGCAGGACTCCAATGCCTGTCTCATAAGAGCGAACTAAACAACTCTTTTGGAAGTTGCATACCTTTGACATGATAAGTTGCATCCAAATTCATGTGAAATCAGGACTTACTGTTAAAAGGTAGCGTGTGGAACAAAAATTACCAGATGGGATGCATCGTAATTAGCAGTTAACGTGTTACCTCGTCTTTAACGATGAAAAGATGCATGTTACTGATGTTCCTTACAAATATGGCGCGAGAGAGATGCGGATGTTTCATAATTGTTAGACGGAACTCTGACTTAAACGGAAGATTTCAATTGCATTTAAGTTATCATCAAGACCAAAATAGGCTCAGGGTCGAATAAATGCACGAGCATATAAAGAGCCACTAGACAACGCCCTAATCCTATTTGCAAATGGTCATGGCCGCAACTGCATATTTCCGCATAAACCCGCTCCAATCGAAGTCACTTAAGGTCATGCCATAAATCTCTTTTAATCCAATTGCAGTTTCTCGGTATGCCAGATACAAAATTTAGGTAAATCCATCTAGAGATTTCCAGCACACCCCTGACTAAGTCAGTGTTTGAGGGCCTTCCTTTTCTGAAGTGTCAGGCTATGCGTCAGCGCCTTTGTGCGATTGGACACTCGGTACTCGGTAGCAATTGTTAACCGATTGCTCATGTATTCAACATTCTATTCGAAGTTTCTAGGAATGCTAACAGTAGTTTTTTGGTTGCATGGTTTGTGACGCCACATTAGGGTCACAAGGGGAGAGGCGGTTGTTCACAATCTTAAAAATTTTGGTGACGTCATTTATAAACAGCCACTAAGGAGTATGCGCGTAATGAAGGAAAGCTAATTCGGGTGTGTGACATTTTTTTCACTAAAATGTCAACATTGCCTTATTTATTAAGCTCTCGTGAGACTATCAACCCAATTTGTTGGCTGTAGCTTGTATTTTTTGCAGTAATTTGAAAGTGTGGTTTAGATTTTTGACCTGTTATATGTTATCAGTTCAAAAAACCTTTCACTTTATAGTGAATATGGCAACACTGTTGCTCATATGTGTGTGTGTGTGTGTGTGTGTGTGTGAATGTGAGTGTGTGTGAATGTGAGTGTGTGTGTGGGCGCATCAAATCAAAAAGGCAGCAATAGGGCAATGCATTTTAATTTAAAGCAGACAGCCGCATATTCAGACACATACGAAATAAAACCCGAAATAAAAACAAACCATAAAAAAAGCGCTCACACAAATACCGAGAATAATAAAAAACTGCAAGCTAAAAAGCATGCACACACACACACACACACACACACACACACACACACATGCACACATAACAGTCAGTACATAAATAAATACTTGAACAAATATTTACAACTCTAGCGTTGAATTATAACCAGCGCCGGAAAGTATGCACTACAAAAATGCAGCAAGGCGAGCGGTCACACACACACACACTCGCACACACACACATACGCACACTTAAGAGCGAACAAGAATGCGCACACACACACACGCATGTACAGTTATATTAACAAGTAACGGGACTCACACCTGTTTGCGCGTATACATGCATGTGTGTGTGTGTGTGTGTGTGTGTGTGTGTGCAAGTGTGCATAAAACGCGCCGCAGCAGAAGAAGTGAGCAGCATTTTTATTTATTTTCTGTAGAGTTTGCACTTTTTCTTTTCTTTATTACTACACTTTTTCCTTGTTTATTTTCGCCTGCTGCAACCAAATATGGCTCAAATTCCTAGGCAGTTTGCCATAGTGCTGCATTGGGGGCGTGGCAAACAAGGCATGCAAGCAGATAAGGTGTTGCTTGAGCGAAGGGGAACGTGTTTCGGGTCTTAGGGAATCCTCGTTTGTAGCGCAAGTTTGTTTGGCAAAGCGCCTGTTTAACACTTAAGATATCGTATTTCTTACGCACACACACACACACACATACACACACTAACCAACAAACGTACAGACAGACAGACAGACAGACGTATGCGCATAGCTAACGGTAACCGCACAAAGGCACTGGCAAAGATAAATATGCATGCGGTTTTATAAGCACGGCAGTGCACGACTCACACACACACACACACACACACACAGACACACACACACACACACACACACACACACACACATGTATAATAAATATGTAGCTGTATATGTGTGGCACGTCAGGCATTTCAACAGACGCGCCTCCTTTTCGCCTTTCGCACATTTGCATGCAATAAAGATGGCGGGCGATAACTAGGTTGGCTGCCATTGTTTGCCTTTTGCTGTATTTGTACGCGTAAAACTTGCTGCCAAAAAAAGGGCAAAAAAAAAACAAAAAACCTAAAAGAACTCACACACACACACACATTAATATGAGCTACAAACAGGGCAAAGTAGTCAAGGCGGCGCTGTCAGCGTCTCTGTCGCTGTTGCTGCAGTCATGGACATAGCAAAGCTCTCGACTAGAAGGGCACAATGTACACTGATAGAAAAACGCCGTGCGTAAAGGTAGAATTTTATTCTAGAATTCCTACCATTTCATACTTGGAAAATTAAGCACTTGATAATACTTGAATTAAGACTAAATCAATCTTAATTTTTAAATTTAGCACAAATATGCTTAAAATAAGTGAAACTGATCTTGAATTAAGAGCTAAAAACTTGTATTAAGTCGTAAACGTGCTTAAATTAAAATCAAGAACAATATGTCTTATAACAAGACCGAAAGATCATTAGGTTTGTTGGTGCGGGGTGTGGGAAGTGAACTATGGCAATAGAGCGAATTGCAAATGACAGACTTGATCGATTCAAATTAAGAATTTTCGTACTTTAAGAAACAACAAGTGTGCTATACCAGTGTGCATTTGCCTATTTAAAATATTTAAATTACTTATGTCACATACCAGGGTCGAAATGGCCGCTGAGTACCACTTAGAACGAATATTTAGAACTACCATAAGCAACAAACGAGCCTAAACAACTCTAGAGGAGATGCATCCTATTTGTAGGAAGGCATACAATAGTTTGGTACAAGGAGTGGTCTTTGACAAATGAAGGCACAGGAATGGGAGTCGCAGAAGCGCGAACTCAAATGTCAGAATCTATGGGCATTATAACCAGCGTCGAAGCCGAAGTTTGCGCGTTAAGCCGACACGCGGATATAAATCTAAACAGGAACTACCAGAAATAGGGAAATAATATGGTTGATCTTTCCAAGTAAAACACGGGTGTTCGTCAAGTTATAAATAAATGCACAACCTGCTTTATTCAATGTGCAGCGCGAACTAACTCGCGTTGCCGCTCATACTTCACACTCAGACTATATATACATTAGGAGTAAGGGTGTACGAGACACACATATACTTAAAACTAAGAGAGTGCCTAGCACCCACATGCTCTTAAGGTATGCCTGCCATGTATACAGCATGCTACAATAGGACCAGAGCCCTTCTGTGGATCTGGAAGACACAGCTTCAAGCAACTTCTGACAACTGAGGAAAGACTGAGACGAACCGCGAAGTGGACAAACACCCCAGGCCTCAGACAGGCCAAACAGTTCCTCGGCTCTTACGACCTAAAAAGGTTGAAGAAACTATCGCAGTTCGAAAAAAACTCTATTAGAATTCTGACAGGTGTGCTTACTGAACACTGTAGACTGATGCGACACCTGAACGTGCTAGGCATCACCAATTCCAGCACCTGCAGGCTCTGCGAACTTGAGGAGGAATCCTCCCAGCACATCCTGGCTGAGTGTGATGCTCTGGCTAGAAGAAAGTTGTCCCGTTGAAACCATCCAGTATCATTAAATTTATAGCAGAGATAGAACTGACAGGCGAGCTATAAGCTCAGTAGAGGGCACAATAGATCAAAAACATCGCGGTGCTTTATTCCCCAACAACATTATTATTATTATTATGCCACATACACACTGACGCCGCAAGATGGCGCTAGTAAGCATTGACTTACATGGAGCAAAGCCATTAGTCACGGTAAACCACCAAAACCCCACAGACATCTTCTATCAAAAAATAAAATATGTATCGCTTCAATATTATAGATTACAGCTAAAAAAAAAAAAAAATTAAAATTTATTTTTTTACGATTTAAGCGTACTTTTTTTAACTATACTTTTTGAGTTTATGTCAAACACCTGTTGTGAAAATATAAAACAAAAGTCCACAAAAAAAGATGAATTTAAAGCCTGGACAGAAAAATAAAAGTAAAAAAGCACATCATTGTTTTTTTTAATGGATAAAATATCAATTGGCATAGAAGAATGTATATTAATATTTTGCATTACAACAACTGCAAAAATTGGCATAAAAAAGTGAAAATGCAAAACAAACACATACCAAACAAAACACATACTACACATTTTTCTGTTTAACACACTTTATTTTAAAAAAAACACTTAAAAATAAATATTAATTCACTTTTCAGTGCACCAAGCTCAATACATTACCTCGAATCACTTTTGTAACGAAGAGCTCGATATTTCAATGAATAGAAGGTAGCTAGTGTACTCTCTACCTGATCCATCCAACGAAGACCTGGCCTGCCCCTGCGCCGCCTTCTATCAACAACCGCATTGAAAGCCTCTCTCGCAGTAGCTTTTTCATCCATGCGCACAATATGGCCTAGCCAGCGGAGACTCTGGATGCTAATTCGCTTGACTATGTCAATGTCATTGTAGACCTCATAGAGCTCATCGTTCCATCAACTGCGGTAGTCGCTGTTAACGCGTAAAGGGCGAAAGATCTTACCTTCTACTTTCCGCTCAAGCACTTCAAGAGCTGATGCAGAATCAGAACCGTCATCGCCCATTCTTCAACGTCATGAAGAAAAACGGAATTAGCGTCTTATAGAGTTTAAATTGCGTCTGGCGAGTGTGGTCTGTAGTACTCATAAACCTACTACGACCAAAGTAACATCTATTAGCAAGAGTGATTCTCCGTCTTGATCTCCATGCTGACATCGTTCTTCATTGTGATGAGTGAAGAGAGAAATCTTTGACAACAGCAAAAGTATAGTTTTCAATTTCAATCTGAGAGTCCAACAGTGGCGACTCTGTAGTCGACGAAAACATGTACATGCTCCTATATTCAACCAGATCCACCCTGACAGATTTTTTTTCAATGAAATCAGTGCCTGTCGACTATGTCCTAGTGACAAAGTTTCAGTGAAGTTTCTGGCGGAGTCTTCGAAAATTCGTTGCCTGCAGTGTCCATTTGTCCAGCAAACTTGTTTTCAGCTGCAAGATCCTAATGCGTTTTGAAACATTTTTTGACGAGTCGCCAAGAAAATTGTTGTTAAAAAATAGATGACTTGTCTGCTGGGCTGTTTGTGAAGATACAAATAGTCTTTGAATCCAAGATGTCCTTGGATTCGAACGCTCACTTCCGTGGAACCAATGGTACAGAGGTCTTTTCAGATGTAAAAAAACGTAAGCAGGAAAAGTGCGAGCAAGTGTAAATTCAAATGTACAGTAACAGTACTGACGCTAGTAAATGCTACCACAAAGTCGTGCGTTTGACTCAAGGATTTAGCACCTGTAGATATGTAAAGGGAAAATTGGTAGTATTTTTTAGGTTATGGAGAGAGCATTCTTCGGCTAATTATGAACGTAATAATGCCAACTACGAAGTTAACATAAGAATGTTCTCAACTACAGATGACAACGTGCATATACAGCCAACTGAGTGGAGACTATTGTTCTAAAGCTATTCTTCAATAAATACCAACTGCTCCAAAACAATAAAAACTTTCAGTCAGATGCGTGCATGCCCTTTCTGCGGAGAATATCAGTATCAATAGACCACCTGTTAGACTGTTGCCCAAAGTTGGAAAACGATCGGAATCCTCTTTTCGGAACCCAACCTCCATCCCCATAAACTTTATTGTCCTAGCCAAGCTTCGCTTTACAGTCCATAGTTCAGCTTCAAACCCCGTCGTACACAGACTACGCCCATGATTATCGTTGTCGTAAAATAAAAGGCAATGTACGCGCTACGTCGCCGTACATTATGCAGATGTACGCCAGGTTCATGAATATATGCCAACATTTTGTCTATCCGTTTGCATATACTATGTGTTCGTGTGCGTGTAGGTGACGCTGCGGCGTATACTTAACCTATAACGAACTAGTAAAAAAAAAGCAAGTAGCGAAATATAAAAGGGAAACTGACAGCTGAACGCCATATGTTTGTGTGCGATAAGCAAGTTGCAGCTGCTGCTTCCTCTTCATCACTACAATACATACTATATATGTAGTACAAACAAGTCAAAAACTATATTTAAAATTAGCGCCACATAAGACGCAGTCGCCACATATAACAATAACGACGCGACAATCGATAGGACTTTATGTGGTAAGCAAGCAACTAGACAGATGACAAATGGCAATCCTAGAACCCCCATCTATACACCTGAAAACACATCCAAGTGCCGTTAAGCCATTGAATTTCTAAGTAAATCAAAACTGTGCAATAAAAGTTGCAATATAACACGCGCCAAAGGTGGCACGTGTCAGCGTAGTTTAAGGACTAGCTACTGGGCTGGGTTCCGGGTTAGTTGTGGGTGGCTCAAGTGCTAGCAAAGCTTATCTAAGCAAACGATAATGATTGCAATTCATTTTTATGACCTTACCTTAAAGTAGGGCATCTACACTTTGTGGTGCCATTTGCGAGGCATTAAAACTTCACTTGTCAAAGTGATAGCTAAAAATGGAAATGAGAGCGAAAATGCGGCCAGGATTTTATGATCGCCAAAGTTGAAGTTGTAATGGGCAAGCACTAAATTAAAACTACGCTGCACTGCGTCACATGATCGCCCCAAGAGACATAAAACTAATCTAGGTTAAAGCTGTTGCGACTGTATAAGGAAAACCATAAAAATAATCTGCCGCGTAAAAGTAAACTCTTCTAATTGCTTTGAACTAGAATTGCCTACAATTAAATGTTAATCGACATCTTCTAAGTAGCGAAGAACTGTAAATATCATGCAGGTTATATTCAGTCAATTCACTAAGAATTTTGTTTAGTTTATAAATTATAGTTAGTTAAATTTAAATTAAGTCAAATTATACCGCTTCGCAAAAAAGTTATTGGTCAAAATATATTTGAATTTTGGGATGAATTTTATCGTTCAATGCAAAAACTTTACTTGTTTTAACCCTCATCCTGTAACAAAAAAATCACCAAATTTGGGCAAATTTTTCCCAATATACTTTAAACATAATTTTAATATTATTATATGCGGAAATGCTTTTTACATATAAAATACATTGAATTTGTGACAATATTCGGTACTATTTTATACAATCGGAGAGAAACGGAAGCGAGGTCTTTTAGTATTTGCACCTTTATACGCTTGTATTGCCCATTTTGTAAGAAACCCGACGGTTGGTGTTCCTTTTGGTCAAACGGAAGTTGAGATATTAATTCTTCTAGAAAACTCTGCGGTAGAAATGTTTTTTTTTTATTGCATTTCGTATTTATAGACGATCAGAGGACATAAGCATAGCGCGCAGAGATGCGGTGCATATTACCGAATCGATCCATTTCAGGTGTATATACCCCGTGTTGTGAGCGGGTTAGGGAGTACCACCTCAGCATGTCAAAGCTTGTCGTCCGAAGCGACTAACAATGACGCTGGGTTCTTTCGAGACCAGTAGAGCTACCCCAGGCCTTAAAAGGGTTTGGGACCCACCACTTAAAACCACAATTCCAATTAAAGAATGTATTTACATCAGGCCGTAAACCGATAATAATTGTTATGGCCAGTTAAAAAGAAGAAGAACATAGCGGCTTAGCGTGTGTTTTTTTAGTGAAAAAACTTCGATAAAAAGACAAAATTTCGCAACAAATTTGGGCTCTTTCGGAAAGTTTGATTCGAGTCCGGCGAATTATCGCTTTCTCAAAAATTTAATATTACTCGAGTTTCGAAGTCAGCTAATCTCATCTTACACAAGAACTTTACTTCCTACTGTAACTCGAAATTAAAGGTAATAAAATATAGTTTGAATTTTTTTCAGAAACTTAGGGTCTACCGTGACTTGATTGTGTCTTAAAGGGCAATGAACTAAGTATCGTTTTTAAAATTTGGAAAAACAAATTTTCAATAAATTAGAGGTTGCTGTTTCGAAACCGTTTCGAATTTGCTAGCTCAGTTTTCAAATTAGCTAATCGCATATAACCGCAAACCTTAATTCCGCGATGGAAACTGTCATTAAATCGAATTTTATTATAAAGGACAACTAAAAGTGAGATTTCAGCATACAATATGTATGGCACAGCATTGCTTTCGTCTATAGACAACCAAAAGCAGCAACTGCTCAATATTCGTGCTAGGTTGGCAGTCCCATCAATTTTATTGCACATCGCAACATGGCAGATATTAATCAAAGAGCAACCAAACCAGAGCAAAGCTAACCAAGCGTTCTTATCTTATTTTTAGAATTGGCTGACTGAATTGCTTGGCTGGGAGGAAGATACAGTTGCTGCTGGCTGGGTTAACGCATGCCGGCCAAAGCGCGTAAGTGGCCAGTAGCGAGTGAACAGGTGGGCAGCGCAGCTGTCGTTGCCAATCAACCTTGACTCGTCTCGTTGGGCAAGAGTGGAGCTTAGCCAGCATTTGGGGGAGGGAGGAAGCGAACAGGTAGCATCAGCATCCTGGCTGGCTTGGCGCTTGCCTTGCCTTTGGTTGGTTGGACAGCGATTTTCCAATAAACTCAAATTGCATTTGATGAAGCCAGAGAGCGTTTTGGCCAAAGCCAGGATATGTTTTTTTCAATCACTTTGATTTTTTGCCATTTATAGAAAATTGAATAAAACTCTTGGCGGTGGCATTGCGACAAACTGGGCAATGAATGAGCGCGTGATTGCAAACGATTTGTAGCAGCTACACCAATACACATGCCATGTGGTAAGGATTTGAAGAGAGTGTGTGTGAGTGCATGTACAAGGCACACGGCTTTCGTGTGGCCAAGGACGAGCTGCTGCTGCTGCACTTGTAGGAAGTGATTAGTGCCAAGGCTTGCGTGCCGACATCCCGACCAGAAACAAAAGCAACGCTAACAATACAAAATTCAATTTGAAATCAGTGGCATGATGAGAATGTTGATGACAAAGTATGCCACGATTTCATTGTCAATAACATTAAACAGTTGCTTTTGTCTACACTTTAATACTTTTCATTGCTTTGACAGAAATACGCACAAAAATAATATATAAAATAAAAAACGAGTTAATAAAATCATAAGCCAAGATGCATAATACGCCAATACCAGATGGCGACCATCGGGTAAGACCATTAAAAATCTGAACTGTACGCTTAAACCTAAGCCCCTTTTGTGGCAACGCAGGAGGAGATGGAGCTGAACCAAGTCTGGCGCGCTTGTCGTAAAATTCAGGATGCCATTTTCCGTTACAAATATGACATCTGCGCAGATTTCAAGGAGTGCGATCCCACTTGTACCGGTTTTATATCGGGTAAGCAGTGGTTGCTTTTATCATTTCATGCAGCTGTTGCACTTTTATGGCTCAATCCGCAGAATCCATATTCACATCCATTTTGGGCAAGTATCGCAAGGTGTGCGGGCTTTCCGAGTTTGAGCTACGCGATGTTACCGACTACTTTCAAATACGTGATGGACGCATTGCCTATAGACAATTCTGCAAAGTGGTCTGCAGCGAGAGTAAGTTTTGTTAAATAGACCAGAAAACCAAATCTTGATATCAACTCAACAATACAGATTTGACCAAAAATGCCAGCAAGGATATAGTCACTGGTCTGGAATGGAACGATCCCTATCACTTGAATGTCATAGCACGTCCCGAGGATCGTCGTAAACTCTGCCAGATCTTGCTTAAGATTGCTCAGGAGTCACACATACCATTGATGCCCTATTTTCAGGACTATGAACTGGTAAGTGGGTTGACAGAGAAGTTTGTAGTTAACCCTAGCGAATAACACTAACAAACTTGTTTAATTTAACCTACAGTTTGTCAAACTGTCTTTTGAGCTGTTTCAGAGTACATTGGTTATAAATCCACTGCCATGGAACGTTTGTGTTAAGGATTTACTGAAAAGACTTGCAGATGTGGGAGCACCTTAACAGGGCTAAAATGATGACATTGTCCGCATTGCACAGGGAAAGTTTTAGAAGAATGATTGTGACTTATTTTGGCTTAAAGATTAACTGCGATTGTTGCACGGAAATAGCAATAATAAGTCTATGCGAAAAATATGAGCAGGGACTTCAAGCAGTTTAGAGTAAAATTTGACAACAAATGCATATTATTAGTGAGGCTGACTTTAAACTTAGTATATCATTTTGAAACTTAGCTAGAGTCCTTTTTGAAGAAACGTGGTTCCGGGAATAATCTCAAAGAAAGTGAAGACTATTTGTTCACAGCAGTCCAAACAAGAGATCTAACATTAAATAACCCAACATGAGAAAGTTCTCTCTTATAAACGCCACATTAGCATTGCAACCACAGAATGTTGATTTCAAGTTGTTAATTTAAGCGTATTGTTTGAAGTATTTTGATCCCGATTTCTGACTGGCAATAGATAGGTCTTATTAACTGGCCATAACAATCCGTTACCGGGTTACGGCCTGATCCAGAGCACTCCTCTGCTGTGAGCGCGCCTTTTCCATTCGCTGATACCAAAGGGTGCTAGTGTGCTCTCCACCTGATCCTCCAACGGAGGCATAGGGCATATCGGAACTTCGTCGCCTTCCTTCAAGGTTCTTCATCCATACGCACAACCTGACCTAGCAAGCGGAGCCGCTGGATGATAATTCGCTTGACTACATCAATGTCGTATAGCTCATAGGGTCTGTCGTTCCATCGAATGCGGTAGTCGTTGCCAAAACGTAAAGGGCCAAATCTTGCTCTCATTTACAACTAGACCCACCCTGCACATTCTCTTTCAAAGCCGCAAAGGCTCCGGTAACTGCTCTATGCAAGCAACTGGAGAACCTTATAGAATACAGTCCCTCACAGTTCTCCCTCAAAAGATTGAAGAGGTCGCAGGAAACGGCATCGCCTTTTCTTGGCATCAAATGGCTTGGAGAAGCTCATTCCTATCTTAATGGAGCTGCTTGTGTTGCTCAAACCACACTGTTAAGGTCCAATAAGTTAATTCACAAACGGCTTTAGTCTTTCACACAATACGCTCGATAGGACGAGATCTCTGCAATAGGGAGAAGGCTGATACCACGGTAGTTCGCGAACACCGTGGGGTCACTCTTCATGAGGACTGGGCAGAGGACACCAAGGTTCCAATCATCGGGCATGCTATTATCTACCCATATTCTGCAAAAGAGTTGGTTCTCCGCGGTGGTACGCAAGGAGTAGGAAGAAAATGAATTATTGAGTTGGCTTTAAAACAGCGATCGGCATCGTTAGCAGAGACGTCGGAGGAATTCAATACTGCTACAGTATTTGTGTGTCAGGAGAAGCATATATAGAAATATGTCCATTGGTAACTTCTCTGTTGCCGTGCCGATGCCTGCTTTAAAATTAAAAGACTCTCATAGTAGTATACAAAAAATTATAAAGACAGTCGGGACGGCACCCGACAGTGGAATACCCTATACCCTTTTTCTGTATAAACACTAAATATACCCATAACTCCAGTATTCTGGAGGGCAAATGTCATGGAATTTTGTAACATAGATCAAAAATACATTTATAAATGTGTGAAAATTTTCAAATCAATATATTGGGGGGTGTAATTAAGGTAAATCGATTGTGGGGAAGGGGTTCCACTAAAAAAAGTTGGATGCAGTTTTAACGATTAGGGTCACACGAGTCTCCACACCAAATTTTTTAACTCTAGCGGATATATATCCATACCTACATGTAGTGGAATTTTGAAGCAGTTTATAGGCGAGGGGGTGAGGGGATGAGGGTAAGATATCGACTTAATTCGACAAACTCCCTCAGCCTTGAGAAAATGCCCATCTTTTGGTAAAATTTATCAAATTTTTACTAGCACTTCTCCAATGAATTACAAATATCGTAGCAAAACTAATATGGGGTTAACTTACGCTCTCCTAACACATGTATATCTTAGATTTCCCGAAACATGGGCGTGGTCACAGTATCACATTTCTCACGCGTCCTGCACTTTATGAAAATTCAACTATCCGATGATGACTTTCTACTGCTACTCAGACGTTATATGAAGGACGCATATATGGTCAACTATGTGGCTTTTATGGGGCACGTTAATAATATCATAGAGTATCTAAAACAACATAATCTCATGGATATCAATGGCGTAAGACAAATATCTGATTATTTGATATAACATATATTTTCAAACAAACTTTATCTGCAGAAAGTAATTGATTCATTTCCGGGTCGTCTGGTGGAGCTGGATCTCACACAGCTGCCACCCATGAATAGCTGCAAAATTGTGCAACCCGTTTTGCCCGACATATGCAATCATCCGCAGAAGAACCGTAATGTGTGTGACATTATTTTCTGTGTACAGAACTTTATCCATAAGAATCGTGTGCGTTGTACGGATTTTCTGGAATGCTTTGATCAGCTGCGTATAGGCAGTATTACCAAGAATCAATTCGAACGTGGCTTGCATAACATGGGCGTGGGCAAGCACCTGTCGCAGCGGGACTTCGAAGGACTAGCTGCTCGCTATGGGGATCCGATTGACACCAATCGCATACGTTGGCGTCGTTTTGTAGATGAAATCGATACGGGTAAGCAGTTTCAAGTGCGCTTTTAGTCTAAAATGCAATCCGATCTCTTTGGACTTGTTAGTGTTTACCATCAAACATTTGGACAAAATGCCGGAGTGCATTGTGGAATCCCCACTAAAACACATTGTTGAGTTGCCACGCAAGGGTGCAATCGATTGGGAGGCTGTTCCAAAGGACATACGTGAAATTTATGTAGAAGCAATGGATAAGATACGTATACGCATACGCAATCGTCGCCTACATTTGCATCCATTCTTCCGCAACTACGATAAGTAAGTGCGCTTTCTGTAATAATGGTTTTTGGGGTTCCGTTGGGGGTTTACATTTTGGATACCATTCCTCATGAGGTTTTCCACAATTATATTCTCAGAATATCATTGGTCTCGCTTCAAAACGTATGTTTAAAGAACTCACTCCTACTGTTTTGACTCCGAACTTAACTCATTCTCCCATCCCTCCAGCAAAAAGGAATTCGGGCCGTCCTTCACCGTTTGATTCCAAAAGAATCTACAAGTCGATTAGAAGCTAGACTATCGAGAAGGTATCGATGCTGAACCCAATAGTCAGGAGGTTTCAGACTTTTGCACGGTTTTCATGTCACATGTCCTCACAACTCAAGCATTGTAAACTAGGGAGCCCGCTCATATACATACATATCACTCAAAACGCCTTTTATAGACGTGCCTTGCCGAAGAGGCGAGGGTGACGGTTTCACAATTCTTTTGCTTCTCCTAAGCCCAGTTCCCGTATAACACAAATATATCACTTCACTTTGGTTTTACAATGGCCCAGTTATAGCCTAAATGTGCCGAGGGATTTGGTTCTCAGCGAATGTCTCAGTTAGCCTACTTTTTCGAAAGCTCTTCACTTAATGAGGTTCAAATTACTATAGATACAATTGAAGTAAAGAAGCTTAATAGTATGTTAATTATGTAAAAAACTTTCAATAACAATAAAGTGATTTAATCAAAATCCTTCCGGATTTGATGGACTTATTATGGCAACATTATTTACCATAATACAATCTCATATCAATACAATAAAAGATGCGATCTAACTAAAAGTAGTCGGTGCAACAATTGCGACGAACTCTGCTGTCATTTCGAGAGTACATTTGATTGCGGATTCTGTTTTGATTAATTTCCAGATTGAACCACGGTCATGTGCTCTGCAACCAGGCCAATCAAATCTTTCGCACTAGTGGCATATTGCTTTCGGATCGTGAACTCGAATCGGTACTCCATCGCTATGGCAACGAGTTGGGCTTTCACTATACCAAGTTTTTGGACGATGTGGTTCCGGAGGAGCTACCAAACGCCATGCCCTGCATGCAAAAAGAGGCGCTCAAGGAGTGTCCACCCTTCCATCGTGACAAAGCGAAACCCGAAATGGACAGTGAAGAGAACATTGTGCGCATATTAACAGAAGCCCGGCGACAGGTGCAAACCAGAAGCATTGGTATAATGGAGTTTCTGGCTGACTATGATCGCCATCGCGAAGGTGAAATATTGGAGATGGACTTTAGGCGTGCGCTGCACACCGCCAGCGTTGTTCTGCCCGAGGATGACGTCGATGCTATATGCAACGTGTAAGTTCTAGGTGTTTGTTGCTTGTAGCTACCAGAAAGTGCTCATCCTATATTCTACTACAGTTTTCGCTCGAAGTTGCGTCATGCCTGTGTGCGTTATCGTGAATTCGTCAATGCGCTTAATCAGGTCTTTATACAATTGGATTCGAAGACGGAAGATAATATTGTGACCACTGTGCCGCTGCTGCATTTGCCCAATTTAGATTGCGTTGATTGCTTCCTCAACTTTGATGAACGCACCATGTGCTCGAGAGCCTTAATGAAGCTAGCTCGCAAACCTGACGAAATCTCCAATCTAAAGCAGGTCTTCAGGGACTTTGATCGTGTAAATTGCGGCTGTGTATCGAAGAATCAGTTCTTGCGGGCACTTACAATACGCGATATGCATACCATGATAAGTGGTCGCGAATTCAAGACCATATTGAAATGTTTTGCCAATAAGCGTGGGCTCTATCTGGACTTTAACTATCGCGATTTTCTCAACATACTCGATGTGCTCTTCCAAAGCGGTCAGGTTAAGCGCAACTTTTAAGTTACGCAACACGTTTCCATATCGCGTGGTACAAAATTTCCAGTTGCTCAACTTATGTTTCTGTTAAGCGTAACTTTCAATCTGAGCTTGAGTGAAAAATTCTCAGTTGCCAACTTGCTATCAATGCAATATCTATCTCTGCCTCTCTGTGAATTTTTTGTTGTAATCCTGTAAAATTAGGTTAGCTCGAAAAAAATTAAAGCTACTGTATTAAATAAATTATATTCTTGTTTTGTTTGTTGAAAAACTTAAATAAATAAACAAATCGGAGATCTGGCACGCAAATTTGTTACATACAAACTCTTTAAATCAAGTGAATTAGCCATCACCCCTTGGAAAACGCCACACGCCCTATTTCAGGTCCTACGAGAGGGGTGCATTGGGTGTCCCGGTGCATGAAGTATGCAAGGGTCCGCACTCGGTTACAAATCATCAAACTTATTCGCGACCTCCCACCATTTTCAGTTTTATAGTCACAATTTCATGACCATCTTGACATAAATTATGAACAGCTGGTTGCACCTTTTACCGTATGTGATTATCATTCTGTATTTTGATTAGTAGTAGTAGTTTTAATTAGTTCCAAAAGCGCTTTGGCTGGCAGGGTCAGTGGAATATTACCTCCACAAATGAATGTTCAAATAAAGATCAGATCAGATATTTGAATACAGATTGCCCTCTGCTTTGTGCGCGCTTTCTCCAATCGGTAATACCAAAGGTAGCTAGTGTGCTCTCAGCCTAGTTCTTCCAACGGAGTCATGCCCTAGCTCTTCGTCGCCTTCCTTCAACAGACGCATTGAAGTTCTTTGTCGCAGTAGCTTCTTCATCCATACGCACTTGACTCAGCCAGCGAAGCCTCTGGATTTTAATTCGATGTGTTTCGTTGTAGTGCTTATAAAGTTCTTCGTTCCATCAAATGCGGTAGTCATTGCCAATGCGTAAAGGGCCAAAGATCTTACGGAGGATGGTTGGCCTGTCATTTTCCGATGTTCTCGGACATACGATGCATCGGCAAAACATCGATGGTTGGCCTGTCATTTTCCGATGTTCTCGAACATACGATGCATCGGCAAAACATCGATGTTTTTAACACCATCGAACATTTTACCATCTCGTACGCCAACCTAACATACTATTATTCAAGATTATGCTTAAGTAACATATTCTCAGTTTTGCAAATAGTGTTTGCAGAATTGAGAGTGTCATCTCAAAGTTTATTCAAAGGCCAAACTCTCAAACTGCTATAGGTACAGGGTACGGGTATGCTAACTTTTATGTTGACATAATTTAGTCGTAGATCTATTGGTCTGTATTATATAGTATCTAGAAATCTTCTTATGTTCAGAGAGCTTAAGTTCCAAAAATTTCATATAATATACCGAAGTTTTTTCTATAATAAAAAGCAAAATTTGTAAATATAAAACATCGGGTAACCATCGATGTTTTAAGTCCGATGCATCGACCTACATCGATGTCCAATGTCGATGGGCTCTGTGATGGTCAACATCGATGTTTTGGTCTGGATTTACATCACTGGCACGGACTTGATGCTCTTTAATAGTACCACACAAGTTTCCCAAAAAAATAGACTGACACTTTGTTTTTTGTCTTTGTAATTTGAATTTAATTTTAAAAACAAAATTTGTTTCTTATTTTGCATATTTATAATTGATCTTTATCAAGTGTGTCAAGTTAGAAAACATTAAATAAATCGCTTTAGAGTTTTGGACTTATTTCGAAAATTATAAATGTAATGTTACATATTATCTATATATATGTATGTATAAAATGAAAACTTTGCCGCTTAACTTGCTAAAATTTACATAGTTTTGTTAAGTTTTGTTTTTCGTTTAAGAATTGCAATTAAAAGTTTTGTCCTTGCCGCACGAACGAACAACAATCGACCAAAATTCTAAGGCCAAAGCTCATGGCATAGTCAATGTGCTTTAAGTGTTTTTCCTTTTGCCCTTACTTCATCGCTTATTTTTAACGCTTACGCACTTGGCGCGTTTATCTTTTTTAAAATTTGTTCAATTCGCCTTCTATATAGCTATGGTATATACTGCATATATGTATATATATATATATATATTTATTTTTAACAAACTTTTTTCTTTTTTTTTGCAATAGTCTTTAAAAACTATACATTTTGCATTGAATTGAATTTACTGCGGATTTTTGTTTTACTATAATTGTTTTTTGTATTTTTTAGTTTATATTTTAATAAAAATATAAATTTCTCTTCTTTTAATTATTATTTAAATAGACTATGAGCGTAAATACATGCACAAAAAAAAACGTTTACGTTTGATACTTGGAAAATCGTTTTGTAATTTGGTGGATTTGATTTGTTGTTGTAGTTGAAGAGCAGAGGAGGCGGTAGGGACAGCTTTAAGGAGCAAGTCCTGTCGTCCTCAGAGTGCGCCTATGTTTAGCCCCTTAAGTTTAGAGCAGCTGGCAAGCAGGCTTACTTTTTTATAGTATGTATTTTTATTTTAATTACATATTACACTGCTAATTAAAGTTAAACAAATACTTAAGTTCTATTGTATTATATATATATATAGATGTATATATATATTGTAACTATGAAACATTGCAGCTGTATGAGTGATTCATTCTTGCTGCCTGTGTGCTTACAAATTATGCAGTTATAGCACTAAACAGTTACTCCATATATAATGTATCGAGTATCGAGTACAAAAGCAAATTAGTTTTGACACAGACAACTTCTCTCTATCACTCTATTGGATCTTAAGGTTTGCGTGTTTTAGAGTTTGCTGCGGTTTCGACTGTGTTTCTTTTCTATTTAGCTGTTGTGGGTTGCCAGGTGGTTGGATAGTTCAGGGTTGTGTATCTGTCTGTTTGCTTGTTGTGCAGCACTTAATGAGCGAGTGGCTGTGAAATATTGGCCACTTGCTGAATTATTACTTGTTACGTGTCTAAACCTATGTATATATATGTGTTTGTGAGTTTGTATGTGTGTGTGTGTGTGTGGGTGTGCCAAATGCCTTCAAGCTCACAGTTTTTGTTAATCAGCTGTTTTGCTAGTTTTTGCTGATAGTTGTTTTTTAAGTTATTGTTGTTGTTATTGTTGGAATGGCTGCTGCTTCTTCTAGTCTTGAAATGCGATGAGAGTTTTATGTTTGCCTGCAGTCCCTTTATGCATGTCTATATGTGTGTGTGTTTCTTTCTTTTATATATATATATATATATGTGTATGTGTGTGTGTGTTGATTTGTAGTATGCTGCAATTAAATAGAAAAAAAAGAAAATCTTTTATAATTAATGATGGAACTCGTAATTATAAATGTAGTTTTACAGTGGCCACTGTATTTCCGCTGCATTTCTGATTACGAAAACCAGCATGTTTCATTTTCAAAGTTTACAAGCTTTAAATAAACTTAAGAAATAACACTTAAAAACTTAAGTGGCATTTGTTTCGACATATGGGTTTTTTCATGGATACGCACGTGACACTCTTACGTCTGCAAAAACTAACAAAATTTTCTCTTGCAAACACTGAAATGCTTTGCGTCGATTCTCGATTCGTGTTCTCTAATACGAATACGCAAGCATTACACACTCCAACTGGAAACCATGGTTATAAATGTTGGCCACGTTTATAAGATTGATGTGCAGATGATGATCGACTTTAGGGTTTTGTTTTTATTGCAATGGTTCTTAGGTTTGAGGGCGTGTCGTTATATGCAAAGACAGATTTTTCGTTATTTTTGCAATCGTTATTTCTATCGGAAAGAAATTAAAGAAAAATTCTCTAAATTTTCTTATAATGACAACTGAGTTAAGCTGTTAGGACAAAATTTGAAATCATATTAACATTTGGGCGAGCCAGAAATCTCTTTCAATCAAATTTCAAACCCATTCAATTTGTTGGCAAGCCAGCTTTCAATTTGGACCGGTTTTCAGCCAAAAAAAACTTCTGTGGAGATGACCATATACGATATGTGTCGAAACTTGACTACCTACTTGCAACCAGAATTCAATCTAAATCGGCTGTTCTTTAGAGGACGGCATTTTGGAGTAGTAAGCAGTTTTTACAACCGATGCAAACATTTATACTTCGTTAACACCAGAGTTCCCTCTAAATCAGCATTAAAGCCGTGATCGTAACCGTTATGGTTATCCAAAACATCCAATTGAATTATAAAACCGTAATAGTACCGCGTGTGAGAAGCGGGTTAGAGAATACCATCTCAGCAGGTCAAAGCTTGTCGTATGAGGCGACTAACAGTGACACTGGGTTGTTTCGAGACCAGTAGAGCTACCCCAGGCCTTAAAGGTATTGTGCATAGGGGTTGGGACCCACCACGTAGAACCACAATTCCAATGAAATTCCCGATAATCGGCCAGTTAAGAAGAATCGTAACAGTACCAGAAAATAAATTGAGTTCGATGACCTCGATTCTTAGGACTTTTAGTTTGCCTTTAATCACATTTAAAATATTAATTTATGGATTTGGAATTTTTTGAAAAACAAAAACTGAAATAGCCATATATCGGTAAGCGTGTACGAAATATATGAATGGCTCTTATACGCTCACCACCCAGTAAATGCACACTGCATTGAAGATATCACGTGGATAGTTATATACCCTTACTACTCAGTGGCCACTCTTATCTTCAAATTTAGTCAAAGTTTATGATACTTACCATAACAAACTAAACTAGATAAAATTCAAATTATTTGTAGAGTGCAGTTATCCCAAAGTCCGCACTATTGATTAATAGGGCTGATGTCTGGGCTGACGTCCCGCGCCGCGTTGTTTGCCTGCATTGAAGCCGCCACCGCCGCTGCTGCCGCCGCTGCCTGGGCAAAAGTATTAAATAGAATGTTAGGAAAATGTTGGCAACTAAATTTAAGTGGGAAATGGTGTTACAATTGGAAAAGCAACTGTTCTGGGGTCTACGCACAAAACGATTGAAGCGACTGTTTTGAAAAATTTTGACCAAATCTATTTCAAAATAAAAAAATCAAAAAACAAGATGATATAGAAACAAAGGCTAAAGGTAAGAAATTTTGAAAGCCAATACGAGTTATACAAAAGAGCAAAGTTGGGGGTAATTTCTTTTGTGTGTGTGTGTGTAGATTTGCTGTGTGTGTATACCTTTGGGTCCGCCACGCGGACCACTGGCACCGCGACCACCAATGTTGCCACCGCCTCCGTTGCCGTAGCCATTACCGCCAAAGCCGCCATCAAAACCGCCGCCATAGCCATAGTCTTTGGGGGTTCATTTGATTTGGATTTTTTTCAAAATTTTTTTTTTTTCGATTGGATAGTTGGTCGATTCGTTAAACGCAAAATCGTTTAGAGAATTTAATAAATATCGAGCACAAAAAAGTCGCAAATAATTTTTTTTGCAAGAATGTGAGAAGAAACAAATGAATAAACACAAAATGTATATAAGAAAAAATATAAAGAAATTTGCTGCTTTGGTCAAAATTTTATGCGTACCCCTCTCTTAAACTCACTCTCTCAATCACTTTCTTTCTCTCTCGCTATAGGCCAAAGGGGAGACAATTCAAGAGCACAGCGCACAGTTCATACAGCAAACGAATTCCTTATAGATGTGGGTTGAGGTACGGTTCGGTTCGGTTTGGTTTGGTTTCGTACGCTTTGGTTCTAAAAAGCTTTTGATTTTTAGAATGTAACACAAAAAGTTGGTACGTTTTGTTTTTGTTTTTTTTTTTCGTTTCTTTTATTTGCTCATTTCTCGTTTATGGGTTTTGATTATAAGTTTTTGTGGTTCTATGCGTAGTTGTAGCTCAAAATACAATATATATAGTTTGGTTATTTCAAACAAAAAAAAAAAAATGAGTTTTAAACATTTTCTGCTGGTACACAATAAAAATTAAAAAGAAAGTAATCTTTCTCGATCTCGATCTCGCTCTCGGCGCATTGCGGCGCTCACACATACACATGTACATATGTATGCGGGTTGTTGTTGTTGCTGCTGTTGTTGTTGCTGTTGTGGTTTATCTTGCAGCTGTTGTTGCACACTGTATGTGGTTGTTGTTGTTGTTTTACTCGGTGTTGTTAGTTTTGTTGTAACTCGACTTATAAACATGTTTCACAATGTATTGCAATTTTTAAACTTTCTTTTCTTTCTTTTTTTTTTGACGCTTCTCTTTAAATTTTTACCTCATTTTCTCCACACAACAATTTCAGCATATCAATTTTAACGTTTGTTTGTTTTATTAACAAAAATTTTCATCAAATCGCTTTAAAAAAATTAGTTTTTAATTTGGCCAAAAATCATGCGAATTCATTTGCTGCTCTTGTGTGTGTGTGTTTGAATGTCTCACCTCAGCAAAAAAGTTATCAAATTTGATTTCACAAAAAAAAAAGATTTCGCAGTTTGTGCAGGTGTATTTTTTATTATCAGGGGCGTAGGGCTGGGGGGGGGCTCTTCGAAATTAGTAGTATTTAGAAAAAAACGTCTTGCGAAAAACAAAAACAAATGCAAATTGTCAACAAACTTTACTTTAAACGTGAGTTATTATTGCATTATATAAGTATTATAGTTACTTTTTACTTTCGTGTTGTTGCAGTATAATTATGGTTGTTGTTGTTGATAAAAACAAGAAAACTGTTTAGCTTAAAATGTTGGTTTTGTTTTGCGAATGAAAAAAAACCAAGTTTATATAGAATTTTTTAAAATTACTTTAAGATTTTTTTTTTTACGATTTTTCAATGCGTTTTCACTAAAAACAAATATTAATTACGCTAAAATTACTTTAAATATTTAGTTATATATTAAATTTAATGAAAAAAAGATATTTTTTAAAAAAAAGAATAAAAAACGTTTTACAAAGGCAATAAATTGTAGTTGTAGTTGTTTGATTATTGTTGGGGTTTGCTTTTTTTTTTTTGTTGTTGTGGTGTAGAAACAATTTTGGATACAGACGTCAACAAACCGGAAACCGATACAAGTTACAGGAAATAGTTGTAAAGCAAGACGGCTTGAATTTAGAGTTGTTTGTTGTTTGTTGCTGTTTTCTGACTTTTGCTCTTTTAGTTTCTCTTTTTTTTTTTTGTTCTGTCGTTTTTGTGAGGCGAAACATCGGAAAATTCGGTATTACAATATAATTAATATAAATATGTTATACAACAAAATTAACATAATAAAGAAAGTAACATATTATTTTAATTAAAAAGTAGTACACAAAACTTATTCAAAATATGAGCGCCCATAACAACGGCTGCACTGCTTGTCGACCAAAACATTTTGAAGGCACTGTTTGGAACTGTTTGAAACTGCTTGCTCACTGTTATGGCTGCTCACAAGCTGTCAGTGTGTGTGTGTGTGTTTTGTTAGTTTTGAAATTGGAAAAATCATTAAATTTAATATAAATGGGCACAAAATTTAAATTTGATATATATATATAATGTTTAAGTATAAAAAATTTTGTGTTTACATTTTAAAGTTGGATAGACACACATATATATATATATATATATATATATGTTTATATATGTTGTATGTAAAAGTATTTAGTATAAAAGGGACTCATTGATATATATTATTTTAGGTTTTTTTTTGTAAATTTTTAAACTTGCTAAAAACATTGAGAAACATGCAGTTTTTAAAAATAAATTACTCAATTTTATATGCGCATAAAATACATAATAAATATATATATATATAATTAAAGAATTTGCTGTTCTAATCATCAAAATATGTGTTAAGCAGAGTTGTTATTTAAATATATATATAGATAAAATGTTAATATTGCATATGAAGTGAAGCAAAGAATAGGTTTACGAGTTTGTGTTTATTACTTAATATTTAAAAAAATAAACCATTTAAAAAGTTATATATGTGTATGTATAAATGTTTTCAAAATTACAATTACTAAAATTGACGAAGTGTGTTATACTTTATGCTTGTTTTAATTAATTTCATTTCTTTTTATAGAACAAAATTGCTACGTACGGAGATCTTGTTGTTTTTTGTTGTTTTTTCGTTTTTTTATTACCATCATTTGTTGCAGTTGTTGTTGTTCTTCTGTACAGTTGTTGTTGTTGTTGTTGTTGTTGTTGTTGTAGTCAAACTGCAATGCCGCGTTGCGAGCAACTTTCATAAATTCTCCTAAAACAAGTCTAAATTGATTTGATGTGTTCTTTCTTATGATCTTCTGCTCTTTTGAAGTTTACGTTAAAGAAATATCTATCGTTTTCTCTCTACGAAACAGAAATGCAAACAAAGCAAATAAAAGAATGTTGTGGCCGGCCCTTTTAGTAGAGCAGCAGGGTTTTTTTTTTTGACTTGTATTTTTAAGCTCAACTCTTTAAAAGTTTTAAATGCAAGAGAGCGTGTGAGCAGGTTCGAGGATCAGAGATCTCTATTCGAAAACGCCTGCTTTTCAAGTTCAGTTTTGTCGAATAATACAAATTTGGCTCTTTTTCTCTGGCTGCTTGGGCTGCTTATAATTCTTTTTTGTTGTAGTTGTTGTTGTTTTGGGTTTTGTTTGTTTGTTTTACAAGGTTCATTTGCCTTAAAATAATACTATCAAAAATAGTACCATGTTACAATGTAAGCTTGTTAAATATAAATATACATTCTATATTTATGTATATATACATATCTATATGTATGTATATATATATATGTGTTTGTATGTTGCATACGAAAACATATGCATTGCAAATATGTTGTTATTATTCCATTTTCAGAAATAATATTTTTATATGTATCTAAAAATATTTTTATATGCTATATATAGTATATATAATATATATATTTAAATAGAAGTTCAAAGCTTTGATTAGGCGTTTCGTTTGTTTGCTGTAATTGGTTTGTGTGTTTTTTTTGATTTTTTTTTTACCGTTTTGTTCAACAAAACAAAAAATGTTGGTTTGAAAAACTATTTAAATTACTATTTTGTGGGTTTTGTTCAGTGTATGCGTGTGTGTGTGTGTGTGTGTGTGGTGTTGGGTGTATGAGTATGCGTTTTTGTGTTTGTGTCAACAGAATTTGGTTTCATCAAACAATAACAGTTATATATATGTATGTAGTTAGTTATAGTATTTGTTTTTTTGTTTTTGTATATATAACAATAATAAAATAAAGGCACAAGTTGCAATTGTGCAAAAAGCCAAAACGCTGGCGCCTTTTCACACAAAATTCTCTCTAATTCTCTCACATAATAATTGGCACATCATAAACTTTGCACTGTTTTGTTATTTATGTGTGTGTGTGGCTGTTGTTGTTATTGTTGCTGTTGCTGTTGCTGTTGTTATTGTTGTTGTTGCTGTTGTTTGTTTGTTTTGCTGCCTTTGCGTTTGAGGTATTTTGTCATCTTTGGAAAGTCTGTTGTTTGCCTTTGCTCTCAGGCAAAGCGATCCTTAACAGATCGCACACACAATGCCAACAACAACAGCAATTTGTAGTTGTTGTTGTTTGTTGTTTGTTGGTTGGCTGTTGTTGTTGTTGTAGTTGTTGTTGGTACGTCTCGTGAATCTTCTCTCTAGTCATTATTTTGTTTCTTTAAACAACACAATCATATATATATATATATATATATAATATACAAATATATATATAATACACACGCTTCGTCAGTTTTATTTATATATGCTAAACAACTTTAAAAAAAAAAGTTTTTTTTTTTTTTTGATTTGTTAAAAATTTTATAGCTTTCTTCTGGTAAATAGCTAGCAAAAAAAATATTGCATTAATTTTACGCTTTAAAATTTAAAAATCAACTAATATTTTTTTGTTGCATTTAAAATTAAAAATATAGTTTTATATAAAAAAGTATATATGTATATATGCATGTATAATTATTGTTCAAGAAAAAGCTTGTCAACATTTTTCTTTAAGTTTTTTAAAAAAAGTAATAACTTTACGTTGATTTTATAAAATGTTGCAAAAAATGTGCTCTAAAAATTATATAATTAATATTAAAAAAAGTTTGCTTTAGATTTAATAATTAAAAAGTTTTCTTGTTTTTAGCGACGTTGTTGTTGTTGTTGGTTGTTGTTTGTTTGTTTAGTTGTTTGATAGAAATGCAGCAAAACGTTTCTTTGTTTTTGTTTTTCTCTCAGCTTTTTTTTATATATATAAATAAATATATATGTATATATATTCTCTCTCTTATTCTCAGAGGCTCTTTTATATGGCAAAAACAACAACTTGAAATATGGAACTCTCTTTCCCTAGGTCTATGGCAAAGCTTTTTTGAAAATTAGAAGACTTAACATTGTAGTTGTAGTTGTTGTTTGCAGTGTAGCTGTTTACACTATATTTGCTTTTGCCTTCTCTCTCTCTCTGAGTGTGTGTATGTAGAACTACATACTACTACTACTTAAAATTGCTGATAGTTGTTGCTATTTTGCTTTGGATGGTAATTACTTGTCGTGTTGTTATTGTAATAATTTGAATGAGCATTATTTTGGTTTTTGTATTTACCATAACCATAGTCATATCCATTATAGTAGCCACCGGCATAATAGTCGCCATAGCCGCCGGCACCATAACTGCCGTAGCCGCCATAGCCGGAATATGAACCCTGACCATCCCATTGATGAGAGTAGCCTGCGTATTTGTTTTGAAAGTTGTATGTATATTAAATGATCTCAGCAAAATGTATGCCTTGTTTTACTAACCACCGCGTCCATAGCCGCCACGTCCGCCTCGCATACCGCCTCGTGCTCCACCTCGCATGGCCATCATTTGATTTTCAGGTTTAGGTGTGGCACGCTTTACATCGACTTCCTTGCCGGAAATCTTTTGCTTAGGCGTCTTTAGCAAATCTGTAACCACCTGCTCCGAATCGAAGGTAATGAAACAGAAGCCCTTGCGCTGGGACTTTTGCTTATCGAAGGGCATCTCAACTTCAACAATCTGTTTGGAAAGGATAAAAATCAATCATAAATACTACTTTCGACTTGACGATGATAATACTCGTCGAACAATATATGTATTTACAAGCAATTTCAGATGCAAAACTTTTGGCTTGCATCGTTAAATTGTGCATTTCCTTACAATATTATCTTATCTTTAGCCTAAAGCCCATAAACCTTGTAATTAATTCTCACAATAAATTTTTTAATAATAATACATTATTATTTTGCAAAGTTGATACGATTAAGCTCAATGACGTTGAGCAACACACGCAGCTCCGTCAAAGTAGGAAAGAGCTTCTCCAAACCCTTTGATACCAAGCGAGGCTTCAGACAAGGCGACGCCCTCTCCTGCGACCTCTTCAAACTTTTGATGGAGAATGTGTTGCGAAAGGCCGAAGTGCATCGGAGCGGGACTGTATTCTATAAGGGTGTCGAGTTGCTTGCATATCGATATCGTCGGGCCTACAAAGCCAGCTATTGAAAGAGAATCTGCCAGGGTGGGTCTGGTGGCAAGACGAAATATATGCTTTCTTAGAGTAATGATACACAGCGGTTGGACTCTCAGATTGATGTTGAGAACTTTTGATGTTGTCAAGGATTTCGTCTACCTTGGCACCACCGTCACAATGAAGACCGATGTAAGCATGGCCAAAAGTATGGTCTCAGTAGGCCAATGAGTATTAGAGACCACTCCCGCCAGACGAAACTAACACTCTTTTATAAGACGTTCATCCTTCCCGTTTTGCTTTATGGCGCTGAAGCATGGGTGATGACGCAGTCTGATGAAAATGGCCTAGGAGTGTTTGAGCGGAGTGTACTCCGTAAGATCTTTGGCCCTTTACGCCTTGGCCACGAATACCGCACCCGATGGAACGACGAACTCTATGAGCTCTACGACGACATTAACATAGACAAAGCGAATTAAGACACAGCGGCTCCGCTGGCTAGGTCATGTTGTGCTTATGCATGCAGAAGCTCCTGCGAGAAGAGTCTTCAATGCGGTTGTCGAAAGGAAGCGACGAAAGGGTAGACCATATCTCCGTTGGAAGGATCAGGTAGAGTACACTAGCTACCATTGGTATCACCAATTGGACCAAGCTCGCGCAAAGCAGAGACGCTTAGAGGAGAGCTTTAAGTCAGGCCGTAACCCGGTAACGGGTTGTTATGA
Organism: Chymomyza caudatula; assembly: GCA_035041775.1. Taxonomy (NCBI): domain Eukaryota; kingdom Metazoa; phylum Arthropoda; class Insecta; order Diptera; family Drosophilidae; genus Chymomyza; species Chymomyza caudatula. The sequence goes on along the minus strand of JAWNKW010000032.1, from coordinate 856,841 downwards.
CTAGTTAAGTGAATAAGCATTACTATTTTAAGCCTGTAATTTTGATTAGCTTTTAAGTTTCGACAAAATTGGCTTTGCAATCGAAAATATAAGTAATGTTCCATAATTTACATATAAAAGCTTTTGCCTTCTAACTCTAATCTTGAGCTTGAAACCCTTTACAAAAACAAAAAACCCACAAAAGTCGATAGTTGATTTGTTTGGAATCAAGAATTGTTCCATAAGTCGCTAACATAAACTATTGGCTTGACACTTGATAGCGATTAACTTACATTGCCAAACTGTCCAAAGTAGGTTTTGATTTCCTCGTCGCTGATCTCTGTTGTCAGTCCACCAACAAAGATCTTGCCATGTCGCGCCTTGGCCTTTTTGGGATCAACTTTCTTGTTGTTAATAATGTGCTCCTCAGCAGCACTGACCTTATCAATAGCTTCGGTGTTAGTGAAAACAATGAAGGCGAAACCGCGGGACCGACCAGTTTGTGGATCTGTCTTAACATTAATGCCTTCGATTTCACCGAATTTTCCAAAGTGATCGCGCAGCTCCTCTATAAGTGGATAAACATATAAGTTAAGAGCTCATAGAGTTCTTGGCATTAATGGAACTTACTCTCTGAGGTTTCCCAGCTTAGGCCGCCGACAAAAAGTTTTCTGTGAAAAATTTAAGGAAATCAAACTTTAAACAGCTGTTTATATATAACATAATTAGGTTTAAGCAAACAATTAGGGGAAAAAGGGGAATAAAATGTGTCTACTGCGCGTAGCAATTTTAAACATTTTAATATATACAAATTTTGCATTTCTGCTCTTTTTTGGCGCTTACAAACTTTACTTTAAAATTTAACTCTCTTTAGTTTTTGCTGAAAAAGTTTATGACAGAGCGAGGTACAAAAAAAAAATAACTCACCAAATTCTATATAAGAAAACAGATCTTAAAATTACTTTAATTCTTTGATATGGTTAAGAAACTTTTGTGAAGACTGAGCGAAAGAGTACGACGAGCGAGCGAGCGATCGAGAGACACAAACGAGCGAAAAATATATGCAAAGAGTGAATTTTAAGTTTAATTAAAAAAATAATTTTAGATTTCTTTTTTTTTTTATACATTAACAATTAGTTTTAAAATACGTGAAATAAATGCAAAGTTTATTTAATGCTGCTATGTTTTTTTTTTTTAATTTTATTTATTTTTAACTTGATTTTTATTGCTGCTTTATAAAATTTTATGTAAAAGGCACACTTAAAATATTTTGGTACGTTACTTAAGGTTTGGAAAAGTCTCTGCGGGTTATCAATTTGGAACTCTCGTCACACGGCGGCGGAATTTAGTGTACAAAAGTTGATATGATACTTTCAAAACTTTATGCGACTCGAGATTTCATTTGCAATACGGTTGTTATACGTATGTTTCGTTTCGTTACGTTACTTTCATTCATCGGTTGCGCTTTTCTAAGTAGGCAAAAATAAACAAAAAATGCGAGTCTCTTTCTCTCACTTTGTGGTAAACAATAAAAATGTACGTTTAAATATAGATCGGATCCAATTGAACTCGAGAATTTGTTGATAATTTTGTGTGTATTTTATTGTTTTTATTTATTTTGTATTTTGGTTAGATAAATACCATCATCAACATCTCGGCCATGTTCGAAGCTCCGTGGCGCGCTCTGCTGCATCTGCAATTCCTCTTGGGCGGTAGTTCGGTCTATTTTCCAAATTCCGCTGTGTGAACTGGTAGGGACCTGGGCTTTGTCTCAGGCTTGAGAATAGCTTAGCTTGACTTTTAACTTCTCTCAAGACCTGCCGGAGAGGAACAAGGTTAGTTCGCTCAAACACAACAGGATAAGCTATGATTTTTTTTTATTTATTTTTGTTTTAGTTATTTGGTAATTTGTTTTACACTCAAAGTTGGGAACACCATACGGCAAGTTTTAAGCATTTGTTCTCTCTTTTTGTCTCTTTTTGTGTTGCGGGCGATCCAGTTTGCATCGGGCATATAATATCATCTTATTTACAGCATTTGACTTAAAATTAGCTTAAATATTAAATGTAAACATGAGTCAACGTAGTAAAAATATAGTCAATAAAATCTAAGCAAAAAAAAAAACCAACAAAGAATTGCTAAGAATGGGCACAATGTCAACTTAATTAGAATTATGTATATAATCAGCTGCCGCTATCTCGAATGGCGCCGAGTAATTAATCAACTTGACGAAACACCTGAAAAAGCAAGTCAACAGATAATGATAACACTGTCCAACACCAGTGATGATTCGCGGACACTGGTGCTTGATCATGTGCTGTCTAGATGACCTTTATTATACCCTGTACACATAGTATACAAGGGTATTATAGATTTGCATGTAACAGGCAGGAGGATAGCGATTGAACCATGTCCGTCTGTCCGTATGTGGGAATAGATCTCCGAGACCTTAAGAGATAGACCAAAAGATACTCGTAATCCCATGTAAGATGAAGTTTATCGAATTGAGTTGATATACGCCCCCGTTTCCCCCCAGCTGACTTTCGCGGTTTACAACCGCTCCGTTGAATCTATCAATTCTCGAAATCGGATAAATACATCAAAAGTTATAGTCAAAAATACGCAAATTTTTCTACTCGAAATTTTTGATAGATGCCAAGATTCTTCTTCTTAACTGGCTATACCCACCCGTTACCGGGTTACGGCCTGATATATTCCTTTCATTGGAATTGGGGTTTTACATAATTATAAGTCGCCACATACGACAAGCTTTGACCTGCTGTGGTGGTAATTTCTAACCCGCTCACCACACAGGGAAGCGGGAGTTGCCAAGATTATACATACGTAACTAAGCACAATTGTTTTTCCTAAGTACCAATATTTTCCAGATAGGCTTAACGCGCATGGCATTGTTGGATGTAGACATGGATGCAACCTTAGTGTAAATGAAAGTCTTTAGCCGCGAGAGTGCAGTTTTATATCGAATGTAGGAAGGTCAAAGCCCAATATGCCACCAGAATTGGTACATTTTCTGGACATTGTGTAATTGTGACTAGCAACTGTGTCCCTATTCGAATAACAATTATTCAGCTACTTCAAACAATTGGTTTTGGTAAAAAATTTAGAAAGTACAACGACAAAAATAACAACACTACCGGCTAAACCAGAATGTATCTCAGCAACGCTGCAAAACCGGCAAGCAAAAGAGAATGGTAGAGAGAAGAAAAAAGGCAAATACACAGCAGCAGCAGCGCGACGTGACGAAAACAAAGCGAGCACAAGACCGCCATTTTGACTAAAGAACTGGAAGAGCATGGAAACGAATGAACGAACGCAAAAATAATAACGAATGGCGGCACAAAAGCAAATAAAGTAAAAAGTAAAAAAAAAAAATTTTTTTTTTGCAAGTGAAAGGCAAAGCAAGCAGCTGGCATAAGAAGCCGCGGGAGCGAGAGCGGGGCGCACACGTTCACGTTTTTTTTTTTTTTTTTGCTGTATGTGTGTGTGCAGCCCAGCTAAACATAACCTCACAAAGTAGGGAAAATGTGCTTAGAATTTGCCAAAAGTTGCTGCTGGAATTTTTCTTGCCTCGCGAATTGTAAATATATGTATTGAAGGCGTTGCGTTCGTGCATATCGTATGTAAAATAAACAAAGAATTGACTTCGAAAGTACAACGAAACGACAAACCCAATGACTAAAGTTCTTGTTTGCGCTCAGTTAACAGACGAGCAACAACAAAAATTTCCAACAATTTCCATTATGTACATAATATAATATCGCATTTGTTAAATTTTCTCTGCTGCTTATTTGTACTACGCGAGGTACAGTCACACGCGCGCAAAACAAAGGGGTCAGCGGCAAGCAAGACTCCCGCCGCCGCCATCGCCGCTACCGCATACAAGACGGTACACTTTTTTACACTCAACGCGTTAGCTTCGCCTTTACGTAACAGCAGAGTAGTAGGCGGTAATAGTTAAAAGTAATAGTCAGGCACATGATTTCTAAGAAACATTTTTTTTTGTCTTGCTGCTTCTCTATATAACAACTATGGGGCTTGAAATACCTGTCGTCATCGCGTTGGTTCGCCAGAGCGCCAGCATGATCTGAACTGCCATTTGTAGAGCCGGCAGCACCCGCCGCATCACCATTTTCAGAGCTTGTGACGTCGGTGGTAACATCCTTGGTGAAGTCTTCGCCATTCATTTCACTGTCGACTATTTTGTCTGCCATTTTTATTTTTGTTAAAGTTGTGTGTGGTAGGTGGTTTTTATTATTGCCAATTAAAACTTAAATGCACAGCGCACAATTGAAGTTGATTTTAACCAAAAAATTCTATTTTTAACACTCGCAAAACTCTCGCGCGTATGCTGACGACTAGTTTTTGGTTGGCCGGAAAATGACAAATGCAGCGACAGCGTGTGTATACTGCGATGGCGTTGCCAGTGAATTTTTGTACAATGGGCACAAATATTAAAGTGTATGGCAGCCAGCGCATACCTTAAGGCATATTAAAGCAATTATTATAAAATCAAATTAAACAGCAGTATTTTAAACCTAATTTAATTTAAATCAAGCTAAAATCGGCATATAAAATCTTTGAAATTAATTGAGTTTGTCCGGCAACTTTGTCAACCAGTGTTACTACATATACAAATTGTAGTAGTGTGCACACTGCTAGTATGCATTATATATTGGCTTCCTGCAAACTCAGCTAGATTTATTTTCAACCAATTAATTCAATGCTGTGCAAATTCAAGGCTTAAGCCACAAAAATCAACTACGGTAAGTTGCTAAATTTGCATGTAAATTGTCCAAATTTAGCTCATTTAGTGCAGTGTGTACACAAACTATTTGTGGCAAAAAGAAAAACGCCGCCATCATACAAGCATACGCACACATACACGCTACAAGAATAAAACGCTGTAGAAGCAGAGGCAAAAAGAGGAACGAACGTCGGTTCTCTTCTTAATTCAACACTTGTTCAATTTCATTGCGTTTGCGGTTCTTTTCTACACAAATTAAACAAAAACAACGCATGCAAACTTAATTAATAACTACTGTGATCAAAAACATCTAAAGCAACAACAAATTAAAGCGCGAAAAGAATTGCCAAAATTGTAATTTTTTGAACAAAAAATTGCAACAAAGCATCAGACGACGGTGACGAAAAGAGTAAGAAGCAGCAGACAAACGTGCGTGTGTGTGTGTGTGCATTTACCTTAACGAAAAAAATCACAAGCACTGATTTGAAGAAAAAAAAAAAATACCATACATTTCATCAAATTAGGCCACAGAACATACAATATTCCTGGCTTTAGACCCTGGCCCGCCCTGCCGGACACCTAAACCCTATATTGAACAAAATTCAACAACTTTCGATTTTGTGCAGCCGAGCAACAACCTGACTTGAACTTGGTAGTAAAACTTAAACAAAAGCAATATTTGTGAGCTTTAAACAAACAGCAACGAAATATTCAACATTAACCACCACAGGAGTATTTCTTAGGTAAGTGCGCCGGTTTCAGTTGTCCAAAATAAACAGGGTGGTGGCCATTGCATGCATACAAAATATAGTTCAATAACATTCATTTGGGGTGGTTCGTCGCTGGGGCGCAAAGTTAAAATATTCATTTTTCTGTACATACATATATATATATATGTTTCTACGTCTAAATTTGTTTATCTTTTGCGGCATCAACAACAGTTTTGCCTTTACCCAAAACCTAACCTAGAAAATTAATGCGCGCGTATAAAAAATGTTGTTTTTGCAATTTTTGCACAGTCAATCATAAAAGTTTAACTACAGTTATACTTTTTAGATTATGTTAAAAAAAAGTTATTTTATACTTTACTTACTAAAAATACATTTGCCCATTCAATGCGTAAGAACTGGTGAAATGAATCTTTTACTTAGTGACTTAGTTATTTATAATATTTGAAGGCAAATGTTTCGTTTCGCTGTCTTGTTTAAACACTGCTTTCACTTTTCAACATAGAGCGGCAAATATTCTTTTACCTACATATCGCTTTTTTCAATTTATAAAGACGAGATTTACTACTTCAAAAGCGGGCCATCCTTCCACTTTTTCACTACTACTCTATTTCAAAATGATTCCGACTGATTAACTTAGTTTGCGCTGAGAAAAATTTCCCTTAAAACTTTTCTGACACAAGCCAAACACCACACTGTAGACAATGCATCAAGAAAATTAAAGGATTATTGTTTTTTTGCTTGTACTTCGAGTTGCCTATGAAGTTTTTTTAAATTACATCAAAAAGAGAGTCGAAATAGTTACATATTAGATATTGAACCGAAAATTGTTCTCAAAAGGTTTGCATGTGCGTACACTTTTTGCATTCACTGTATAAATATTGCCTTTATATCGCTTCTTTGTTCGTCTGCCTACACACGCGGTTAAGGCAGCAACAACACTCGCAAACACACGCACACTCGTTCAGTGGCAGCAAGTAACTGTGCTCTGTGCTCTCTTGTCAGTTGGTTGTGTTCTGCGGCGCGCGTTTTTATTTTTCGTTTGTTGGTAAGTCTTAAATTAAAGCCAAAAGTTTCAAAAAAAAATTTATCATTTGCATCAGAAGTTAAAAGTCTTAAAATTCACATTCCTGCGCTACGTTTTTGTTGCGAAATCGCTGCAGCAACCCGCAAATTTTTTTCACGGCCTTTACGCCTGCTCTTCCGATTTTGTTCAATGAAATAAACATGCATATGTACATATGTACATACATATGTTGCTATATGTAGGAACACTTATATTTTTGCATGCTTTTAAATATGTACATACACGTGCATTGTTGTGCTGCGGCGTTGTTACCATCCTTTGCGGCACAACCTTGAGCAGGGCAAACATAACCTAAAAAAAACCTTACATACTTTGCGCGCCCGCTACGGCAACCGCGCTGCTGCTGCTGCTCTGACGCTGCCTGCGTATGAGGTCATTTACTTTGCGTGTCGCCAAGTATATATAGTGAAATGTCCTTTTGTGTACGCTCTGATCAAGCACCTCGCACGTGTGCGCGTCCATCCAAAATATACGGCGCTGCAGTGTCCAAAAAAAGCACAAGTTACACCAACAGCAACAATAAAGTAAGCAAAGCCGGTCTCAGTGGCAGCTGCATTTTGTCGCTGCCTTACACGAAATTTCCCCTTTATATATTTTCGGTGTTTGTGTGTCCAATGACGCAGCGCGAAAGTGGGTCAAATTGCAACCGCTTTGGATTTTAGTGTATTTATTCCTTTTGCGTGTATGCCCACACTTTGTCTTGCACATTTGCAATGCAACAACAACTATAAACGTATATATAGAGTTTCAAGTAAACTGATATACCAAGCGCAATCAAGTTAAAAAACGATAAGATCGTAGCACTCACAACCCCGTACTGTCCAATCTTTCGGATTTGTTCCTTAAACGTTTAAAGCGGCCAATAACACATAAGTGGCGCACAAAAGTGCACGTACAAAATCTCACTTTCGGCAGGATATGGCGCAGTGAAATCATTCAAATTAGTGCGAAGTCGAAGCAAAGTTTAAGGTTTTCATGTATCGTTGCCATAGAGGTTGTTCGAACTGTCCGTGGATAATAGTTTTTTTTTTTTTTTGTATAGCATTGGTCTTGGTCTCCTACCAACTTGTTGGCAGGAACTTTCGTATTTTTATCTACATTTGAATTCGACAATTTTGATATTTCACCAAACTGTTTTCCACTATTACTGAGTTGATATCGAGCATTATTTGAATACATATAATACTGAATCTTTAAATATTTGTAATTTTACCTACACCAAAGTAGCCATTGCCTTATTAAATACTTTGGAAACTTGTAGTTACTGGTATTTTTGAGAATACAAATGTATGATTTACTTTTCATTATAATTAAAGCTGCTGACACATTATTAGTAATGTAAACAGAACACATAAATTTTTTTTTTTTGGTAATGTGCTACTTAATTTTAGGTAAACTACAGCTATTGCGTTAATTGGTATTTATTTGCTATAATTGAATTTGACTCGTTTTTCCTTGCAGTTTCGTTCACTCGTTCAACTACAGGCAGAAAGACACGTTCCCACGGGTGCCAGAGCAGTCTGTAGCGCAAAAAATAGCAGCAATAACAAATCAATTAACTTATCAATCGAGCATTTGACGCAGAGTATTCTCCTTAACCTCTTCTCACTCAGCAATGGTCATGGATGCGACTCAATCGCAGCAGCCTTCGCCCCAATCGGTGGGGCGCGAATTTGTGCGTCAATATTATACGCTGCTGAACAAGGCGCCGAATCATTTGCATCGCTTTTACAACAACAATTCGTCCTTTATACACGGCGAGTCTACTTTGGTGGTGGGCCAACGCGATATCCACAATCGTATTCAGCAGTTGAACTTCAATGACTGTCATGCTAAGATAAGTCAAGTTGATGCTCAGGCTACTCTGGGTAACGGCGTTGTCGTGCAGGTCACCGGCGAGCTGTCCAACGATGGCCAGCCCATGCGTCGGTTTACCCAGACTTTTGTCCTGGCTGCGCAGTCGCCCAAGAAGTACTATGTACACAATGACATCTTCCGCTATCAGGATCTGTACGTTGAGGACGAACAAGATGGTGAATCACGATCTGAGAACGATGAGGAGCACGAGGTTCAAGTAGGAGGCTCAGATCCAAATCTGCAAGTTGTAGGCGATGCTCCGCAGCCGGCTCAACTGCCCGCCCAGGTAGTACAGCAGCAACAACAACAGCCAGCACAGCAGCCGCAGCAAGTGCCTCCCACTGGCACAGCCACTGGCGCTGCACCGCAGCAAATCTTCTATCCTTTGCCGGCTGCAGCTGCTCCCGTTCGGCCAGTCTCTGTGCTGCCCGTGGCTCCTCAGGCTGCCAGTGTGCCGCTGCCTGCACAGTTTACCAATCCGCAGCAACAGCCTGTGCAGAATGGCGTTGTACCGCACGATGAGCTGCCACAACAGCAGCCACTACAGGCTTTGGTGGCACCAGTTGAACAGCAACAGCCGAGTGGCCCAGTTACCAATCCTAGCGTAGGCGTTGCTCACGTCTCAGTGCCACCTGCAGGCTTCCAGCAGTCGCCACTTGTGGCACCTCAGCTAATGCAGCAGCAACAGCAGCAGCCGCCGCAGCAGCAGCAGGTTGATGATAATGTGGTTGTGGCAGCCGTCAACGAGGTGCCACCGCGTCAATTGCAAAAGGCGCCCACGCCAGTAGACGATTTCAAAACCATTCACGAGCAACAGCAGCAGGAAAAGTATGAGGCCGCCAAACAGCAACAGAATGAGCCCAAGACCTATGCCAATCTGTTTAAATCGACCTCGTCTTCGCCAAGTGGTTTTGTAAATGCGGCGTTGCAGCAGCAACAACAACTGCAACACCAACAACAGCAGCAACAACCACCCATCAACAATGTCTATACATCATACTCGGGTAACAGCGCTGCGGTCAGCTATTCCAGTACGGCCTCAGCTCACAACAACAATGGTAATAGCGGCCCACGTTTGGACAATGGTGGAGGACCCTTGCCGCAGCGCAATAATTCGATTAGAAACAAGGGTAGGTGCAAGTGGTCTAAACGGTTGGGAATTTTTTTTTAACATTTTCTATAACCCTCAACAGACTTTGAACAGCGACGCCCAAGCAACACGCAACAATTTGGTGACAATCAGCAATTGTTTTTGGGCAACATACCACATCATGCTTCTGATGATGAACTGCGCCAGATATTCTCACGCTTTGGCAATGTATTGGAGCTGCGCATTCTTTCTAAGGCCGGCAGCAAGGTGCCGCCTGGCATGCGCAGCCCACTCAACTATGGCTTTATTACCTACGATGATCCCGAGGCAGTGCAAAAGTGCCTAGCCAATTGTGTAAGTTTTCTTTATTTCAAACTAAGTTTTTCCACATATTTTGACTGATTTAATCTATACCCACAGCCTCTTTACTTCCCCGAGAACTCTCCGGATGCCCAGAAACTCAATGTGGAGGAGAAAAAACCGCGCTTGCGCAACGATTTGCCACCACGCCAAACGTTGGGCGGCAACAATCTTAGCAACAATATGGGCCGCGGTGGTCTAGGCGGCAACAATGGCCCACAGTCCCGACCCATGAACAACAATAACAATGGAGGTGGCATGATACGCAACAATGGCACTGCTGGCAACAATTTGCGCACTGGAGGCGGTAATGGAGTCCCTCGTTTGGGTGGCAACAATGGAGGCGGCGGATATGGTAACCGTAATGATAACCGCAGTGGAGGTGCCAACTCAGCCAACGGACCACTGCGTGGTGCAGGCAATGGACAGACTGGAGGCAACTATGGACGCCGTTAACTAGACTATTGTGGTGTGCCGTAAACGAACTTATAAGGACGGCACCACAGCTTCAAAGTTGCTTCAGAAAAGAAACTGGCGCTGTGCAGCCAGAAATGAACATTTTGAAGCAGCAAATCCCCACGTTCGTTAAATCCATCGACTTCTTCCATAAAAATTACACATTAAAATCATATTAAATCACTTCATAAAATCGTAAAATCACACACACACACACACAGCGAGAAAAACAACTGGAACTGCAGAGGGTCAGCAGAAGCAAAAGCACCAACACCAATTCCCAGTAGTTCAAAGGCTCCTGAGAGCAACAACCACACAACAACGACGAGAACGACGATGATAATGATGATTGTGAACTAAGTAATTATAAAAACTAGCAACAGCTGCGTTTCCAAATTTATGTTAAAGGCGGTGTCGCGTTTCCTTTTTAGTTCAAATCAAAAAAGCCAGCTTACTCGCTCGTTAGACGCTCTGCAAAAAAGCCGTTTATCATATTCTATATATCTGAGCCAGCTCGTGCCAAAAAGCAAAATGTTCAAATTCTCTTTGTTAATGTAAAAATTGAAAACAGAAATGTGCGTTCGAAATTAATATATAAAAAAACAAAAAGACGAAAGCACATTTTTAAAACAGCTTAATTTCTCTGACCACAACGCAAGTGTATTATGTTTAAGTCTCAAAAAGTCTCATTGCAGCCCACCATCTATATACACACACACACACACACACACACACATATACATACTTAGCGTAAATGTAAAAGTTAATTTCAGCTCACTTGGCAAATAATTTTCAAATTTTTTATTTTAAGTCCAGAAATATTTGCAAAGAAGAAAAGGCGTAACTTTTGTTTGTTTTTTAATTTAATAAAATGAAATAACAAAAACTATTTAAGCATAATAAATTAATTAAAATGAAGTAAAAATGGAAATAAAACTTAGCTAAAAACAAAACAACAAAAAAAAGAAAATACAAAAAAATGAAAAATATTTTTCAATACGCAAAAAAGAAAATGCAATAAAAAGAGCAAAAGAAAGACTTGAAAACTTAATTAAAAAAATGGTAACAATTTGCAAGTTTAAGTACGTACTTTTTTTAAAATGTAAAAACAAAAACACTACAAATTGATGTTAAACCAAACCTCAAAACAACAACAAAAAGAAAAACTTAATTTAGTAACAGCAGAGTGCAGAGGGAGAGAGAGTGGTCCGCTAAAAGAGCACCGAAAATGTCGCATTTTATAGTTTAAAAACTTTGCTTGATTTAATGCTAAATATTTACATTTTTTATTTACCAAAACGTAAAAAGAGTATACAAAACGAACTAGCCTACTTTGTATAGAGAAAAAACAAAAACAGAAGAAAAATGCGGCGTGTTTTGGTGCTCCTTGGCATGGCACGTTCTTGAAATAAGTTCGTAAACCAAACTAAGTCAAACAACTTGAACGATTTGGTGTTTCCAACGCAGTTGTGAACTTAAATGTAGTACATACAAACATATTTTTTAAATAAGACAAAATATATATATATAAATAAAATCAACAAGCTACTAACACCTTCTCTCAAGGTAAAGCAAGCTAAAAAGGAAACAATGTAACAAAAAAATACATATATATATATAAATACATAACAAAAAAAAAAAGGAAAAAAACTCATATAATTTAATGTTAACTTTTAGACTTAAAAACAAAATCTAAATACATATATTTATATAATTGCAGAAAGTAAAAGAAACAAACTAAAAAAAAAATCCTTAGATAAAAACCTTGTAAGCTTGGTTCCGGGCGCCAGACAGATCTCAGCCATGCCAGCAAAACCCTAATTTTAAACTTAATTTTTATACGCAAATTTAATTATTGATTAATTTTTATGGCCTTAACTATTATGTACGTTCTGTTAGTTTTTCGAAACATATCATTTGTTTATTTATGTGCTTGTGTGTGTACCGTCTGGCATACTGAGTTACGCCGCGCCTGGTACTAAGTAATGGACAGATTCGCTCTTGAATTGACCTTTTTTTGTTTTTCTTTCTTTAAACTATTTTACATATAATACTACGTTTCTCTCTATTGTTTTTAGTACACTTTGCCTAAATTAGCAAGCAATTTTAGCACTGTGCCGGGGTCTTAAGCAATTTTTAGTGCATTTTTTGTAAAACGAAAATGTTAGTGTTCAAATCTTAGCTCAAAAACAGTGCTAAAAGTGCTTCAAAAAAGTTTAATAAAATGAAATATATATAAAAATCATAAGAGTAAAAAATCACAGGTACTAAACTTAAATTTAATATATGCAAGAAGAAAAAAAAACACAAAATGTGTAACGTTCATGCTCATTTATAAGTTAAAAAAAAAAAACAAATCAAATTAACATGGAAAATGAAATTTAAAAACCACAAAAAATAAGCAACTTAATTATAATTAAACTTATATGTAAAAAACTACATCTAATTAAGCCAAGAAACTTTTATTTCAAAAGCCAATAAACTACTCCAAATACAACAACAACAGCAGCTGCAACAACAACGCGTTCAATTTAAAAACAGCCAATAAAAATTATTTATTTAAACTGATAAAAAAAAAAAATTATGACAGTTTTTTGTTTTACTAATTCATAATAATTTCTTTTATATTTAGCATTTAAATGAAATGAAAGGCGCACAAAAGCAAAACAAACTGATAAAATTCAAAGTTAATAATTAAAAAAAAAAAATTTAAGAATTTCATAAAAGTAAAATTTATATATATATATATATAACAATTCAGTGGTGCAGAAAGAAAACAATTATAATTCGAAATACTTTAAAAGGTACTAAATAAAAATTGAGAAAAAAACATGAGTTTACGATTTTAAGTCCAAAAATCAAACATTTGAATCTTTCATTTACTTACTTACTTAACTGGCCATAACAAACCGTTACCGGGTTATGGTCTGACTTAAAGCTCTCCTTCAAGCGTCTCTGCTTTGCGCGAGCTTGGTCCAATTGGTGATACCAATGGTACCTAGTGTACTCTGTACCTGGTCCTTCCAACGGAGACATGGTCTGCCAAGATAGACGAAATCCTTGACAACATCAAAAGTATAGTTCTCAACATCAATCTGAGAGTCCAACCGCTGTGTATCTCTACTCGAAGAAAGCATATACTTTGTCTTGAACTCATTTACAACCAGATCCAGTCATTCTGCATAATCGTATCAACTTTGCAGGGATTCCAAAGTCAGACATTGCGGCATATACGCGATCCCTCAATGGGCTATCAAATGCTGCCTTTTAATCGACAAAGAGATGGTGGGTGTCGATTTGTTTTTCGTGGGTCTTTTCTAGGATTTTGGGTAGTGTGAATATCTGGTCAATGGTGAACTTACAAGCCTAAAACCACACTGACACGGTCCAATCAGTTCTTCGCAAACGGCTTTAATCTTTCACACAGGTGCATGCACCTTACCACCTCATTACCGCCAGTCTTGAACAACTCTGCAGGCAGCTCATCTGCGCTAGCTGCTTTGTTATTCTTGAGCCGCTTGATTGCGACCCTGGCTTCGTTATAGCTACGCGGCGGTATATCCACGCCGTCGTCTATAATTGGGGACGTCGGGAAGCTATCAGGCATTATCTTCATCATCGCCAGATAGCAAGCCAGAAAAGTGTTCCCTCCATAACCTCAGTGCACCCTGTGCATCCACTACCAGATTTCTCTCTGCATCTGTACAGGAAAACGCTCTAAAGGAAGACGTACTAAATCCTTCGGCCATACGCTTGACTTCTTGGAAGAACTTCCTTACGTCGTTCCTGCTCCTGCAAATCTCGATCTCCTCACGCTTTTCCTGCTCACGTTTTTTGCATCTGAAAAGGGCCATCCGTCTTCTTCATTTCCCGATAGGGTTCTTGCATAGATCTCGTAGCAGCCGACTGCAGCGTCCTTCTATAGGCGGCGTTCTTATACTGTAGTGGCTTTGCAACACTCCTGATCTTATCATTGGTTTCTCGGCAGTGTGCATTGGAATCCAAGAACGTTCTTCGCAGTGGATCGCAAGGAGTGGGATATATGCTTCCAGATTCCCTCGGCGATGTCAGGTTCTGGCGAAAGTTAAGTGAGATGCTCAGAGAGTTGAGCTGAAAAGGCTTCAGCAGTCTGCTGTGATCATCTTTCATTTACGCGGGAAAAAACCCTTTTGAGCGGCGCATACAAAAACATTTAGAATTTTCAACGACTAAAATCTGAACCGGAAAAGTTTTACCTAAATCGAAAGGTGCTGTTCATAAATGACGTCACCAAAATATTCTTCTTCTTCTTAACTGGCCATAACAACCCGTTACCGGGTTACGGCCTGATGTAAAGCTCTCCTCCAGGCGTCTCCGCTTTGCGCGAGCCTTTTCCAATTGGTAATACCAAAGGTAGCTAGCTCTCTACCTGGTCCTTCCAACGGAGGCATGGTCTGCCCTTTCGTCGCTTCCCTTCGACAACCGTATTGAAGACTCTTCTCGCAGGAGCTTCTTCATGCATACGCTCAACATGACCTAGCCAGCGGAGCCGCTGGATCTTAATTTGCTTGACTATGTCAATGTCGTCGTAGAGCTCATAGAGTTCGTCATTCCATCGTATGCGGTAGTCGTTCCCAATGCGTAGAGGGCCAAAGATTGCCACCAAAATATTGAAGACCTAAAATATTTGTTCATTATATTTGGACTGCAATTTTAATGCCAATTCTTTTAATTCACTCAGAGATTTACAAATCTCTAGGATTCTATTAAAATGGATCAGAAATTACTAAGCCAAAATGATTCAAAAATTTAAAACTAGAATATTTATACAGAAGAGCTCAATTTAAAGAATATATATAACCTCGTCTTTATTAATTATTTTCAAAATAGACAAATAAAATTTGCAGTTCATGTGCCAGAATGCTTCTTCTTGAACTCAGCAATGGATTTACTTTAAACAGACTACATGTAAGAGTATATGGCGGGCGTAACAACCTTAATTATTCATGCCATTTGCTGTAGTCTGGGTCTGAGAATTGAATGGATCAATGACGTTGCTTGATAGCTTAAATTCCTGCTGGACTGCGTCCCCACCGCCAGCCCAAGCAGCCGAAGTACTAGCTCCAATATTTTCTTTAGCAACACTCTGAACCGACTTGTAGTCATTGCGTGGACGATCTAGGTTGTACTCTACTGTAGTCCGTTGACGCATATAGTTATTGGTATTATTGGCAGGTTTTAGGTTATCCCAAGGTGCGCGTGTAGGTGTACCATAGGTATGCTCCTGCGGCGGATAATGAACTCGAACCGGTGACGCGGTTGGAACGACGTAAGATGCCCAGCCATTGATATAGGCCGTTGGCGGTAGAGACGATTGAGCTATATACGCATTGTAGCTTGGGTAGTTAAAAGTATCCACTGCAGTCGGTAGTGGCGGAGCATAACCAGCATGAGCGGCTCCACCCATGGCCGGCGCGACCATGCGCTTGACTAAATCAATTTTCTGGGCGGACCTCTTGACGTCAATGGATACTTCGTTTACGATATGCTTGACTTGAACTGTGTGCAGAACAAGTGGTAAATTAATTGTAATAACATTAGCTAAAGAATACCAACCTAGAGCACGCTGTGCGCTCTCAATATCATCGAAATCTAGAAAACCAAAGCCGCGGTGACGTCCAGTTTCTCTATCCTGCAGTATTTTAAGTCCCACGACCTTTCCAAATTGCGAAAAATGATCATGCAAGGCCTTCTCAGTGTGGCAGTCCTTCAGACCGCCCAGAAAAATCTTGCCCGACTTTGGAACAGTTTGGTTTGCACTCGCCTTGAAATTGTGATGTGGTAAAGCACGCTTTGTCTCAACACATCTGTGGTATTTTCTCATATAAATATAGATGCATATGTAAAGCCAATTCCCCTCCCCCCCCCCCCCCCCACCAACTCACTTGTTGTCAATGATGTGCGGACGAGCAAGTTGCACCTTGTCCACCGTTTCCCCACTGCAAAAAGTTACAAAACCAAAGCCGCGAGACCGTTGGTTTATGGCATCACGCATAACTACAGCTTCGAATACTTTTCCAAATTGTTCAAAATATTCACGCACAGTCTCGGAATTTGTTTGCGTGGACAAACCACCAACAAAAATTTTACGCAAATGCTCTCCATCTGCTGCAGCCGATTGTGTTTCCGCAATTTCTTGATCAGTTGCAGTCGATGTGCGCGGCGTCTGGAAAGTTGTTGAAATTTGTTTTTCGTACTCGTGAATATATAAGCACATATTTAATTACATATGCCGCAAACATACCTCTTGATAGAAAGGGGGTATGCTTGAATTAGAATCAGCCATTTTGGGTATACAATCTCTTTAGTAAAAATATCTACTGAAAAATAAGCACAGAACTAAAATTGTAGGAAGACTTAATGACAGGCACTAACTGCAAAAAAAAAGAACTAACGAATAGGCAGGCAAGTTTGAAATGTCAAAAAAATCGGGCTGCCATGATGGATTAAATTGTAAACGTTGCCACTTGGTTTAGCGGATGGCATTGCCATTGCAAGTATCAAAACGCAACTCTAGTGAAGAGCGAAAATTTGATTTTTATTTACATATAAAAAGGATAAATATTAAAGAAACAAAAAAGTTTCCAACTATGTGCAGTAAACACATTTCTAAATGATTGATTGCAATTAATTTTTTTTATTAGCGAAAATAATAAATCTTGTGGTTATGCATGAATTGTGGCGAACATTGGAAACATTCAAATTTTAGTAAACAATTTACAGCTTTAGGCTGGTTGTGACAAAGAACAGGAATGAAACAGAAACTGAATTCAGTATATTTGCGATTTAGACACAAACATAAACAGAATTTAAAGAATTTGTACTCATTAGGCATCGAAACAGAAATAAGTACATTTGTAACAGAAAGTCAAAAGTACTTGTTTCTGTTTGTGTTCAATGCAAACTGTTATTGGCGCCATCTTTCTTATAGGTATTTCACTGCACTCATGTAGTCTTTAGTGATAAAAATAAAATACATTCTGTTAATGTGCCTTGTTGCACGCCCTCATTAAATAGAAACAGACAGAAAGTGAAAAAGAAGAAGTCTCTGATTCAGTTCCTGTTCTCACAACCAGCCTTTAAGGATTTGATTGCGGATTTTTGGACCTACATATACGCAATATACAGTGTATTTGTCATACACATATATAATATACATACCCTGCAGGAAATCGGTCTTCTAGTAACAGCTTCAACTGGTTGTAATTCCAGTTGTAGTCAACTGCAGCACTGTACTCAGCGTTCTCGGGTTACGGCCTGATGTAAATACATTCTTTCATTGGAATTGTGTTTTTACGTGGTGGGTCCCAAACACTACGCACAACCCTTTTAGGCCTACTGGTTTCGAAAGAACCCAGTGTCATTGTTAATCGCCTCATACGACAAGCTTTGACCTGCTGTGGTGGTATTCTCTAACCCGCTCACCACACGGGGTGACCTGTTGTTGTTTGTGTAAATTGAAGAAATTTGTGTATACAAAAGAAAAATACAAAAAGAATGCTGCTGCACAAAATACGCGTCATTAGGCGTCAAAGTGCAAAGTGTGAATTTGTGCGAAATTGGTAAGTGCTGGTAGTATTTTTTGTTTTTAACTCAACATTAATTTATTATCTAATTTACTAAAGTAATTTTGTTTTACGCAGATGAATTTGGAAAGTTGGAGTGTCGTCAGATAATAAGGTAAGGCAAAAATACATACATATGTACATACTAAGTAAATTAAAATTGTTTTATATGCTGACTCTTCCATTTAGTAAGTAAATGGTGTCTATATATTATTTATTCTTTTATACAATCCATTTGTATGTAAAAATATATTTCAAATTTGCTTGTTTTTTATTTTCTGTGCTTCAAGTCGAGGTGCCGGGTAAACCGTAAGTGATAAACAAATTAAAACATAAAATGTTTTTAATAAAGTACAAATAAATGGAAAAAATATAATTTTAAAAGAACACTATAATTGTTTTATTCACGGGCGGAATACAGTTAATTTCTACCGATATGAAAGATATTAGGAGCATTCCACAAGTACCTGTAGTTGTTTGCAACAACACACACCGAACTGGTATTTAGCCATTGCTCATTTACGAGTTTCATACCACTTGCAACCAGTTCCTATGACAGCTCCGTGTTAAACATACCACTTGGCTTCAAACAAAAATACTAGTTAAGAACCTTAAAATCATCCTCTTTTTCTGGTTCAAAAGTGGTCCCTAACTGGTATACTTTCCTGCAGGGTTGGTATGTATATTACGATTTACATACAAGTACCAAAAGAGTATGCAATTTAATAGAGTGGAATCATTGGCCGCTACATTGAGTCGAATTCCTCTTTGACCTTTGGCAAGCGAACAGTGTGAGAGCAGCAGAATAGTCCTTCCATGTAATTTTTATTCCATGGTAAAAGCCATTAATTCAATTAAATCGTCAAAATTTGTTCCCCATTGGAAGTTGCACGAATATTGCTAGCCAAAAATGCCTTGAAAACAAAAAACAAGGGCAATACTCATAAATTTCCCTTTTAGTAATAAAATACCAAAACCGATAACAATTCCAAAAAGTTTATCAGGTTGGCATAGCATTGATAGATGACGCATAGCATTACTTTTCAGAATTCAATCACTTCATCTTTTTTCATTGTGTGTAGAGGTTTTGAGAGCTGCTACCTTTTGTGTGGTTGAGAAAAAAAACAAGTGTAAAGGAAATAAATATATTTTAGATAAAATGGGTGGTCATAACGATAACTCCAATCAAAACGGCAACTCCAATGGTCATGATGATGTAAGTACAAACGTAAATTATAAGCCTTGTAAAATTTTCACTACTGGATACATATACTATATGTATATGGCGTATGAGACTACGCAGCCGCCATTTTGAAATTGTGCATGTGCCGTGACCGCTTAGAGGTTAGGTTTGGCTGTCTTTGTGAAAAAATCAATATGTGTGTATTTTTTCTCCCAAAATTAGGATTCCATTACGGAACCAGAACATATGCGCAAATTATTCATTGGTGGGCTAGATTATCGCACCACGGATGAGAATTTAAAGGCGCACTTTGAAAAGTGGGGTCAAATTGTCGATGTAGTCGTCATGAAAGATCCACGAACGAAGCGTTCGAGGGGTTTCGGCTTTATTACCTACTCCCACTCCAGCATGATTGATGAGGCACAAAAGGCCCGGCCGCATAAAATCGACGGACGTGTCGTTGAACCCAAACGCGCAGTGCCACGTCAGGATATTGACAATCCTAATGCGGGCGCTACGGTTAAAAAATTGTTTGTGGGCGCATTGAAAGACGATCATGATGAGCAATGTTTACGCGACTATTTCCAACATTTTGGAGTCATTGTTGACATTAATATTGTCATGGATAAAGAGACCGGAAAAAAGCGCGGCTTTGCTTTTGTTGAGTATGATGACTACGATCCCGTGGACAAGATTGTGTGTAAGTATACCAGTTTTTCTGTCACCCTTTAAATACACAGTCCCAGCTCCGCACAACAATGTTTAATGTGCTTGTGCGGCGTTTCATGACTGTTAGAACATCTCTGGCTTATATTATATCATTGTTGAATAAGCACCCTTATGCTTACTCGATGAAAACGTATGTGCTACAGTTCTACTTATTTTCAAGCATCCCTTAACACAGTACTGACAAATGGGCTAGTTTATTCCACACTTGCGCCGTTTCCTTTTAAACACTGTGAGACGAATTAAAGCGTCGGCTAAGCTATGTTATGCGAATGTAAATTTAATCATATTTAGCGTAACACGCAGCCTCGTTACAATGGAAAATTGAAACAGAAAGCAGTTTAAACCATATTAGGTTTGGGATTGCCGAATTTTAATAATATATAAATTGGAAGTGTTTTCTACCCAATACAATATCCCTTAACACAGTACTGACAAATGGGCTAGTTTATTCCACACTTGCGCCGTTTCCTTTTAAATACTGTGAGACTAATTAAAGCGTCGGCTAAGCTATGTTATGCGAATGTAAATTTGACCATATTTAGCGTAACACGCAGCCTCGTTACAATGCATCACAGCTAAATCTTTCGTCGTCTTTTTCTTCCCCCTTACCAACCCTTTGGTGACAGGTTATAAATATCCGTTATCGGGTTACGGCATGATGTAAATACATTCTTTCATTGGAATTTCGGTTTTACGTGGTGGGTCACAAACCCTACGCACAACGCCTTTAAGACCTGGGGTAGCTCTACTGGTCTCGAAAGTACCCAGTGTCACTGTTAGTCGCCTCATACGACAAGCTTTGACCTGCCGAGGTGGCATTCTCTAACCCGCTCACCACACGGGGTAACGCGAGGTTATAAATATAGAGTAGATAAAAAGAATATTTAGTTTGGGAGGGTTACAAGAATATTAGCTTGGTAGCAGAAAGTCAAATTAAAGTAGTATATACTAGACAGTTATGCTAGTCTTAGGGAAATCTCGATAAAAAAATAAAATGAAAACTATATAGTTTCTCTTTTTGGTAAAATAAATAAAGACCAACAAACACAGTCCCAGCTCCGCATAGTAAATTTTAATGTATTCATGCGGCGTTTCATGACTGTAAGATGATAATTTAGCCAGTATTATGTTATTGTTGTTCGTCATTTCTATTGACCCATGATGAAAAAGTATTTGGTACATGTT
Source organism: Chymomyza caudatula (assembly GCA_035041775.1). NCBI lineage: Eukaryota > Metazoa > Arthropoda > Insecta > Diptera > Drosophilidae > Chymomyza > Chymomyza caudatula. Next base: position 835,818 of record JAWNKW010000032.1, on the reverse strand, counting down.
AAATCCCATCTAATGTTCGTGGGTGTAGTGCCATTAGGGACTTCCAAAAGTATAAGTATATAAAGCTATATACAGTCCCAGCTCCGCATAGTAATTTTTAATGTATTCATGCGGCGTTTCATGACTGTAATATCATAATTTAGCCAGTATTATGTTATTGTTGTTCGTTATTTCTATTGACCGATGATGAAAAAGTATTTGGTACATGTTTAAATCATACTAAACTGCGTGGGTGTGGTACCATTAGGGACTTCCTTTGGAAGTATAAGTATATGAAGCTACATACAGTCCCAGCTCCGCATAGTAATTTTTAATGTATTCATGCGGCGTTTCATGACTGTAATATCATAATTTAGCCAGTATTATATTATTGTTGTTGGTCATTTCTATGAACCTATGATGAAAAAGTATTTGGCACAATGTCAGTCAAAAGTGCATCTTTTTAAATATACAAGTTCCCAAGCAGTCTCTAATGGATATTATTTATTTTCTTTGCAGTGCAAAAACAACATCAGGTTAATGGCAAAATGGTTGATGTGAAGAAAGCTTTGCCCAAGCAAAACGAGATGGGCGGCGGTGGAGGCGGTGGTCGTGGTGGTCCCGGTGGTCGTGGGGGCAATCGCGGTGGCAATATGGGCGGCGGTGGCAACTATGGCAACCAGAACGGTGGCAATTGGGGCAATCGTGGAGGCAATGATAACTGGGGCAACAATAGCTTTGGCGGTGGCTACGGAGGTGGTGGCAGCGGTGGTGGTGGTAGCAACTGCTGGGGCAGCAATTCGGGTCCTTGGGACAATGGCAATGGCGGCAGTTGGGGCAATAATGGCGGCGGTAACTTTGGTGGCGGCGGCGGCGGTGGCAACTGGGGTGGCAACAATGGCGGCGGCGGTGAATTTGGCGGCGGCTATCAGCAGAACTATGGTGGTGGTCCACAGCGCGGTGGTGGCAATTTCAACAGCAATCGCATGCAGCCATATGGCCAAGGCGGCAACTTTGGTAACAAAGCAGGTAAGCTATAATTATTGATCCCGAATTTCCCAATTCATGAACACAACTTCACAGTACCCTAACTAACTGTTGGAACATTTATAGAGTTTGGCAGTTAGATTCTTAAAAAAAAAACCAAGACAGATTAAAGTACAGAGACGTCGGCTATAGCTATGTTATGCGTACATATAGAAAAAAATCTACATACGTCGTAACCCGTAGCCTCGTCAGAGTCTGATTTTTATAATGGACAGAAAAAAGTTTAGTCTAGTTTGGTTTAGATGTTTAGTAGAACTTTTGAAAATAAAGGCGGTTTAATGGGTTCTTTTTAGGCGGTGGCAACCAAGGCAACTATGGCGGCGGCAACAATCAGGGCTTCAATAATGGTGGCAACAATCGCAGATATTGAGAAAGACCAGACGAGGTGAGCTACTTAGCAAGTAAACTAGTTAAGGCCCTACTACGGCAGTTAGCCCATTAACATAAACCTCCTAAAACCTAACCTCTTTATTTGATTATAATAAAGTATTCCGTTTTGGGTTGACAGGGCTACATACTACACATTACATATATATGTATATATATTTTTCTTTATCATTTTCGAAAAGTGCTATTTTAAAGACATTGAAATATTCTCGGTAGTTTTATAACAGCATCTGGGACTGAAAAACCAAAACATTTTTGTTTATACCTATTTCAAAACTACTTTACTAATAAGCTTCTATAAGAACACTTTTTTTTGGTTTGATTTGAAACTATTTAGCTTGCAAACAATTTAAGAATTGAAAACATTTTTAAAATAACATTTCTCATTTATCAACATTTTTATAGGTGGTAAATTAGCAGAGGCTCAATTAAAGCCCAAAAGTCAAAGTCATACGCAATTCAATGATATGAACAATCGTTCATATAACTAAGAAGTTTTCCCAAAAAAAAAAATCAAGAAAAACATTGAGACAGAGAGAAAACAGAGAAAGAGAGAGTGTGTGAAAATGAGAGCGAGAGCACCACATAAACCAATCCAAAGTATACAGAAGAGAAATCAGTGCAGTGCAGTGCAGTCGAGATACAGTACAGTCAGCACAGAAACAGTCTATATCAGCAGTATACAGACATATAAAGATCAGATTGTACGCAGCAGCTGTCCAGGATTGATTCGTTCCGATTCGTTTTATTATATAGCCATTCTCTAAGCAGCACCGTCAACAAAACTGTTCAATAAATCTATATCATTACACTTAAATTCAATCAATAGCAAGTAAAAGTAATATTGTAAATTAGCAAGCCGCAATTTGTGTGTAGCGAGCGCAACTATAAGTAACCAAAACATCAAGCGAAATTTGTATCTAATTACACTTAACAATTCAGTTATATGTACTATATATATGCAAGATCTTCAAAGCGGCAGCCCCACACAAAAAAAAACAAACTGTAGTCTGTTTCCTTGTAGAGTTATATGAAATACCTCCCAAAACACAAAAAAAAAAACTAAAAACAAAATTAAGAAAATTAATACGGTTGCCGCCCACAATTTCTTATAATCTTGATAATCAGTGCAAAAGAAAAGTAAAAATCAACAAATTTATATGTATTACAACTTTTTCTAGGCTTAAGCTGTCTTAGTTTTAAATACTAGTAGATCAACGTGGCCAGCCTTCGAGCTGTTGCTCCCGTTTGTAAGCCCATTAAGTACCATAAATCCTCTCAGCGCCTTTGCGCTGGGATCTAGTTTTGATTATTTTACCAATTTTTTTATAAGTTTGTGTGACGAAGAGTAAGAACATTTAACTAAATAATCTCCAATGTTTAGTTTTAATCAAATCAAGAATTAATTGTAATCTATACCTTTTGGCAGTTTGCATGCAGAGAGGGAAGCGATCAACAATTAAGGACATTATGTTAAAGAAAATTTACATTTTAATGTAGCAAAGAAAGATATAAAATACATGAACAATTTACAGCAAAGTAATTTATAATGTAAAATCCAAATACGAAAAATCATTATTTAGTAAAGAGCGTAGTTCTTTTTGTATTTGTGTTACTTGAATTTTCGACAGGAATACCCTTACGCATATTTGAGCCCAGAGCGAGTAAAACAACGAAAGCGATTTGAAGATTATCAGTTCATTTTTTGTACTCGCTGCAAAGCGTCTTATTGGCATATTCATTTTTATTGCAGATGATTCCATTCCACAACATCGTATATAATTTTAGATAAAAGCAAACGTACTAAGGAAGTCAACTGACTAACAACTATTTTTATGACATCAAGTCAAATGCTATTTTGTACTGAAGAATCAAGGATAAATCACAGTAATAAGACGAAAGGAAGTCAGATGAATTGTTCAACTCGAGTAGGCAGCTTTTTTCAAAAAGCTGTGAATGAAATTTGTGTAATCTTTAAGAGTGCGAACCGGATTTTTTCGATTAGTTTGGAATCCGAGTCGTTTGGACTTGCGGAGTCTTATAAAACCGGAATCATTTGAAAGGAAATCTTATTTATATTTGAAATCGTTTGGAATCAATGTTGGAAGTGTGTGTTTCCACATTTGAATCAACTCGTTCAGGGCTCTTATATTCATATCCGACAGGCAGCAGCAAAAGCAGCAGAGCGAGCAGAGTGTAAGTGGAGGTGGATCAGGCAAGCGAGTAGAGCCAGCCAGCCAGCCAGTTGTAAATTGTAGCGTTTGTGGTTGGGGCACATTATATGATTTTTGTTTGATATTTTTTATTTCCGTTTTTATTTCATTTAATGGTTATATTTGTCTTAAATTGTCAAGCACAAACACATACCATATTATGATATTTTACAAATATGTATTATTGTAATTTTTGTTGCAAGTTGGCTGAAAAAAGTAATACGATGCGCTGACTTATGACCGCTGCCGCGCTACTCAGCCACATGCGGATAACCTGCTACACCTGCTTGCAACATGCTACGAGCGTCACGAAGCGTGTAATCTGCCAACAGACGGAGTGTTTGGAACTCGGGTAAGTTTTTGCAGCAAACCAACGAAAGCCAGTTGTAAATTCCAGGTGCCTGCTACGCAGCTGCTGGCGTCTTTGATTATATATATTTTTAATTGTTTGTTTACCATGAATTTTTACATTTGACAATAAAGTTTCTTTAAAATATATATTAAATTTGGCTTTTATTTTTTCAAGTAGTCACGCATATATACGTTATCAGGTCAGCCGCCATTTTAGTTATTCGAATATAAAGTAGCGCCAGTGTTTACACACCTATTTTCGATTTAAAAGTTGATGTGGCAACGCTATTAAGTGCAGCGCACAGCTGTTCAGCGGTTTGTTGTTGCACTATTTTTTCAGGGGCGTAATCGAAATGTTTTAGTCAGTTTGTGTACGTTATTGTAATTAATAATGGAAGTTAATACAGGGGCAAGGCGCACTGTTAAATTTAATTATAAATACAAAGACCATGAAAACACAGACTGTGTAGCTTCACTGGACGTAACATTTCCCTTTGAAGATGAGCATTTGGAGGATTTGGTAACGCAGCTTTTAGCGCAAATGGATCCAATGATGCGTTACTTGGATGAAAATATAAGTAAGCGCAATATTTTAGTTGGCAACATGGTATATAAAGCATTATTTGCTTTTATATAGACTTGGAAAAAGAGCTGCAGACTTTCATAGACGAAGAGCACCAAAAATGCCTGGACGACTATGCTCAAAAGTTGTTGGATCAAGCAGCTAATGAGGAACTCGACTTGGAGGCCATTGTGCGTGATACAGAGCGTCTTTATAAAGAGGAACTGCTTCAGTTTGCCGATCGTGTGGGACCCAGCGATGAGGATATATTTGCACAAAGCTTTCATCGCCTTGTGCACTCCTCTTCGCTTGAGGATATATTGAAGCGGGAACGTGCCTATGCCAAGGTCATTGCTGATATGACAGAGCACATGGCCTCTGAAGTGGAAACGCTGAATAACTCGCAGCAACTGGAAATGGACAGTCAAATCAATCAGCTGGATATAACGACCACTTCGGAGGACATCAACAACCTGCTGGCCCAGCAATACACAACACAGAACTATGTGCGCAAGCGTTACGAGTCTGAGCTAGAAGCTATGATGGGTCACCAGAGGAATGAGTATCGCAACTGGATTACAAGCCAAGTTAGCCAAATGTTTCAAGTGTCTCCGGTGGCCACACCGCTGGGCAATCGCTCCTCCATGTTTATTTCTCAACAGCCCTCTATGGAAGAAAGCTTTACCATACACCTGGGCTCACAACTAAAGCATATGCACAATATACGCATACTGAGCGCTAATGTTACAGAATTGTGCAGTCCTCTGCATGCGGAGGAGAGTTTAAATGGCCTGAACATGGCTCTAGGTCTTTACTCCAGCTCTCTATGCGGTGTGGTAGTGCTAACGCCGTCCATACAAGCTCAGGCCAACAAGAGTATTATAAAGAATGCCAATATGTCTACGGAATTCCACTTTGAACAGGTGAGTAGTGTACAGGCAAATATTTAGGGGCATTTTTTAACTCTTGCCAAACATTCTCTGTAGATTGATGTACAGCTAGAGAAAATGCAGGAGAAAATACGTGTCATTAGCCCCAGCGAGTCGAGAACTCCCAGCAATAATGGTAATAGCAATGTGAACACAAGCAATGGCAGCTCTACTACCTCGCCTACAAAATCCCATGCGCCTAAGCTTAAAACTGGAGATTTCTTTATAACTCGACACTCGAATCTCTCGCAGTCGCATGTTATATTTCATTTGATATCGGATGAGCCCATTAACAGCCCCAGTGAAATAAATTCGCGTCATCCAGTTATTTTGGGTCTGCGCAATATCTTAAAAACTGCAAGTCGCCACGATATAACCACTTTAACAATACCCGCATTGCTGAGACATGAAATGAGTGAGGACATGACCGTGCAATGGTGTATGAGACGAGCTGAGTTGGTTTTCAAATGTGCAAAGGGTTTTATGATTGAGTCTGCCTCCTGGGGTGGTGCGGAGTTAAGGTAAGTTGCTGCTTTTAAATACACTTACAGAGGGTAATTTTCTATTATTTTCTTCCAGCACATTACAGCTACTACTGCCGCATGACATATCTGAGGAGCTATTTACCACACTTTCCGGCATGGTTCCTAACGTATTTCGTGTGGCCAATCCCAAGATACTCGTTGATAACCAAAAATAGACATATCGCAAAAAAAAAAAATTAAGACGGCCCAATTTATTTGTATGAATATACATTTTATTTAAGAGTTTCTTTTATATTATATATATAAGTTATATATATATATCTATATATGTATATATATATATGTATATATAGATTTATGTATATATGCTCAGTGTTTTGTTATTTGTTGTGCAATGGAATACACAAAAAAGTTGTTTAAATTTAACACACTCAGAATTGCTGTAAATGTTCCTGTATCAATTTTCGTCAATAATTCATTGCTTTATATCAAACTTTAATGCAATTGTTTTCAAAACTACAACGCTACCAATGTATAATCATAATCATTTCATATATGTATGCATTTGTATGTTTAGGTATGTGTATCTATATATATATTTAATGTACTTCAAAACGTTTATCTTTGGTTGTTTAGACCCAGATCCCTCATGCATTTGTGTGTTTATATTTATTCTGTTTAGGCTTAGTTAGTTCGGTTATCTTTGTCATAGTTGTGTAAAGTTATATATATGTATTTTCGATTTCGAATAACTGCGCATTAACTTGTAAATATGGGATTTTGAAATATATACTTTCTATATACTATATATATACTTTGCATTGTATATTTAAACAATTGTATTTTACGCAATATCATTTCTTGTTAACAATTATTTACGTTTTGTGTGTTGGAAATTTTTTTAATTTAACATTTCGCTGTTCAACTTTAGACTTATTTTTGTTAGTCATTTACTTGGTGTGTATGTGTGTGATGTGCTGCTTCGCAGTGTCAATAGAGTTTAAGAAAATATTTGACCTTTACTTTTACAGCTCTTAAATGTAACTGCATGTACTTGTCATATGTCTACAGGTATTATTAAGAGCCTAGCTTAGGGTCACATTATTTTTGCAAGTGCGTTTTATGAGCGTCCAAAGTAAGGCTGCAAAGTTGACATTTTCTTAAATAAAACTCGGTTCTTGGTTTTAAGCTCTATTAAGACGAAATAGCTTTGCTTTACAACCCAGCTTGAGTGAACCCATGTTTTGGTTTGAAGCAAAGTTTGTTAGTTTATTGTAAGATTTTGTAAAATATAAAAATATTGAGAAGAATTTAGAAGTTGGACTATGAAGAAAAAGAGAAAGTGGTCAGGTTTTTAGTTGCGTACAAAATGCATGTAGTTTACTTGGAAAACGGTTTGCGGCCCTTTTCTAGAGTTAATTTTTTTAAATCGTATGTGAGTTTGCATGAGGTATTAACCAAAACTTTTAAACAAAGTCGGGCGTTGAAATTGACATAAAAGCTTCGCAGGATAAGCAATTTGGTGCGTGTGTATTGGTAGTCTGCATTGAGTATATAGTACATAAATATTTATTATATAATGTACTTAAAAACGCATTGCAATTCATAATATACAATAGTATACAATAAATTACATTGAAATTGAATTTAGTATATATTTCGTTAGCTGTTTCATATGTAAATAGTATAGTCTCATCTAAAAAAAATCAGCAAGTTAAATTATGTTAATATATTAAACTATTACAAATCATATGATTTAAATATAGCCAAGTTCTGCATGTAAAATATACGTGAGTATAAGTAGTACGCCCGGCACTATAAAATAGCGCCGTTTAATTGCTTTTGTTTTAAAAAAAATAGAACTTTAATTTAATAGTTTTAAATGTAAATCTAAAAACTTGCTTTAGGCCTTTAGGTATACGTATATGTATGTAATAATTTTATCATATATAATTTTCTTGCTATTTTCAAAGGTTTCCATTAATACTATGCCAAAATTGTTTAATCAAATATTTTTCATAGCCCGTTTTTATATGCGCTGCTGACTTTCACTTAATTTAAGTAAAATTTCTACGTTTTGATGTCTACAACTACGTCATATTTCTACAATGTATAGTTATTTATATAAATATGCCTTTAGTTAATTTAAATTAAAAAAATATAACGAAAAAAGTATACTAAAATTCAAACTATCACAAAACCAAATACTTTTTAACAAGTACAAAGTAAAAACTCAAAAACTCAGCAAAATTCCATTACATAATTGAGTATATAAGTGCGTATCTGTGAGGGTATGTCTGCAGGTAGTGTGTGTTTTTGTTTACATTTGGCTCTCTTTGCGCCACTGAAACGTGCCCGACTTGACACCAATGCTGGATGAGCCCTGATTGCTACTGGAGGAGAGTATGTTGTTGGTGCGTCGTATTAATTGTGCAGCCGAATCGAAGCGACTACGTATAAGCCTCATGGCTGGATTGCCGGAACCTCCGCTTCGCTTGCTCTTGCTGCTGAAAAAAACAACAAAAGTACGTTTAAAACAGCTTACATCATTTTAATTTCATAAATTCCTACCCTGATGAGCTGGGCTGATTCTCCTTCAGGTTGCCCAATATGATGCGCATGTGAGTGTCGCGCGCAAAATGATTATCGGGCAGCGCAGGCTTTACGGAGCTATTTCCACCGCTGGCTCCCGCTCTGTCATCGTCGACAAATGCATTCAAAGCAGGCAACTGGCCCGGCGAACTCAATTCGCTGCTGGGTGAATGCGGCGGTGTTGCATATAGAGGCGACATGCACTCCATGTCATACAAATCAGCATCATTGGTCATGTTAGCTAATGCGGCGAAAGTTAATAAGTTAAGATGTGAATTGTATAATTGCAGATTATATTCGTTGCATATGTCCTCTAGATTTAAAACTATTAGATTAATCTAAACGTTTTCCACGAAATTTGTTGTTTTCTCATTTTTGCTCAAAATACTGAGATGTGTCCCAAAATGAAATAGGAATAAGTATAAGATGTCTTGGGAACTATGAATATGATGATCGAAGTACTTGCCAAACTTCAAATGGATGGCAAAAACGCTTTTTAAATTTTTAGTTTATTTCCATCTAGTAGAAAAAAGAGTGGCATATTCTCTTCTCACGCGGAGAGTATACAAGCTATTGACACTACATTTTTACACAATATGAATATATAACAAAGAACAGTCTTCTAGTAAGCGAGCGATATTAGCTCGATAGTAAATCTATTTGTATACAATAAACTTCGAAAAAGGATTCTTGAATATTTGTCACCCGAAAACGGGCATATTTCAGTACGGAGCATATCCTAAAGTGTAACACAACTGCATATGTACATTCCAATGAGTAGTTTGCATTATATACACTTATTTTCGAATAGTTCGCTAAAACCTAAAGCTTTATCGTCTTGACTAACTAATATTATTCCAACTTACCCAACTGATGTTCGCTTAGATCGGGCAATACTTGTGAATGCCGCTGATGTGCACCACTAGATTTGTGTCCCGAGGAAGTTGAGGCATGCTTCGAATTGACCATGGGTGAATTCTGCACAAAAGGATTATGACGTGAGCCCAGTTTGCTTTGACGCTGCAATTGTTGTGTAAAGGTAAGCGGCACTTGCTGCAATTCGAAAGAAGGTATTAGTATTTGTACATCATTTTGTATGTAGAAGTTGTACTCACATCATTGCTGCTGCCTGTAGACTGACTAGAGATGACGCTCTTGCGTTTGTGCAAACTACTAGCATCCGATTGCATAGTGTTCTGATAAAAGTTGTTCGAGCTGTGCGTCGAGCTGGACGCATTCAGCGCTTGCAAATTGTTGCCATTGTGCACCGTGGCAGTGGTTGCCGCCGAACAGACGGAGGAGGCAGAAGCATGAGGTGGATAGGGTGCAGGCTGTAGGCCCAGGTTTTGGTGCAATGGCAAAGCGGGTGGCTGGTCAGGTGAGCGTAACATGCTGGGATGGAATTTCGGTTCGATGGGATTGTTAGCTTCATCTAGAAGGCGAAAAGCAAAAAGGGAAAAGCCGAGCGTAATTAATAACAGAACGAAAGGCGACGCAGCTTGCAAGGCTTGCAACGCTTTTGCTTACTTTTGGTATAGTTCTCGAAGATCTTCAGTATGCTGGTGCGATTAGATTTGGCGGCCAGTTTGATGGGTGTGCGACCGCAGTGATCGGATTTATAAGGATTGGCGCCATATTGCAGCAAAGCAATGACACACTTCTCATGACCCTCCTGCGCTGAAATGCCCAAGGCGGTGGCACCTTGCTTGCAGGCATGATCGGCTACTGCACCAAAGTATAAGAGTATATTCATAACATCATGGTTGCCCTGCCAGGCGCAGGAGTGCAGCGGCGTACGTGCCTCCAGATCCATGGAGTTGACATCAGCATTGCCTGTAAATAATAATAATTGATATCTTATTGAACAAATTACTCTTCCAGCAACAAATAGATTTGGTAGTCGTATATCTTTTGGAATTCTAAAGAGAACAGGAATCTGCTTACCCAGCGTAATGAGCAACTTGACCATGTCAGCATGTCCCTGCCAGGCGGCCACGTGTAGCGCCGTGCGTCCCTCACTATCTGGCACATTCACATCCGCATTGGTCATGTCCAACAGGTACTTGACAAACTCCAACTTATTCTCCAGCGCCAGAATATACAAAGTTGTGCGTGAATCCGCATCTTTTGAATTAACATCGCAGCAGAATTTAAGTAAAAACTCCACTGTATCCAAATGACCTTCAAGACAAGCCAATCTAAAGGCTGTCTTGCCATCGTGCGCCTTTTGATCCACGAAACTGGTGTGTATATCGAGCAGCACTTGCACACATCTGAAACGCCCCTCTTGGGCAGCCAAATGCAATGCCGTCTTGCCCTCATTGTCACACTCATCGATTTTGGCGCCAGACTCTAGCAGTTGTATGCACACATCATGGAAGCCCTCGAAGGCGCCATAGTGCAGTGGCGTCCAGCCGGCATTATCGCGATGCGTCTCATCTAAGCCGCGATCCAGTAGCTGGCGCACCGTTTCGACATTGCCTTGAGCCGCGGCAATGCTGAGTACTGTGCGTCCTTCTGAGTCCATACAGTCTATGCCACAACCCCAGAAGAGCAGCAGCTTAACCACATTGGCATGACCCGCAGTGCAGGCAGCCCACAAAGGCGTGCGACCCATAAAATCAGCCAAATCGGGATCAGCGCCATTCTCCAACAGCAGTTCGCACACCTCAGCGTTGCCTTCAAAAGAGCTGACCAGCAACGGCGACATGCCATCATTGTCCAGCTGATCTGTATTAGCGCCATGATCAAGTAAGGTGGATATGACCTTGCTATAGCCAGAGGAACCGCAGAGCGCAGCCACACACAAAGCACTGCGCCCATCCAAATCCAAGTGATTGACATTAGCACCATTCTCTAGCAAAATCTCCACAATATCATAGTGCCCCATATATGAAGCAGCTATTAGTGATGTGCGACCCTGTCGATCCACTGAATTCACATCCGCTCCAGATTCTATTAATATCTTCAATATGTCCTCATGTCCGCTCCAGGCGGCAGCACGCAAAGCGGTACGGCCCTCCTTGTCGGCCAGGTCGATTTTGCAAGCTGGATGGGCTATTAACAGTTTGACCACCTCGGTGTGTCCACCCCAGGAGGCGGAGCGCAATGGTGTCCAGCCATCGCGATCTGCATGATTAACATCCACACGCTTCATGCGGCCTGTACCGTCATTGCATGGCTGTGCAAAACTCAGCAGCAACTTGACCACCTCTAAATGTCCATTGCGTGCGGCTATGTTTAAAGCTGTCTGCCCATTGTAGTCTTCAATCTCCAAGTCTATAGGACTCTTGCAGGCATTGAGCGCACGTTCCAGAAGCTGATGATTGCCATCGTTGGCCAGTATGTGTATCAGCGCCTTGCCCTTATGCAGCTCAATGTGATTGGAGTCGGAGAGCTGATGTAGTGTGCTGGAGGCATTTTCATCCTGACTCTCGTGATGTGGTTCACTTTTCTCTGAGGGGCTAGTAGCGCGCTGGGTCTCTAGCATGCATGATTTCTCGCTAGATATGAGTAGATCGGCCAGCTCGAAGTCTATGTTTTGGGACTTCTCCGATAGTTCAGGAGACATTAGCGAAGACTCACAGGAGTTCTGCAATAAGAGAGAGCTGTAGTGGACAACTATGGTAGGATTACAATAACAATGATTTACCTGCGACTCGGCGTTGTTAATGCCTGTCTCGATCAGCAGTTTGAGTATCTTTGCATCAGTGGGTAAGCTGGGCTTAAAGAAGTCACACAAAAACTGGCAGAACTCATCGCTCAAATCATTGACCAAAAACTTTTCGATCATTGAACGCGTCTTGCTCAAGAAGTTTTGATCATGCTTAAAATCATGCTCACAGCTGGCGCAGCAATTCAAGTGATTTGTGTAGAAGCAATCGCTAAGATTTAGACGCGATTCTAGCAACATCAATATCAAGTCCAAGTCAATGTTCCGACTGGTCAGGTACTCGCCCGACTTGATAAGATGATAGGCAAATCGACGCACACTATTGGCGCAAAGTGTGTCCGCCACGAGCAAATAATACATAGAGATCATGACATGGCCCTCATTTACATCGCAAATGAACTTCTTTGTGGAAAATTTAACATCTACCAACCAGTCGGAGAAGGAATTGTGGAATATTTTAAGACGTTGAGCATCCGTATCATAGGCGAGTATATTACGCATTAGCTGCAGGCGCTTCTCAAACTCTGCACAGTCTATGGTATAGTTGTGGGTACGCAGACAATTGAAGAGGAAGAGCTTGTCCACATAGCCCGAGGATGCCAGTAGCACATTAAGTAGAGGTCGTATCTTCATGTACTGCTTTTTATTAAAAGACTTCTGGCATATGTAGAGGTAGAGACCGTTAAGAGTGCAAGGTATGAGCTTGATTTCCCGAAAGCTGAAAAAGTTTTCCTTAATACCATTGAGCACCTTTTCCAGATAGAGTATGCACCCATTGGACTTTATGTAAAGTTGATGCAAGGATTCAATGATTTCCTTGGTCAGCATAATACTGTCTTTAAAGTCGGAATTTAAACGATTAATTATATACTCCTGCACATCCTTGACCACATGCGATTTGCGCAAATCATCTAGCGTAATCTTCTTAAAACCAGTAAACATCTTAGTTATCTGTTTAGTTTGCTTCTTGGTGGTGCACACAAGGAATAGCCACTTGGGGAATAGATGTATGTGATTGGAGAGGAGCTCGGCCACATTGCGGCTCTTGTGATTGGTAGCAGTGCCGCGTCCACCTTTTAGAGTGCTTATCAAATTGCCCTCGTTAATGTAGTTCTCATCAATGGAATCAATGAGCAACAGAAGCGCTGTCTTGGGTGGTGTCAGCTCCAGCAACGGAAACAGCAAAGCCTTTTTAAAACACTCATCCGGATTTTTTTCTATATTATCCACGTTCAAGCATTCTAGTATTTCAGGATTCGATAGCATTAGCTCGTAATAACCATCAGCTATAATGGTGCGACAGCTCTTCGTCTTCGGCAAAGGCGGCGGTAGTGTGTTGGTATGAACACGCGGTTTCTGTCCAGGTGTCGGCGGTATGGCATCCGCTGGTGGCAAGTTCAGCTCTAGCTGTGCTTCTGCAGTTTGCTCGTCATTTTCCAACCCAAAGTCTATAAGTGGCTGAGCGGCTTCAGTCTCTTGGGGCGTTTCCTTCGTTGTGCCATGCTCTGACTCAGCCAAATCCTTGTCAGCCTCGGGCTGATCTTCGTTGTTTTTGCTCGTTTCATTCGTTGCCTCATCTGAATTGTGTTTTTCCTCTTCATTGATCTCATCGTTGATGGCTGCTTCAATTTCGCTCTTCAGCTGTTCGCTGACCAGCTCAGCAATATCCTCGCCGCCGCCCTGCTGTATGGCCTGTCCATTCATAGCCGCTGAGACGCTGGTTGTCACCACTTTAGCTGGTGAGGCTAAACCGCTGGCGCGTCCACGCTTCACAGGTATCTTAGACTTAGATTTGCAAGGACTACTTTTGGCTGACTGTGCTGTAATTTCCTTATCCAATGCCGCCTGCTGTAACTCCTTTTCGCTGCCATTGTCCTTGTCCTGTTCGCCACGTTCTTTTTCAGCGCCTCCTCCACGCTTGGGTGGATGCGTACCATAATTGTTAAGCTTTTCGGCCTGCTCTGGTGAGCTTAAGGCTTGAGCTGGAGCCGGTTCTGATTGCTGGCGCGTAAGGCTTGACTTTTGCTTGTTGCAAGTGGAGGTGCGCCGCGCCTGGAAGCCGTCAAGCTCTTTGGTGTCACATTCATTTGCGCCACGCTTAAGTTCTTCAATAAGCAACTCCTCAGCATTTTCTCCCAGACTTATATTATGCATGGCCTCATCGAGCTTGGACTCCTGCTGTTGCACCTCATCCTGCAGAAAGGAGAAACCTTCGTCTATGATCTTTTGGCTGTCATCTTTGTTAATCAGCGAAGCATGACTTAGCAGCTGGAGTACTATCTTGCGTATGAACAGAGACAGGCTATGACACTCGGGATTCTGCGACTCGATGAGATAGCAGGCCAGCAATTTGCGATTGAGAATACCCTTTGTGCCGGAATTTCCCTTCATTATTGCTTGGCAGATTGAAGTCTTACCAGAGCCATTGGATCCCAACACCAAACAGCCATTATAGCTGGAACTTGATATGGCTGCAACCTTGGATCGCGCCGACACATAAGCCGCGCCAGCTGCGCCCAAAGCCTCGCTTTTTGCTGCGCCTAACAAACCCGGCATAGGCTTTTTGCCCACGGTGCGCTGCTCCAGGCACAAGGCAATCTTCTTCAGCACCCACTCGCGATGTATGTAAACCGTGCTCACAATGCGATTACTCGCTGAATGCAGTGGTTCTAGCGGCACAAGCCCATTGACTTCTTTATCCGGCGACAGCTTCCGTTGCATCAAGGCCTCTAGATTGTCAGAGGTTTCCGCTGCCGGCTGCAGCTTGCTGCACCCAGCTTCCAAGCCATCCTCCTCGGGCGCTGAGCCCGCAGCAGTCAAGCTGCGTCGACCTGTGCTACTGCCGCCATTAGTGCATTCTTGTGGAAAGTTTTGCTGAACCAGATTGGCAAAATGCTCCTCGCGCGCCAAATTTGAGAAGCTGGCATTGGGGCAATCACGCCCGCCTATCTCCAGCTTCTTTTGCAGCTGCGTGGTGTCTTTTAAGAAGTTTAAAATACGTCGATCCTCCAGCTGCTGATTGGCGGTGCTGCTTGAGGGCAGCACAGGCAACGAGGCTGGGGCATTTGTGTACATGGTGACGCCACTGGGCGTGCAAGCATCCAGCATATCTTCATCATCATCCAGATCTGTTACTTGCACAGCATTGCCATTACGTGCGCAGGCAAGCCTATTTGAATCCCGCAAATTGGACAGCTTGGCATCCGTGGTGGCTGCGCCACTGCTGCCCGCAGAGTAGCGACTACGTTCCCCACTCTTGTAACGA
The DNA here is from genome assembly GCA_035041775.1 of Chymomyza caudatula. Classification (NCBI taxonomy): domain Eukaryota; kingdom Metazoa; phylum Arthropoda; class Insecta; order Diptera; family Drosophilidae; genus Chymomyza; species Chymomyza caudatula. Next base: position 820,335 of record JAWNKW010000032.1, on the reverse strand, counting down.
TCCGATTTGCGCATTGGCGTGGCATAAAGCATCTCCTTGGGCATATTGCCAGAGCCGTGATGTTTGTTATTGACTGCCACCGAGTTGGAATTGGCTGTGGTTACAGTAGTGTTGTTGCCTATGGAGTTGGCATTCGGATTGCTGATGTTATTTAGGAGCAACTGCTGTGATAGCCCTGTTCCCGTGGCGCCAGTTACTTGGCTCAAAGATGTGGTCTGAGCGGATTTCTGCTGCTGAATCTTGCGCACCGACTCATTGTACATAGCCTGACAAGGCAGATTCTCGTAGATGTCATTGCGCAGATTATCGTTATTCGTGTGCTTAGACATTGTTGGTTATGGCTGAGTATTTAGAAAGAGGCTGTCCTTTATACGGGCTTTATTGTTTCCTTAAGACGTCTCGTTGCTGTCTGCTGAGTTCGTTGGCTTGGCGACGTCTGTGTTTATGTGGGGTGACCAACTGCAAGTAGATGAAACATAAAGCAAGAGATAAGTGATTGTAGTTTGAGCGCCTTAAAGTATGCAACAAACGGACTAGGGAAATTGTTTGCATGGTGTGTTTATTCTCTAGCATAACTGTCCTTTTCCCTCAGCACTCTACGGTGCAATAATATGATGGTTTTAATGCTTTTAACGTCGCTTGGATTTGCTCAGGTGACGGTGACCCAAATAAAGCTATATAGCCCTGTGGTACCGCTTATTCAGCGGTGCTCCAGACTTATTTGCATCAATAATTTCATTTGAAATGCCTTGAAAATCCGTAGCTTAAAAGATTTCATTAAAAGCATTTAACGCCCGATCGATAATTTGCATCATCGAAGTTATATTAATCGATGTGTAAGCCGTGGCCAGAAAATGCCAAATTATCAGGTTTTCAGTACGCTTTGCAACAGTCATGAAATTGATCTATCTATATATATTAAAATGAGTCCAAAAAGTTGTATGTGGACGATGTTACGACAAACTGTTTAGAGAAACGTAAATCGGGTTGAACCTCCTTATAGCTCTTTACCAAAATATCAAAACGTATTATTAGTTTTCTTCTAATTTTCTTCATAAAACTGCGCACTAAGTCTGACAACTCCTACTACTGGCCAATAGATAAGACACCTGTCACAATTGATTGAGAGGAGAAGGAAGAGAATGACGAAGGCGAAGATGATAGGAAAATATTGGTACCAATGTCCGCCGAAGGACTTATTCTAAGAACGGGGGTGGAACCCCCTAGTGCTGTATGACGATTGGGTATATATACAACAGTTTTCTATATGTTTAAGACTAAAATATCTTCCATCGAATGACTGAATTACAAAACAGAAACAAATTACAAAATCAGAGTGTTTTTAGTAAAGTAGAACTACTAGAAAACTAGTCATTTGAGGTTGCTTCTTGTAGTTTAGCAGCTTTTGCCTTCGTTTCCGCACTTCAGCAAGTCGACTCAATTCAACAGCCAAGGATTCCACATGCTCTTTATTCCTTCCTTTCTAACCGTAGCTGCTTAGCGTGTGTATGACACAAACGGAATAGATTCGCTACCTCGATAGTAATATCGATAGTTGTGCAGCTCTACTCGCACGTAGATATTGCCATTGTAAACGTTACATAGCTTTAATGATGAAAGTGCTACTAAGTTATGCCAACAAACTTGAAAATATAGTATCGTTTTACGCTCACACTCTCTAAATTTCAAAAGTGTTGTTATCCTTTGGCAAGTTGTTATTATAAATTCATAGCTTAAATGCCTTAAAGTATGCAATTGTCGGCATGTTAGCCTAATGGACTTATGGGAACTAGGTACATACTATAGTTTTCTAGTGTCTTTAATCTCAGGCATAACTAGCACTTTCTGCTATTCTTATCATCTTTATTTTTTATAGTGGCTTTTCTTTTTAGCATCCTGCAAACAATTGACCTGATTTTCTATACTTTTTAACCCTTTGGCAGCACGCAGGCTAAAACGCACCCACACAAAAAAAAAAGAAACGCACACAGACTCACAAACACAAACACACACAGACACACACATGTGCATATAGTTGTCATCATTTTTTCTGCGTTTGGCTTTACGCGCAGCCTTTTGTTTTTCTCCGGTTTTATCTAAGCTCTATACAAGCGGCAACGAACCGTTTATGTCTATGGACGGGCGGGGCGTTGAGGGGCGGGGCGGGGCGGGGCGTGGGTGGTTTGGTTCTGTAAATAACGCTTTTTATGTTGCCAACTTTTTATTTTAAACTTCAATTTACTCGTTGCGTTACGTTTTTAGTCTCTTTCTCTCTCTGTGTTTGTTTGTGGGTGCGAATGCACGTATGGGACTCTGCGGCAACGTAACTAATGATGTTCTTTGCAGTTGGTGTACTACAAGTTACTGACGTAAATGGAGCAAATTCAGCACGTTCTTCAATGCACAGTGAGAAAAATGGCAGTCGAAAATGTCCAAGAGAAAACTAACAACGTAGAAAGAAGAACAGAAAGAAGTACGGTAGTGATTAAATATGGCGACTTGAAGATACGCTGTATTTATACGCGCCAAACCTGATTTATATGAAAGAATTGCGCATTAATGGACAGTGCACGAGGTATAAGAGTTATTGCTTAGATGAATAGAAACTAAAAATGGTATGTACCTTCAAATACAATTCAACCGGAAGTGATCCAAATGGCATGATGAAATTAAAAATGGTGTTTGTAAGTAGTAGAAGGTGAGTTCCAACTATTCTTATTAACTCATTTTATTACGTATGTAAAGTCGAAAAATCTGAAAGCGATAAGTTTTGGTAGTACTTAAGTCAAAAAAAAGGGCGCTGCGTTCTATTTTGATGAAAATTTTTTTCTTGTACCAGACGGAAAAGGTTCTTGAGCTTCTAAGCAAAAAATACGGAAATTGTAAATAAAACGCAAAATTTTTAATCTTCATCGATATTCATTTAGTCTCCTTCAAAATATGCCTCTTTTGAAGCGATACGCATATGCCACCTCTTTTTCCAATCATTAAAACATGCCTTGTGGGCGTCGGCCGGGATGTTCTCAATTGTGTCGAAACGCGTTCCACGGAGTAGCAACTTTAGTTTTAGAAACAAGAAAAGTCACTTGGGGCCAAATCCGTCGTATACGGTGGTTGATCGATGATATTGAATGAGTTTTTGGCCTTATAATCATTCACAATTCCCACGTGTGGTGAGCGGGTTAGAGAATACCACCTCAGCAGGTCAAAGTTTGTCGTATGATTCGACTAACAATGACACTGGGTTCTTTCGAGACCAGTAGAGTCACCCCAGGCCTTAAAAGGGTTGTGCGTAGGGCTTGGGACCCACCACGTAAAACCACGATCCCAATGAGAGAATGTATTTAAATCAGGCCGTAACCCGATCACACGTGTTGTTATGGCCAGATGAAGAAGAATCATTCACAATTACAGCTGTGTGCGATGGCGCGTTGTCGTCATGCAAAATCCATGAGTTGTTGGCCCACAATTGCGATAATGAAATTTCCACCTAATTTCCAAATCATAATAAACAGGTATTTATACAAATCTTCTTATTTAGCTTAAGCTTTTTATTCATTATTACACAGCAATTCGTATAATCATTTACCTACTTTTATTCAATCAAAAGAATCAACGGATGGATATTAACGAAGGCACAGCAATTTCGTGATCAACTTCGACTCATATGAGTTTTGGCTGACTGCTCCTACTTCTGTGTCACGCCTGCCTTGGGTTGTTAAAGAAATTTACTTTATCTGAACATATATAGTATATTCAGCTAGGAGCAGCTTGGGTGTCACTTGTCGCTCAACTTGAAGCATGACTGACCACAAGATTACAAACGTAAGAAAGCAAATCGTAAAATCGGGTAAAAGAAAAACTTACAGAAAATGATTTACGGCGCGTTGCCTTGATGACATTGTAAGGGAAACTGTTAGCGTCGACAACGTTTGATAAATTACCATAATGTAAGTAAGTCAGACGTGAAAACTTTTGATTAACTGAATGGCAGTAGCTCCAAACATTCAAACACCCAAATACACATAAATATACCCATGCAGTCAGACATTCGTCAAAGCCAATCAAAAAAGTCAAATAGAACGTCGAGCTCAGTTGCAGACAAATAGACAGACATCATCCAAATGGATGCTGCTGTCTACTGTGTTGCCATTTGTAGCCAACATCCATATATCCTGTATGTGAAAGTGTGTGTGTGTGTGTGTGCCCGGTTGCCATCCGCTTAGTGTAACGTAATTATTGATGTGTGGACGTAGAGCACTTTGCTCACACCCATGTGAATTGTCCTGTCTGTTTGCCAGGATAACCACAATCATCCTTTTTGTGGTCTGGCTGTATCAACGGACGTTAGTATCCATTTGGCATATGTTTCACCGTAAACTTTACAGTATTTTTTTTTTAATTGGCAAAGAATTGGAATTTAAGTTTAATTATGTTGTTGCCGCAAAAGAAATCACGGCATTTTTCCATCTCAATTGGACATTAATTGAAACATTGTTCACGTCGACAGTTTACAACAATGTCAACCATTTTGTAGCATGCAGTCGATTCGTTTAAGTGCTCTGACCGCCTTTTACTTGATCAACTCACAAAACTTTTGGCTCCTTTAAATTCTGATTCTGAACATCCGTTTGGAAGTGGGGTATTCAGTTAAAACAAACAAATTGGTCATACTGCAGCATATGGGGTGTTTAGGTGAAGCACCCATTCAAACTTGATTAACGATGGACCTAGTCTCTAAAATGGCTGTTCCATCGCCAAAAGAATCTTCACCGTATAATCAACACAGTTCGAACGCAGCCCAAAAATGGATGGTATTCCAGAGTCGATGAAAATTTTAAGAAAAATTTCTAAGGTTCAACGCATATGGATAAAAGATGTAACTGTAGCTCTAATATGGTTAAGAGTCTAAGTCAAACAACAACCTGCCACACCAAAGGAACAGTGACATACTGAATCCATACCGTAATAGCAACCCAGATCGAATGCGTCTAAGAAATGGTTGGTATTCCTAAGGTTCACATGCATGAGAGAAGTAACTTTAACCCTAATATAATCAAGCGTGATAGTGTGAATATCACCAGAAGAACCGTGACATTTGAAGAGGTTATCTCAAATCTACCGCTTGAAATAGCAGCGAGCATAATATTGAATGAAAAACAAAAAACTATGTTAACGATGAGCATCCGATCAAGTAGAGATAAAAATCTCATTTATCTGTAATGAATAAACATTATAGAATAGACTTGGACAAAGATGACAAAAATAATTGTTAAAATGGAAGCGGGAATCGGACACGGAAATGAATAAGCTTATTTCAGAGCTGGACCAATATGCGCAGATTAAATGAATACGCTGCATAGTATCGAGTACTTTATAATGGAATATTACTCCTACCGATTATGGAATTTCTGAACGATTTGACCCATTGGTGTCGTATTCACACAGTATATTTATTTCAGAATTCGCAAATAATAGTCAACAAGCTCACAAGTCCTACGTGTACACAAAAGACCTTTTCCCATTTTTTATCTTCAAAGTAGTCCTGGAAAAACATGCGAAATAGAAACCGACAGAAACAGAATCTCTATTCATTGTGTCCTGCGAAAACCGGTTTTTGCAGACACGCTGAAACGGTTGACGGTTATTTGCAACCTACGAAAGTGATACGATACGTGACATTATAAAAAATAAAAAAATTTTAAATTAATTAAATTCTTAACTTTATTCTATATATACCCCATATTATGCTTGTTTAATATCAAAAAATAAAATACACAAAGAATATTAAATGGTTTTTACGCGAAAGAAAGACGAGAAAGCTGAGATGCTATGAATCCAGAGATGGCGAAGTAGACCTTGTTGGTCGGGAAAATATCTATATGTAAATACGCTAAGCGAAACGGATTCAGGTGAAACCTATACCATTCGAACGATAAAATGCTTGCGGTTTCGCTTGGATACGTTGCGTTTTAGTCAGGATACGTTGCGTTAACACAAACGTTGTTCTCTTGCCATTCTTCGCAGTCAGCTGTTAGGAGTGCGTGTATTAAGTTGTCGAATTTCGACGACAATGCGAAGACTAGTCATAATAAATACCTTCAACGTCATGGATTTGCTCAAACTTTTGGGAATCAACGAGCTCTACACAGTTTATAGAGTCAAATTTACTCATGTCTCTAGATTGTGATGACATAATCGTCCATTTTTACAACTGCCTACGACTGCCAAGTCCTACAGGGCTGCAAGCGAAAGAATCTACGCTCGATACTGTCTGGCTTATAAACGATGAGAGAAATATATCGCAGGGACTCGTTTCGAAAACTCGCTTTGAGTAACAAGCGCCTAAGCATTTGGCTTTTATAAATTAAATATAGTTACAATTTGATAGAATTCTTATATTTCTTAACATATCTTCGTTGTTTCTATGTAATTATTGCGAGTATTGTGTAATATTAAGCAGATGAGAAAGTGAAGTAAAGTTTGCAGGTTAAAGTAATTTAATTTGATGACATAAAACGAAAAAGCGAACTTAAGAGCATAAAAAAGCAGGAGCAAGAGTAATTTTATTTAAAATTTCTCAACTAAACTAAACAAAAAAGTTGTCGTTTTTTCAAGAGCAAAAACTTTGTTTAATTTGCCTGTGAAACTTTTGGTAAGTTTGATGAGACACTTTCTGTATTTGAACTTTAATTAGCTTTCTCAACTAATTTTAATAGCACTGCAAATACAACATAAAGTATTTAAAGTTTTGCAAAATTAGTCATTTTATCGGAGCATTATATGCCACTCAGTTACAAGGGTACTTCAGAAATGAATATCACTTGGATTCAGTACAATATAATGGCAATGAATTTGTTCACTTTATGTAAATAAACAAATGAAAAGTGTTTTTCATATGCATATTGTAAAAATCACATACAACAATTCCAAATGGAAATATAAACAAGTTGTATGTGCGCAAATAAATAAAAAAGAATTTTAATTAATTGCGCAAGGAAATAAAGAATTCACATTTACGGAATGTTCCATGTAACCAAGCAAGCACAACGCGTAAAACCGCCAGATGGGCCACATGGGGCATGTGGCATGTATCTGTAGCTGTTTCAGTCGCTTTATCGCTCCCCGTCCGTGTTTCTCTGTCGGCTGCGTGAACTTGGCCAATTGTAGCGTGGGAATATTTCGTTGTTCAACTTAAATGCTCCCGGTGTGCACACTAAAATGCAAATGCAAATTTCTGTCTTGTCGACAATCAACGGCAACAACGGCAACAACTTTGACAGCTTGCAGCCTGCAGCAGCCAGCCAGTTAGTGCTACGTCCCGGAGACCCGACTGTGCATTCTGGGCGTAGTGTCTGGGCGTAATTGAAATGTTGCACCTATGACAGAGCTACAACTGGTCTGTCTTTAATGTGCATGCATATTGTTTTCGTCGAGTTTTGTGCTTTTTTCGTAGCCAAAGGATGGCGAACAGGAAGTCAGCTATTAATACGTATTTACATTTTTGGGTATTGTTTTGCCTTTTAAATATGGTTTGTTTAATTTGTTTGCCCAACTTTTTTACTTTATTATTGGTATTTTTGTTGGTTGCTCATGTTTAAATAATGAGCTTTTTTTATGCCTTAAGAGAGAGAGAGAGTGAGAGTCAATTTATTTTGAGCAGTTGTTTGGCACGCATTATTAGCATTACACTATGCAACAAATTTGACCTCAATGAAGGGCCTATGGCTAAAACAAACCTTTTCCGGTAAATTTGGTGTCGCTGATTTTGAATCAGGAAATCAGGCGGAAAACGACGTAAAGTAAGAATTTTAGTATGGAATTCCTACAATTCCTTACTTAAAAAATTAAGCACGATTCGTCCTTGATAATACTTGAATTATGTTTGAATCAATCTTGATTCTAAAATGAAACCAAAGTTTGTATGTAATAAGCTAAAAATGTATTGAATTTAAAGTCAAGTACATTTCTTTTAGTAAGAAAACGATTGTTAATGTTTAACTTAAATCTGGTTGATTCAAGATCGGCTCTTGGCATTGGCCATGTTGTTGCAAGACATTTTTTTTGAAAAGTTATTTTGGTGGACGAAAAACTAAAAAAAATCCTTCTTTTTTTTCTCAAAACTGCGGAAAGTCTGTCAGCGCTTACTAATAGGGTGGCTGGAAGGCGAACGTGAAGAGGAAGATGAAGGGGAATAGGAAAAGGATCTACCTAGAGAGGGGCAATGGGATTGCGAGCAAAGTGAGAAGGGTGCGGAGTCAAAATTAAATCGGTTTGCTTCAATTTATAGCTTTTGGAATGAGGATAAGTAATCGGATGAGGAAGAAGATGAAGAAGAAAAGCAGGAAAAGGAATATTCTCTACCTCTGGAGGGGCCCGGGGGCTGGCGAGCGGAGCGACAAGGCGGTGGAGCCCCCTAGTGAAATATAAGGGGTGTGCCAGAAACTTCCAGACGGTTTTGGATAAATTTTCCTTTAAATTTCCCTTTTAAACTCGTCGGCCAAGATATTCCTGGCACAGTGATGAATGGCTTTTTGGCTGAAACTCGGTTTTATTTGATATCCAGCATACTGACAACTTGCAATTGGATTGAAAGAGATTTCTGGAACACCCTTGATCAAATGTAACATAATTCTATGAATTTCAATAATATATTAATAATACAATTTTCTAGTCACATGTGTACATATATGAGATGAGTTCGTGACTTACATTGTCTAAAGTACTCGAGTATAAATCTTTCCACACAAAAATTGACTATACAACTTTCAGCCATTTATTCCAAGTTACTAAGTGACAGAATTCATCTTACGAGTTGATCAATAGACGACGTCTTGGCTAATCGAAAGGAATAACTGCTAGATGTTGTACGCGCTTTAGCAAAGGACTGCATCCTAACACCATGATGAGTTTTCAAAATTGATCCGCATTTATATCGCATTATCAAAGAAAACAATTTTCTTTTTACGTCATTTTTCAATGGGGACATTATTTGGCCCTTGCAATAACATATTGCACAAACAAAAAATCATTTTCAATACTGAAGTTTAAACGGAGATACGGATTGCATCGTCATTCGTTCTTCCATTGAGCTAAATCTCTTCCATTAGTCTAAATATGGTTTGCATTACAAAGTTCAACTGTATACTTTGTGTTAAACATATATGAACAGTACTGTAAGGGTGTATAATGTTTCGGTTTCTAGCTCAACTTGTTGTTGTTTTGCTCTTTTGCACTTCCTGAATTATGTACATCGTAAATTTTTTCCAAAAACGTATTCCATGCATTTCAAATTACACATTACAGAAGCACATATATGAAACACACATATTTCAAACTTATATTACTTATGCGACCCGTTGTACATGCAATTTCAATGCACTCATATATATCGTTGATGTTAACAACTTCATAAGCGACAATTGTGAAACCAAACAGAAATCAAACTATGCGCAGCAAAAAAAAAAAAAAAAACAAGCAAATAAAGAAAATTGTTGAATGCTGCCGGCGAAGTCAGCGAATTGAAAGCTAAAAATCGCATCAAATTCGGTGTACGTGCAATGCGCAGTGAAAATACGTTCCACGGGACAATGCAAACAAGCGTATTTCCAATAGACACGTGAGCATTCGAAATCGTATCGATTTTCAAGCTAGCAGGGCTGCAGGCAAAACGTACCTAGAATTCGTGTTCCATGTCAACTAAATCCGTAAAGTTGAAATCAAAACTAACGTTCTGCTTAATTTTCGTAATATAATGCCGAGCCGCGCAATAAAGCGCACAATAACTGTAAAGTGCTTATAGGTGAAACACAAACGAAGGACTCAGACTCAGATGGTACGTGCTCTCAGCTGGCATTGTGTTTAGCTTTATGTTGGTGGTGTTCATGTTGCTGGTGCTGCAACGGATGTGAAAATATCGCGGCCATGCGGGTACACTCAAAAAAAAAAAGTTGAGCCAAATGGTCTGCGTTAAGCACAGGTAACTGTTTAAAAGAGCAAAGTACATTTTTGTATTTTAAATTGTTTTTTCAACTACAAGTCTGTTCGAAGAAAGAACCTCTAAAGAGAATTTGCAAATTACAAACCTCTTTAAAAGGCTGAACACAAAATGCCTGAATAACCATTATTTATGTGCAGGTGCAGTTTTTTATAACTTGATCCCGAAAAGAGACGAAATCTTCAACAATATCCCACCAAATAGAGTTAATACTGGTACTCTAAGCTGAACTCACCACCCTTAAGAAATATTAAGTTAATTTATTAAGTTAAATTATGAAGTTTATAAATAAATTAGGGTACCTCGCACCCTGCTCGCTTCGCTCGACCCAGTCGGATTCCAGCCTTTCAACCGAATTCTAATAGGTTGGTAAAGTCATGTAGATATCGTTGACCATATCGTCAAGACTTTATATGAAAGCTACTCTGCTAAGAATGGCTGTGGAAGGGATTGGCATTGGCCATATAGTCAGTGCTAGCTGACAGATTGGGAAAAACAATTATGCCGCTCCAACAACCCAGTGATGAAATGGCCAACTAATACCATTTCATGCGGAACTTTAGTCTAAGTCACAAACGGGCATGGACACCTTAAAGTAGATGTATTCGATGAAAAGGCATACAATAGTTTGGTACACCGTCGGGTCTCTGACAAATGTGGGCATTGGACTCGGTGTTGCAGGACCCCAGTCACAACTCTCGAAATCTATAGGCATACTCACCATACACCATACCAAGCTAAAGTATGCGCCATAGAAGATACAAATATCGGTAAATGTAGTTTTTTGTTAACCACCACCTCTTAGAGGCTCCAAATTAATTTCGGTCCATAAATACGAAAAAAATTGTTAACATGCCTGTTAACAAACCTTCCTGCAGACTAAACTAACATATTGACCGAGTTTGGTATCCATTGGTATAGCAGTTATCGTGTTTTAGACATTGGAACTTAAAACGAACATTTTTATGTAATAGATAAATAAGTACATATGTATGTAAAAAAAAAATGTTAAATGCATAAATTTTTTGAAAGAAATCTAAGTAATGTAAATATGTTTCTTTACACTGTCAATCATGACCGAAATCCTTGATATTCTATATAATTAGAGACTGTTATTACATCATCGGCATTAAGGAGAAGATCTCAGTAGTTTAAGAACCCAAACAACACATATTTAAAACTTTAAGTTTTAGGCTATCGAATTATGATTATGGATAACCTTTTTAAGGGTAACCGGAACTACAAGTTCCCTAACATTTCGCCCAGTGCACAAAAAAGCAACAAACCTGGCAAACAAAAACAAAAACATCATTTCCTGCAGTATCCTCAGCGACCGATGAGCTTCATTGTTTTATGCCCGACACAGGATATGAGGCTGCACAGTATGTCCATGGAATCAACGTGCCTCTGGGCGCTGCAGATACAGAATCCATCTGAACGCTTAATTAAACTTTAATTTTTCATGGGAGACATTAAAAATCAGCAAACCAAGCAGCCATACAGCCATTCACTAGTATAATGTGCAAAAAATATAAATGTGACCATTATGGTTGACACCAATGATGACGGCATCATCATCATGCTCATTCCCATCATCAGCACAATATTAATGCACATGCAATCAGGCTTGCCAGGATTGTGCATTGCATTGCATTGCCTGCCTTAAGGCTTGACGGCATATGCATGAGTTACTGAGTGAGTGAGTGAGTGTGAGCGAATGAGTAAGCATGTGAGTGAGTGTGAGCGAATGAGTGAGTATGTGTGTGTGTGTGCTCTATCGCTTGACGTAAGCGCGTGCTTCCTGTTGTAATTTTCCATGCATTTTTCAACACTCACTTGACGATAACTGAAAAGTTGCCAAGCAACAACGAGGAGCACCACTAGGACGACAAGTACAAGGACCAAGATCAAGCAAGTGCCTGCAGTTACAAGTGCAACGTTTGCCAAAAAACCATTCTATAAACATTTCTTATACTATACGGCAAAGTATGATATGTGCGACAGGGCGTTTCTCCGTGTGTTAAAAGCTCATCATGGCATGCATTTTACTAGAAATGGTTATGAAATATGTTTTCATAAAAAGTTATGAAATATGTATTTATTTACTGAGCACATTTGCCACATATGCAAAGTTTACCTCTTGGCATTTTTCATAGCGGAAAATGTTTGTACATTCACACAAAACACACACATACAAAAGAAACTAAATTGCGCAGTCCTTGGATTGTTTCATATTTGCCTAACAATATTTGCATATTACAACGAACGGTAGTTCGTGCTGTGACGAAAGCAAGAGACTCTGACGAAGTGCTGTAGTTCACTAGCTATAAATTACAGATCGTTTTTTTTCACTAGAGCGTCTGATCCGGTCAAGCCGTATGCTTTTGTAAAGGCAATACAGCATAGATTAACCTTTTAATAGACGGTTTTTTGATTTAGCTATGGGTTTGGAAGGTATAGTGGTTTTAATGAAAATGTTCCTTAGCTCTAGCGCGGTGCCGGAAATAGAATCTGGGCGTGAATACAAATCCAAAAAGGTCCAATAGTTATAGCCTTTAGAAATTTACAAATTGAAGCTCGTATCTGTGTTGTGTGCGTAAGTTTTGAACTTCTGACTAGAGCGTCTGTTCCGGTCAAGCCATATACCTTTGTAAAGTTTTTATAGGTGGTTTTTTGATTTGGCTATTGGTTTGGAAGATATAGTGGCTTAAATGGAAATGTTCCATAGTGCTGGCGCTATCCCATTGACGATTTATTTGTGGAAACGTTTGGCGAACGTTTAGCTGTGCGCGTTAGGCGCTATTACACAAAGCAAGATCGTAAAAAAACATACAGCATAAGTTTTATAAAAAATAGTTAGGATTTCGGGAACCTGTGTGGTCTAATAGGAAACGCTGATTATTTTTTTAATCAAATTTTTAGGGTTAATGCTTTTTTATGCTCTTGCTTCGTGTAATAGCGCCTAACGCGCACAGCTAACCTATCAAATTGTTATATACATAATATTCAAGAACCTTTAAAGTTTAATTATCAATGAAAAATAACGCAAAATATAGTGATTCTTGTCTCGTCACATAAATGATATCATGCATATTATGATTTACATACAAGTAACTACGATTTCGTCGTTTTATCTTGACATTAGTTCAATTATAAACTTTTTATTCTCTATCTGTATAAAAGGAAGTTTTTTCCGTTGCTATAATCTATTAAAAAATTTTCAATAAAAATGTGAAGTTCTATAACGTGAGCAAAGTGAGAAGAGCGAAGTGCCCATTATAATGATAAAATGATGATTTTTGACATCGGTATCTGTTTCTTCCAAAATATAAGTTACGTTTTAGAAATTTTAAATTAAAAAAATCAAGAAAGAATATCCATATTTAAGGCTAGTAAAATAATACAAGATTAGAAGTCACAAACATTAACACCTTGTAATTTTAAGCCTAGTACGCAGATGACTAATATATTTTTACACGAAGTTCGCAATATACTCCTGTTGTGTATGGATTTTAAATGAAATGGGTGACGAGATAAGTGAAAGAGGTTTAAATCACATGGTCACTCTGCTGTGTCAGTTCTTTCATGTCAGTTGTATTTATTGTGACGCGCTTAGATTTTACGGGAAACACCCTGAATGGAGCGCGTATCCTGTATTTTATGGTTGTAGACGATGCATTCCGGCCTTATAAAAAAACCTACCGATTGGAATTAAACCAATATATTGGATTCTTTAAAAAAACAATTCTTTTTTTTTGTGATCCAGTTAGATTGTATGGGTTGTTTTGAGAGCATTTAAGCTGCGTAGCTTTTATGTTCAAAGTAAATTTCCATTGTTATATTTCGTATTGTACATGCTGCATTCTTGTTATCAGGTCTTTTTTCAGGCTCTGCTACGTCATTGTCTACGCTGCGAGGGCTTCTGCCTCCCTGTCCCTTGCTGCCCTCAGCTGTCACGCTTTCTGGGTTATCTGTGTCAAAATGGCAGCACGCACGTTGTTGCCAGACGCCTATGTCGTCGTCGTCGCATGTCTTTGGTGCTTTATGCATATTGGCAAACAAGGGAAAAAATGCAGCCCCTACTTTCCACTTCCCTCCAGCAAACAAACAAACAAACAACACACACACACACACACACACACACACACACACACACACACACACACACACACACACACACACACACACATGCACAGCAAACTTCACCATTTCCGTTTGGCGCACTTCCTCTGCTTCTGTCATTTCTTGTTTTCCTTCCAATAACTGCATATGGGAGAGTGCGTGATTGTTGCCCTGTGTAAATGTCATCAAAGTTACAACATATATAACAAAAAAAACGCTTGGCTTGTGACACAACTTGATGTTATATGTCGCGTGTTTGTTTGTTTGGTTACATTTAATCAAATTAATAAATACATACAGATATACACTAGAGATGCTGCCATAAAAAACAACAAGCAGCATTTTCCTGGTTGACAGCTGACATTTTACAACAACGCCTTTAGTTTTTTTTATACCCTGTACGCAAAGTGTAAAAGGGTATTATAGGTTTGTGCAATGTATGTAACAGGCAGAAGGAGGCGTGGCACACCATAAGTTCTATGGGCAAAAAGACTTTTCATTGACTCGGGTAGCGAGTCCCCCCCATATATTGATTTGAACATTTTTGATCTATGTTACAAAATTCAACGACTTTGACCCAAAACTAGTTACTGGTTGCATTTTGTGATTGATTTTAGTATTGAGGATCTACTTTCACATAAGAATTTTAGCTCGAATATAAATTAAAGTTAACCTGCAAATCTTTTTGGGTCTGGCCATTGAGATAGTTAAGTTCAACTACTAATTTCATTTGAAATCTCCTGAAGAATAGTTCAGTTAAACGCTTAAATGATTGTTTTTTTCTCCCAAATACATTAGTGACGCATTGACAGAGTACTGAAATGAAAGATGATTAACTGAGAGAATACTGTTGGGTTGAAAGAGGTCCTCTCGCAATGCTTTCTTGATGTGCGGAAACAAAAAGAAATCATTGGGTGCTCAAATTCAAAAAATCTATTGTGTTAGTTTTTTCTAATCTTTCGAAAACTTTTTGCATATAATTGATTTTATACCATTCAGTATTGACTGTCCCGAGTTTCTCTAACCCAATGTCGTTGGGTTTTTGATTACCAGCTCAAAAAGAGGCACCCTATACATGGCGTACATCGAAACCACCGATACTTCGGACAACCATTCAGTATTGACTGTCCCGAGTTTCTCTAACCCAATGTCGTTGGGTTTTTGATTACCAGCTCAAAAAGAGGCACCCTATACATGGCGTGCATCGAAACCACCAATACTTCGGTCAAATTCTAGAATTAATACGTGTTTTTATTACCTATAAATTGTTTTGTTTTTGATTTAGATGGTTCCCGAAAATCGTGGGAAAGTACCTCCAAAAGCTCAAGACACATTTCAAAAATGACGAAAAGGATGCGTACCACTGTAATTCCAGGTTTCTGCGAGCAGTTTTGGCTACGACGACACATATGTTGTTAAGGCCGTTTTCACACAGGGCAAAAACTAGTGAGCAACTTATTTTTCCCAAATGCAAACATAAAGAAATGCACAGATTTGTGTGGTTTTGTGGTCCGAAAAAAAGCGACGCTTATTTTGTTGTGGGAAGTTTGAACATAATTTGTTGGTGGGAAAACAGCTGCAATTGGTATTTTGCCTTCAATATCAGCGTGTACTGTTGCGTATTGGTAGAAAAACTATCGGCAACTAATTAGGTGCGCCGATATTTCTACCATGTGGAACTGGTGCCTAAGGCGCTTGTTACACGATGCGAGATTGCCAAGCGAGTAAGTGAAAAATATCGCGTGCTCCTTGGAACTCTCGCATCGTGTAACAAGCGCCTTAGGCACCAGTTCCACATGGTAGAAATATCGGCGCAACTAATTAGCTTATATATTTACTGCACTTAAATTTTTTTTATACAGTAAAAACAATAACGGAAAAGCGGGAATACGGACAAATAGGAGAGACAAATGTGGATTTATATAAGAGTGGTTGCGATGTATGGGCAACTTACCTTTTCTTTAAATTAAGGACCATTAAAAGAAAAAGCTGTAAAGATAAAGAACAAATCATTATTTCTGTTATAAAATATTTTAAGAAGTTAATTATGAAACTATGTACAATCTGTATATATGTCCTTTATACGTTATTTTAACAGCTATTTAAAGTTTAACTTAGTTTTAAAGTAAATATTTACACAAATGACTAAAGTACACCCAAAGCTTTGTGTGTCCTTTCTGCTATTCGGCATTACTTTGCACTTAGCTTACGTTTTCTTTCATTACATTTCTATTCAATTCAATTGAACTAAAGTTGAGAATGAATGTAAGCAATGATTGGAACGAAAGGCCAACTGGACATGTTCCATCCAAAATGACTGATAAAAGAGCATTGGAAAACACTTTTTGGGGCCAAGGATTACAACAAATTAAATTAGGATGAGGGCAATCAAAACGAAGTAGAGTACTGACTAGATATATATTCCGTACGCTGTTTTCTGCTTCTTGTCTTTCACTCTTGCCCTCTGTGCTGCTGTAACGTGCTCAAGTTGTTGGCCTTAAATTAAGGAAAATGCAAGCGCACGTTGTACTCAGCTCAGGTTTAATTAATGCCAAAACTGATTCTGATTACCAGGCGGCGCAAGTGAGACACACTCTGAGAGAGAGCGAACGAGAGTTGGAGACATTGTTGAACATGGCGTTACAAATGACGCACATTCTGTCATTGATTTAGCTGCGTTCATCTGCTCTTTAGTCGCCAGAGACTGCAGCACGTGCCGAGCAACAACACAATCCACAACCACGGAATGGCCAGAGAAAACCATAAAAACGGGGCGTTTGGTGGGTTAAACGTGGGTCAGCTTATTCACACTTAATTGCAACATTTCCGCTGCACGCGGCTTTCAACTTGATTTGTTGCAAGTGCAAGCCACACGCACATTTTAACCATTTAAATTGACATAAATAAAAAAACACACCGTAAATGCTTTTAAATGAATGTGAGTGAGTGTTTGGCTTGATTCAATCGTTGTTGTTGTCCTTTTTTGCGCTTCAATTGCTGCTCAAATTTGCCAGCAAATTAAACACAAATATAAATTTCATTTAAATTTTGATGCAAACAAAAGTCACCAAGAGCCTAGAATAGCTTTTTTTTAAATAGGCGTCATAGAATTTTGGCCTAATTACATTTTGATGTGGTCTTCCCATAAGAAGAGAGCTTTACATGCTAAAGTTTCTGAGAGTACATTCATTTATTCGATATGTGTCTCCCTGTTCACTTTTTTCTTAGAATGTATAATGAGTCCAACTACAACTATATCACTGGTAGATAAAAGACATAGACATGGTAGACAAAGACACGATTATTCTTCTTCTTAACTGGCCATAACAACCCGTTATCGGGTTACGGTCTGATGTAAATACATTCTTTCATTGGAATTGTGGTTTTACGTGGTGGGTCCCAAACCTTATGCACAACCCTTTTAAGGCCTACTGGTCTCGAAAGAACCCAGTGTCATTGTTAGTCGACTCATACGACAAGCTTTGACCTGCTTAGGGGTGGTATACTCTAACCCGCTCACCACACGGGGGGTGTGCAGCATCACAAAAACTTTTACTTTGGCGAAAGAGAACAGTCAACCTGAACCAGAAGAATGCGTACGTCTAAAAACTCTGCTAAGATCATGAGTTTTTTAGGAGCTTGTTACAAGAAGCTAGATTTTTTAAAAATTTCAATAATATAAAAATAATTTTTTCATTTTTAAGTGGGATTAATATGTACATGCATATGCATAGGTTTGTTTTGTATACTCGCCAAGAGTATATACTTTTCGGTCTCCCGACAATCGAAGCTCTTATTACTTTAACTGTTTACTTTTCACTTAATTTAATGCAGCCCAAAGGCAGGCTTTTACTGTAAAGTATATTTCGAAGTATATTTAATTATGGCTTGAGTTATTAATAAATAAATGCTTTATAAATTAATCAAACTGCCTGCTGCAAATTTGCTTTCAATTGTGTTTTAAAACGATAATTGTTTGCTTTTATATATATTTATAATATATATATATATTTGTAATGAATTTTCGAAATATATGGCCTGAGCGAATCGTCTGCTAATTGCATTGTTAATAAATTAGACGGCCAAAATGACATTTCAATTAGTTGCGTCTCTTTCGTAGCCTGCCTTTCTCTTTTCCTCTTGCGCTGTTAGCCACGGCCGGAAATGAAGCAGCGGCCATTTTTATTATTTTCCGTTTTTTCTGTTTGGTTTGTTTTGCCACAAAAAGCGCAACGCCGTAAGTTAAGGCGTGGCATTGGTTTGGGTTTGCGTTTATTTTTGGGTTTTTCCGTTCCGCCTTTGCTCATGGCCATGTGGCGGCCGGGATAAGGACTGGGAAAATTGCCTCGACAATAAACATAAATTAAATTGGAATTGAGAGCAGCGAGCAGCATTAATTTGTCAAGCATACGACATGCACTAACAAAGTGTAGACAGATCGATAAGCATCTTGGAAACCATGCAAACACTCATCAAGACATAATATTATCCATATTAGCTGTCCCAGTTGGTGGCTTGACATGGTTTAGACTCAAACACCTTGATTACACTAATGAAGCATGTAATCCAAGTCATGCAACGGGCGCTGTTTACCGTTTATCACACCTGCATGTTAACCAAAACTAAGCGATTGCTCTGGCTACAGGTGAGCAGTACCACCAACAACAACAACAACAATAATAGGCATAACAATAAACAAGTGCCATAACTCATAGCCCAAGTGCTTCATCTAGTGATGGATGGATGATGCTAATGTCAGTGATACCTCCTTCTCTTAATCACATGGGTATGTGTGTTGGCGTTGTGCTAATGAAAACCAACACCAAAATGAGCATAGCTAAAGAGCACCATTCGCCAGAGGCAGCTTACCTGATACCGCCTGATTGAGCTGGGTCACAACAGCAACTAAGACAACAGAATATCGGAGCGGAGTGCCAACTACGTAAAGTCTTCATTTGAATACTCTTCATGCATTCATGTCTATCAATTTTAAGAAGTTTCCTATTTAGGCCAAACTTATGATTTTGTCTAATAGCGACTGGGTGGTAATACAGATTACCTTTTGCGTAAGCCCGACCCATATGCCATAATACCGATTTGCTGGAAACATGACTTATTTTGTTTTTCTCGAATAGGACTACTGATTCAAGGAAAGTCTTATTAAGATATATTTTGGCAACAGGTCAAAGTGCTTAGGTAAAGACAAAATTTTTCCCTTTTTGGCCTAAATTTCAGGCAAGAGCGCTTATTGAGAACTGAGGCACAGAACTTATCTTAGATCGAAAAATAATTTATGAAAGGATTGCAGTGTTATGCATTAACTTCAAATGGAAAAAAATCACGTTGATAATTTATTTGTCAATAGAGATACAGCGGTTTGAGTGGAACCTACTTAAAAATACCGATATTTGCTAGATTCTCAAAACCTGAGGGTAACCGGAAAAAACTGAGTATGGAACGATATTGTGGGAAAGTAGTAAAAACATAATCAACCAGCAGAGTTCTTGAGTATTAAAAAAGTTCGAAGGTTGTTGAATAGTGTAATTAAATAAAAATTCGTTTTTTTTAATTTTTACAAATTAAGACTTTATATTAGTTTTAAGAAGGGATTCTAACCTTAATCGTAACCGTAACCATTATCCAAAACAACCGATTGAATTTTGAAGCCGTAACCGTACCGTAACCGAAAAAATTTTTTTTGAAAAACCGTTATCCCGTATAATTTTTCCGAATTGAAACCTATTTAATTATACCGGTACGGTTTCTGTTTTTTTCTTTGTAAGCTTACATATTTTTTTATGTTGTGCTTTACATTCCGTCATTCTATGAAGCATTTTTATATACGTCGCACAGTGGGGCCATCTGACTTTTTATCGGCAACATTCATAACTTTCGTTGGAGTAAAGATATTTTCAAAATTTAAAATGCATTCTGTTTTTATTATGTTACGATACAGATTACGCATATAGAGAATGACTTAACGAAACGGAATCGATTCTTCGTATTGCTTGAAGCTTTAGAAATATGCTTTAAAAGCTTTTAGTAGATTTTACCACAAATAGAGTATAGTATTCATACAATTCGAAACCCTTTACCACTTTGTTGTAACTTTTTGGTTAAACATTTCCATTTTCAATTTACTTCATCGAGCAACTTGGCAGTTGGTAGTTGGCAGGCTTTTTGGTTCCTTTTGTAAAACGCAAATTGAATCAAACAAGGCAATTTACCCCTTGCCTCTTGGAGCAGAAAGGACTACACTCATGATGCCTTTCACGTGCCAGTAGGCATTCAAAAGAGGAGTCAGGCAGCCAGGCAACCGGAGGAGTTAGGTGGCCAAAAGAATCTGACTGGCATTGAAGTTACTGACATTGATTGGATTAACGACGAACAGATATGGCACACAGCTGTGGGCTCAAAAGAAGATAAAAAAAGAGCCATTGAGACCTGAGCCATAACTCCATTAAAAACTCTTGAATCAATAGCTGCTACTTGTGCTAATTGCTAGGACAAGTGCAGGTCCATGATGACTGTGATGAGACTTGAGCTTAACAGCTTATGTACTTGATCTAAGAACTAACTATAAAATTATGCACAACCATAAAACTTGTGAAATGGTAAAGTTTGTTTACGAGCAAGTTTGCATCCTTCTACAAGCTCAATGTAATAATTTTTTTACAACTTGCTTTACAAGGTCTATACAAACTTTTTATGTGAGTTTCTTGATGCGTTTTTAAGAGCAAATTTCGTAAATATGTGATATTAAAATTTACGTTTTCATTTTCTTCAACTTTAGAATCAGCTTACTATTGAAGTACTTACTAGCGAGAGTTTGACTGTTTGTTTTCATCTGTTTTATGACAATGTTTTTAGCTATTTTATCATATACTTAAAATGCTCACCATTGGTATTTTATTATCATCTCGATCATAATGTTTTTATGATTATGTTTTTGACAATTTTACTAGGAATTTAGAAATAGTCGTCCCAAACAGAGAGATACTAAAAACGTTGTCTCGTGGAAGTACCTGTCAATATTTCGGACTTAACAGCATCTTTTCAGGCACCAATTTATATGGCAGCTATAATAGTAATATTTCGGGGGATACTATCGAAAAATGTAATCATCTATAGGGGCAGTTTGTCTGTCGGTAATGCTCTCAAGAGTAAAATAGTACGAGGTACCAAATCGGGAATAATTTAACTAAGCTCTCGAGCTGCCTCTCTGTTTCGACTAAAACTTTGGTTATGATTTCGGCATAACGAATTTCAGGGGTCCCCTTGAAGAATTCCTATACATATTAGACGATAGATAAGAAAATATTAGCTTTATGTGCCTGACATTCTTTTGAGGATCTGACAGACATTCATTTGAAGAAACTGGCTAGATTCAATGACCTGGTTGATAGTTATAGATGTAGCCACCCTTCTATTTGAGAATCCTCAGAAGGAAGCTAGAGACGACAGTGGAGAGACACTCTAGGAAAAGTACCTGTTTACCTAACCTAAGCAAAATATGTACAGTAATTTTTAGCGTCATATCGAAACCAGTAAGTTTTAGGTGGATTAACATAAAGATTGTGTCAAAGGAGCAAAACTGAGTCTACGAAAACCCGATTCTAAACTAAAATACCAAAATATACTATTTAGCCAACACAACTATCAAATCTTATATCGATTTTGTCAAAACGACTTAAGTACCAACAGGCAGTTTTTATATAATAGGAGTCACGCTTAGAACATCCAATTGGATTATGTCTACAGCAATAATACTTCCTGCCTTGGTTGAAGCAGGAAGAGGTGCGTGTTGGGCGTGTGTTTCATCAATATTGATTTAGCAGCAGGAAACGTTGGATTCTTACTTATATACAGACAATTTGACCTTGAGCAGGCGGTAATAACAAAACCAACAACAACATAAAACGCATAAATTACAATGCGGCGCTATTAACATGCAAATGCAAGTGGCAAGTACAGAAAAAGACTCCGTCCGTTCGCCCGCATGACGTCAGAAAGTAACTGTGGCAACAACAACTCGTGTATAATTTCGCATTGCATATTTTATGTTATATAAAATTAATTTTATTTGTCATTTGCATATATTCTGCCGCCAATTTATGTGGCCCACGCACGTGTTGCATGTAGAAATGATAGAACAGAGCCAAGCAGCAAAAAAATAAGCAAAAAAAATGAAATATAAAAAAAATTGCCTTTGAAATTGTGTCAGTTGATGGCTGCTGAGCTGACATGAATCTGTTGCCGACAATGCAATGGGCACGGTCATGTCCGGAACCAAAGTGGCAGTCGTTGCACTTGATATGGTTTTTACACAGAGCCAGAGCGTTTGCGGCATAGAGCAGCGCGGAACAGTGGAGCAAAGACGATGCTTTAGAAGCCAAAAGCAATCCTGAAAGCCGTACATATATACATTGTACCGTTATAAATTTTACTTGCAACTTAGATGTCTTTTCTTCTTAACTGGCCATAACAACCCGTGTTATCGGGTTACAGCCTGATGTAAATAAATTCTTTCGTTGGAATTGCAGTTTTACGTGGTCGGTCCCTAACCCTACGCACAACCTTTTTAAGGCCTGGGGTGACTCTACTGGTCACCACACGGGGGGTGTGTCTTTTAGTCTGGTTTTAATGATGTTTGCACTTTTCGAAGGAACTTTTTTATAAGCATAGAATATTTTAATTGCTTAATGAAAATATTTTAGTTTCTATTGTACTATTGTAGTACTAAGCTATTATGTGCCATGAATACTTTTAGCACATTTTGAAGAATTTAAAATTTTTAGAAATGGAAAAAATTTGTTTATGTGTCCAATAAGGACGAGTGAGATTTGACCCATTGCATAATATGGTTTGTTAAACGTCTGTACCAATTCCCGAATAGCTTTATGTAAACAATCCTGCCTGCTCTCAGTTCCGATTTGTCCAAAAACGATATACTTAAAATGTTAAATAATGTGAGTACTAGAGAGCTGCATAAGCATATGAAATATGTTGTGCAGCTGACTTTTCAAGTACTTCATAACCTTCTCTCTCGCATTTCAACACAAATACTTCAGTGACGAAAGAGCTTGCTAATAAAACAAATACTACACAAGCAATAATGCCAAGTGAATAAAGCATGAAAGCAAAAGTCAAGCAGAAGAAAAGTGACGCAGATGCCAGCTGAAGCATGGTAGAATAATAGAAGGTATGATCACTCAAGTTATCTCTTTTTGGGCACCGAATTTCGCAACGCAACTTGCTTTGTTATTA
Source organism: Chymomyza caudatula (assembly GCA_035041775.1). NCBI lineage: Eukaryota > Metazoa > Arthropoda > Insecta > Diptera > Drosophilidae > Chymomyza > Chymomyza caudatula. The sequence goes on along the minus strand of JAWNKW010000032.1, from coordinate 796,949 downwards.
AAAAAGGTTATCTGAGCGGGCAAATGAAAACGCTTAATTGGTATAATAATTACATGGTAAGTTTAATCCGCAGAATGAAATATGCACAAACAGTGCAAAAGTATACGACTTTTATCTTTTAATTATTATACCATTGTTCTGCTTCTTTTTAGTTTACTTTAATTTAGTTTAACTCAAGGCACATCTATTACAAGGTATAAGCCATCTGCCGGTTCAAGGCACTGCATTTTTGAAGTACCTGACACAGTGAGAAAGAGAGTCGGAAATACCATGCGTCGACATAACATCCCTCATTAAATGCATCAGAATGAAAAATTGTACCTCAAAAATGAGAGCGTCGGTCTTAATTTTTTGCTGCTTAACAGAAGCAGAGCAGCTTCTTAAGTTTACATTCTCTTATGTATATGTGTATGCATTGCTTTATGTTAACAACCGTATGTGTGCGGTTTGTTTTTCCAGCAACGAGAGTAACTTACGCCTCTCTTTCACTATTTTAGAATCTTACAAAAATTTAAGAAGGGGCGCTCAACGACGGCGGTACTTGTATAAGTATACACTTATCAGTACTGAGACCGATAGAAAATCTTTTATATGTTTGTGCAGCTCTTTAGTGAGTACCTTAGACATATGTGGATATACATATACCTCTCACGCTGTTTCTGATTTTTGCAAAGACAAACAAAAGTGTAAAGACCTACCTTGTTAAGAAAATCAAGGTAGACAAAGTACACTTTTGTACATCATTTGTGAGAGTCAGAAGCATCAAAAGAGAGCCGTATATATCTGCATAACTAATTTGAAAAATTGAAAAATTCAAATTTATTTATTGCTGTTTTTTATAAAATGTTACTATTCATTCAAAATGGAGTAAAATTTTAAAGAGAGAGAGGTATATGTATCCATATAGATAGACTTATTGGATATATTTTTCTGAGATTTCTTCAGATGTATGTAATTAAAAAGGAAATTTTGTAACAGGCCTATCACACGATGTAAACTATTTTTCGATCACAAAACTTGGCACTGCATACCACTGTAAGCTGCGACTTTCCTAGTTTTTTTTGTAGGGTTTCATGGCATCCAACTAGGGAAATGTTTGTCACATTTCAAACAAATGCCGCGATGCTCAACCATGATATAGTCAGGGCCAGGAGCTCGGCAGTGCTGAAAAAACTAGCAAGCAATGTGCCAATATACAAATTGACCTCACACTTGGGCGCACCACAGCAATTGGTCACTTGATATGCATTGCCGGAGCAGGGCAATTGGCTTGGTTTTGGTTAGCAGCTAGGTTGCTTCTCTATAGGGATAGAAGTGCTTTACGTTTTTGTGCCTGACTTTGGCTAATTAATGTTAGAGCACAGTAAATTAAAGTGTTTTACAACTATTTGCAACTATGCCTCTAAGCTCGCTGGCTGCAGCTTAGCTAAAGTCCAACCAAGTCTTTGGCGTAAACAAGCCAAGTCTTTATGCCAAGTAAAGTAGTTTCAGGCCATGCACTTAATGCGGGCTAAATCTTTTTTGCGGTCACAACCGCAACGTCAATGTCCATGGGCTCGGTGGTACACTCCGCGCATTTGTGCTTCCTCTTGCTTTTATGTCAAATGCAAATTTTCAATTTGCACGCCGCAAAAAATTTGTTCATTCAATTTAATTGAAATATCCAACGAAGTGCTAGTGGGCCAATGCGGTTGGCACTCCGTAATGTTTTTGTTTTTAAATTTACCATTTGACTTAAAAGGTTTATTTAAAAAAATATAAAAATTAAGTCAATTAGTCTGCAATTAAGTGCATTTGACTGTTTGTGGTTGCTGTAAATGCATTTCAAATGGTTTGAGCGTCACATTTTGTTGGCTTTTTATGGGCATATAGTACATTGTGGTGTAGGCGTGTTAATGTTCGTTTTTAGGTTAATTACTATAGGCTTTAGTTCCATATACTATTGTTACATAACATGGCCATACTCTTGGAAAAAGTTTGTCTTAAACAAGTAAGATTATAAGTTCCTATATTGTGGTTCTATCAGTTGCAAGTTTTTCAAACATTTTCGGTTATTTTATGACATCGGTTAAAAGACTTTTTACATTTGGATATCCAGATTTGATTATTTGTATTAGTTTGCATACAATACAAGAAAAACTATCTAAAAAGGGGTATTTGCATAAATTCGCATAATGAAAAGGGTTATTTGCATAAATTCGCAAAATAAAAAACGGTTATTTGCATAGAGAAGATAGTAGTCATTACAATTTGTACATTTGTTCTTTTTAATATATCTTGCGACTCGTACAGACGAAGATTTGGATCCATGAGAAAAATTGTTGGAACGAACTTTAGGAATTAGGATTGTCAAACGGCCTGAAGCGCTGGAGAGTCTCCGCATAACATCGATCTTGACCAATGAAAGCAAGAAAGGAAATAACATCGATTGATGTCAAATCTGTTTCTAAAGAGTTATCCCTACTACGAAGAGTCTCCACATAACACCGATCTTGGCCAGTGAAATCAAGAAACCAATTAACATCGATTGATGTTAATTTATTCTCTAAAGAGTTTTCGCTCCTCCTCCACCTATTTTTTTATCTTTTAATTTCGGATATAGCGCTTTTGCCTTACTATTTCGGCTGAATTGAATGATATTTTTGAATTATAATTTATTCACTTGTTTCTATTCCGTTCACCATCAACTTTATTACTTCCTACTAAATTCACATATATTTATATGATATGTGCAATCTGCAAATTGCTTTTTGAGGCTTGTCGCAGCTGGTGAACTCATTATGTGTAATGCTTATCAAATTAAACAGTAGCTACAATAATAATAACAAGTCCAACAACAGCAACTCTTAACAGCAATTCATTATCGTCTTCAATGTTATTTGTTACTCTGCTTGTGCATATTTCTGCTGGCTATTAATAACAAATTGCACATACGCCCTGTGGTGCGTCATAGTCTTTGAGTTTATACGAAAACTGTTATAAGTTGTAATATATGACGGCTAATAAAATCAGTTGACCAGCAGCAATTCATTGCCAACTGTGTTAACCAACTTCATGCAATTACCAAATGGTACTAAAACTCTAACATTCAATGTGGGCGGTGGTGTAAGTGCAATAAAATGGTTCAACCAAAAACAAGTTTACGCCTTGACTATTATGGTTTGTAGCCAGTCTATGTATCTGTCTGTCCCACTGTCCGTCTGTCGTACTCTTTTTGTCATTGCGTGGTCGTTACTTGTAAATGAACTTGTTTCAACTGTTAATAATCGCATGCAACCAAATTTCCGCTTACAGCTGGCTAGCTGTACTACATCTTGACTTAACTGTGTCAATACGATAAGAAATGCTAGCAAAATACACTACTATATGAGAGTATCAATTGTTGTCTTACTTGACTGGCTACATCATGCATACAAGGAACAACTAGTTGCTACCCGGCAACTATTTATTATTTATGCAGTCATTTTAGACTCTTTGACGCAAAATAATTGCCAAAACTCACATGCAAACGCATTTATAGACACTCATGCACATGCGGCGTATGCGTAATGCGCTTGACGCATGTTAATGCGTTGGCAAACAGTATTAACCCATGGCGACCCGACAAGCATGCACACTCACACACTTCACTCTCAACTGTCTGTCACATTTAATGGTGGCTTTGGTTTTGCTGCAATTTGCAGTTTGCAATTTTGGTTTTGGGTTTTCGGGTTTCTAACCAAAAGCGGTCAACAGCTGCGGTAGTTTACGTTTAATTGCCGTGCGCCAACTTCAAAACGCTGTGCTAATATTTCTAGTTTTGATTGAATTTTTAGCCAAAGTTGTTCTGCGTTGCTGTTGTTTCTGTATACACATATCAATTAACGGCTCTGGCCTTTCCAATTAATAGTTGCTGTTATAGCGACGGAAGTGTATAAATGGACAAAGTTGTGACCAATTGCTTGGCAGTTGGCTTAATTTGGCACCGAATGAGGAATCTTAAGTAAGCAGTTGGGCGCTTGGAATGAGTCAAATGGCTAAATAAAGAACGAAGGTGAAAACTAAGAAAAGTAGATACCTAACTTTGGTATAAATATGCTCATTTATTTTATTGAGCCTAATCCATACCTTCTACAACAGCCATTAGATATACAAAGTTGAAAGCTACTCATCAAAAAATATATGTGTTCGCCTTGAATTGGTTTAAAATTCTCATGAAGGCAAAACTTCTTCATACAACGAAAAGGTCGGTCATGAGCCACTCAAATCATTCGAGTCGTCACGGGACGCCCGAATTAAGTTCTTGGCGCGAAAATATAAACTTAACATAAACTTGCATGCTCTTCTTTTTCGTACAACCTGCTCGCTCTCCTGTCATCGCTGCTAACAGAGCACATACAAGCGTTATACCATCCGAGCGTAACACCATGAACACGTAATCACACATTTTCGTAACGGAATACGTGTCGGTTTTAAGCCCAAGGCGAGCTAGTAAATGTTTCACAAGAAAATTCAGTACTATTTACACACTTTGTTGATAAATTAAAAAAGCGATGCGGTTCCTGGTTTGTCTCATCAGGGTCGTATACGAGATAATGGGGAGCCATACTTCTAAATCAAAAAAAAAATTCAAATAGCTTATAAATTTAAAGCCTTTGCAAAAAACAGGCTACATTTGAGTTGGATAACTCAAAAAATAATAAGCTTTAGTAGAAAGATCATTGTCACTACAAAGAATTTGCTTTTACGACTATTGAAATGAAATCCTAAGAAGTTAAGGTGTTTACGAATAAAAACGTTATCAATTTCTATTGCTAGAGATTAAAAAAGGTAATTTTTACTAAACTGTTTAACCTAGTCTTCCTCAAGAATGGTGACCCCAACTGAAAAGTTGATACAACTATGCAGAATGACGTGGAGCAACACACCTCTTCGAGGCTTTTGATATCAAGCGGGAATTCAGACTAGGTGATGCACTCTCCTGCAACCTCTTCAACTTTGTGATGGACAATATGTTGCGTAATGCCGAAGTACTTCGGAACGGGACAATATTGAACTATAAGGGTGTCTAGTTGCTTGCATACGCAGATGATATCGATAGCATTGGTCGTAGTTAGCGAGCAGTTACAGGAGCCTTTGTGGCTATTGAAAGAGAACCTGCCAGGGTGGATTTGGTTGTAAATGAGAGCAATACAAAGTATGTATATGTTTTCTTCGAGTATAGACACAGCGCTTAGACTCTCAAATTGATGTTGAAAATTTTACTCTTGGCACCATTGTCACGATGAAAAACGATGTCAGCATGAAGATCAAGCAGTAAATCACGCTTGCCAGAAGGTGGTACTTTGGTCTCTGTAGACAAACAATTAATAGAGACCACACTCTAATACGCTATAAGACGATCATTCTTCCCGTTTTGCTTTATGGCGCTGATGAAAATGCCCTTGGAGTGTTTGACATCCGGCTCCGCTGGATGTGCGTATTGATGAAGAAGCTACTGCGAGAGAGGTCTTCAATTCTTTTGGCGACCCAACAATAGCGACTAGAGTGCTCAAATTCAAAAGGAAAAACATTAAGTGGAAATTACTTAAGTTATTGGAATAACATACTACATCGACAACACCAATGACAACGCACAAACACAAAAACATCGCCAAATCGCCGGAAAAGTTATCAGATGTGCTTCGTCGAAAAACATAAAATTATAAATTTCACTTTTTCGGAAAAGTAAAACGGTACTAAACTATGCAAATTGGCTTTTATTTGAAATCAGTGTTAACTATAGATGTTTTTTTCAATCATGCTTGGTTTCAAAGTCTATGTACGTTTCAGCTTTGAATGATTCTTTGCCTTTGGCTCATGTCAACCCATTCAACTTATTTTATTCCCTTCCTTGTCATATGCAATTCCTTTAATTAACTTTGCCTTTTAACAGAACTTAAGACTCACCCTGTTAATTATGCCAATACCTCAATCCACCATTTCCATCTGATGCATAATTAAGCTGTCTAATATGAAACTTATCAGTTTTGCCGCTTTTCAGCCTAACGCCAATGCCACAAACAATTAGCCCAAGTGTCGCGTATGCTTGTAAACAACAACAGCAACAACGGCAAAAACAACTACTAGAGTCAGTCAGGGGGCACTTGCCCCCGCTTGCTCAGACACTGACACAGCCCCAAAAACTTACACCCACACAGACAGCTGGGGCAAAGCTTTTTAAGCCGGCAACTTGGGGAGCGACTGAGAGACCGCGGAGGGAGTGGGGCTTAAAGCGGGGGAAAGCGCCGGCAGCACACAGAGCAATTCATTCATAGCAGTTTGGTTTTTTGTTTACGCTTCATTTGGCTTCAGTTTTTCTTTTTACGCTACGGTCTGACTTGGTTTTTGGCATTGCCTGCGTCGCTGTCGGCAGCGTCGTTAGCGTCGCTGTTTGGCGCACGCTTTGGCGCTAATTAACAGTTACGCCAAATAACAAGCTCAAATCCCATACATTAACGTTTATTTATTGCCATAATTGTGAGTTCTTTGACAGACTGTGTATTTTTGGTGTGCGTATGTGAGTGTTACACTAGCCTACAAAATGTTAAAGAAAACAAAAATTTTATGCAGAAAGTCGGGACTGTGCTCGACAGTATATATCATTTTTTCCGTGTGGTGAGCGGGCTAGAGAATACCACCTCAGCAGGTCGTATGAGGCGACTTATAATGACTCTGGATTCTTTCGAGACCAGTAGAGCCACCCCAGGCCTTAAAAGGGTCGTGCGTAGGGTTTGGAACCAACCATGTAAAACCCCAATTCCAATAAAAGAAATACATCAGGTCGTAACCCGGTAAAGGGTTGTTATGGCCAGTTAAAAAGAAGAAATCATTTCATTCATCAATTTTAAACGAAAACCTCTGCCGGGTCGAAACGGGGGCAGATATCGACAAACTTCATCTTTCTTGGGATTACCCGCATCTTTTCAATTACTATACTATATTCATATATGTATATATGTAAATTGCTATTGTATACAAAATTTCAGAACAAAAGTCTCGACAAACAGACAAACATTTTTTGGATTCAAGTTTCAGATTTTGCCAAACCTTTTAAAAGTTTATAACTTCTGAATAGCACATCCGAAAAAAGTAGTTTTAGGTCATTTCGTTTGAAATTTTCATACAAAAATAGTCTTTCATTTGAAAATCACTGATTAACAAGTAATGTTTAAATAGAAAAATCTGTTTTGCAAACTTTCCAGCACAGTTTAACTATTGAAGATTAGCAACAGTGATTTTTTAATCGATAATAATGTAATCGTTACCTTTGCACCAAAATATAAATTAATATCTACAATATTTTGCAAATTTGTATCCGATTATCGCTTTTATGCAAAAAAGCGCTAAAATTTCGCTATTTGTTTTAAACGATATCAATTATAGATTATTCGAAATATTTTGCATACTTCCGATTATCGCTTAAATGCAATAACAATATCTAATGTAATAGTTTTGTAAGTTAAGAATTTTACAGTTTGTAATCAAACATTTGGACATTTCGAAGGTGTCAGAAAGATGTAATTGCTTTACCATGGACAAAAAGTGTCGAGGTTATTATAAATTTGTGTAGTGTAACAATTTCTAGGTATTAATAATCAAGAGAAAACAAAGATCTGAGCCCTTTCCGCTTAAATACTCCAAGGGTAACTCCATCACTAAGGATGACTTACCACGATAAAAATGTATAGTCGCAGCTCTGGCTCAAAGGTAAGTGTTATGATCACAATATGTGACGCAACAGAAATCGTATAGCATACCTTTGCATATACTTTGCAAACACAAAAAATATCGAAATAAAAGCAACAATAATAAAAAAGTAAACAATTGATTTGTGCTTTGTTTATTTTAAAATTAGCTTGTGCAAAATGTGCTACACATTTGTTTTTTCCCTCTTCAAATGTTCATTATTTGTTTACACAAAAGCAAGCGCAAATTGTATGAGCTAACAAAATTATTTTCAACTCATTTCACTTTATAAGTTTTAAAGCATAAAAGGGTTTAAGCTTTATGGAACGCAAACACTTACATATGCACTGAGAGAATAATAAAGATTTACGATAAAAACAAACAAAACGCTAATTTGTTAAAGCAAAAGATGACAAAGACTAAACTAGGACTTCAAAACGATTTAAACTGAACCGTTTGGGGCCTGATTAGCCAATTATCAAAAAAATCATTTCAGTGAATTTTGGTTCAATCTTTATTTAAATTTACTTGACTTTTCGCAATTTCCGATAGTAACGATCCGCTCGAAAATATTCGGTATTAACGATATCGATATCGGTTTTTTTCCTTTTCATCTTTCTAGTAGAGATGCAAAACAATCGATAGTACTATCGATATATTGCATTTTTTCATTTGGGTCTCACTATCGATGTTTTTTGTTTCACTATCGATAGTTCAAATAGTTCGATAGTTGAAGTCACTTTGCTTATCAAACCTTCACTTTTACCTAAAACGAATATTTATACTTTTATTTTTTGAAAGCAAATGACGAATATCCGACGCTATTGTAGAATTACAGTACTTTGAAATCACACATTCTCCCCACAATAGCGACGTTTAGAATATCCGGCTTCCCCATAAATGATGGGCGAGCATCGCTTAAATCGAAGCATGGGGACAGTTTATGAAAGAACATTACGATTTGAAGTCAAATATACTTTTATATATATTTAAACACCTCTTCAGTAAATTAACATATAAGAATATGAAAAATAAAAAATAAAACTATAGGACATACTATCGATAGTATCGAATTTTTTTGCTCAAACTGTCGAAAATATCGAATGGCGCGACTATCGTGTGTTTAATCGATAGTGAGACGCAAAGGAAAAAGTTTATTTTATGTACATATTTACGACACAACTCTTTCTGGCAGCTCTTGATCTATGTTAAGACCCTATTCGGATTTTCATTTATTAATTGTTCAAATACCAGATTGACACAAGATTTTTCTCAATGTTGTCATAAGCTAACACATATAATGCGTAAATTTATATTAAATTTTAATTCAATAACTTTTGAAGCTTAATAGTACTTGGCCCACACATATACACGCACAGAGTCGCACACACGTACTTAGAAATAAGTGCGCAAAACTGAATTTAAAAAAAAATTTTATGCAGACAGTCGGGACGGTGCCCGACAGTGGAATACCCTGTACCCTTTTTCTTTAGAAACACCAAATACGGTAAAATGGGAACGAAAGTATCAACTTTTATGCCTCTTTTCTTAAGATCGATATGCCTGTAAACATTTTCTTGTTGGGAAGTTCCAATTGACAAGTTTTCCTATTGGGAAGTTTGCTATTATTGTGGCAAAATGTACTTTTATAACCAAAACTCCAGTATTCTCGGGCCAATGTTGTTGAATTTTGTAACATAGATCAAAAATACATTTATAAATGTATGTGGCAATTTTCAAATCAATATATTGGGGGGTGTGCAAGTAATTAAGGTAAATCGATTGCGAGGGAAGGGGGGGTTCTATTGAAAAAAGGTGGATGCAGTTTTAACGATTAGGTTCACACGAGTCTCCACACCAAATTTTGTAACTCTAGCTCACATGTTTCCATATCTACATTTAGTGGAATTTTGGCACAGTTTATAAGCGAGGGGGTGAAATTAGCATATTTTTGACTATAACTTTTGATGTATTTATCCGATCTCGATCATTTTTCGAACATACATGCACATTAACACGACGCACATCTCTGAGGAGTTTCAATGGAGCGGTAAGATATCAACCCAATTCGATAAACTTCATCTTACATTAAATTACGCGCATCTTTTGGTAAAATTTAGGGTCTAGCTCTTATGGTCTCGGAGATCTATCCCCTCATACGGGCAGATGGACAGACGGACATGGTCCAATCGCTACCCGAGTCAATAATTATGGTGTGCCACGACTCCTTCTGCCTGTTACATAGATGGCAGAAACCTATAATATCCTTTTACACTCTGTGTACAGGGTATAAGAAACCAAAAGCCGCTTAAAGCTGCGTGTAAAATTTCAGTTGCCTTCCTGTTTACAAACCAGGATACTTAAGGGCCGGGCAGCCGTACAGTTGCGGCTACGACTACAACTACGGAGCAACAACAACAATTAAGAGTGTGGAACAATTAAAACATTTTCCAACTATAGCTGCAATGCATTCATTGTGCATAGTTGAATGTGTAAAATGAAAAACAACAACTTTATTCCAGCAATAAAACAAGGCAATTACAATACAAGTGCACATTCCGTTAGTGTGGGTGTCCGTGTTTGTGTGTGTGTGTATGTTGAGTTTATAATGGCGTATTTGGGTCAGTTAGCCTGCTGCTAAAATGCCAAACGAAAATCCAAAATGTATAAAACTTTTCAGCCACTTGTCGACGAGTCTGCTCTGAAAAGCCATTACAATGCCAATCGACAAACGGCAACATGTCGCTGACAGCAAAAGACCCCGCCCATACGCCCTCAAAAAATGGCAACAGCTAATACAATAATGCCACTAAACACACTCTCTCTCTAGTGTTGAGGGGCACGGTGTCAGGAATTGAGCATGAGTAAGAGATACTTTGGAAACACTTCAAAACTTTGCACACAATGAAATTGTGCGGAAGTGCTAGTAGATACATGGCTAGCTAGGGAGGGATCAAGGTTAAAAACATATCTATATTTTATATGGTTAGATGACAGGACTCAACACTGCTACATTTAGGGTTGTCAACTACATTTGGCAAATCATGGATTTTGACAATTTGCGCCTGTTTATGCGTTAATCGAATTCATGATGTTTGATAAATGTGCGCATAACCATAGCTTTAAGTTCTGTGAGTAATGATTAGTGCTAGAAATGCAAGATGTGAATTGGCACTCTCTTTTCAGAAGTTACATACATTTGTAATCCTGTACTTTTTTAAAAATTTGAACATTTATTGGATGACGAAAAAAAAACAACCTCCACAATTTTTATACATTTATTTCTTAACATTTCTGGCTACTTTGAATTCCTTAAATTCAAACTGTGGAGCAGATCCGTTATCGAAACCGTTATTAAAAACAACCCATTGAAATTTGAAACGCCGGCCGTATCGTAATTACAATCATATAACCGTTAAAATATCCTAAATAACCGAATTGAAACCGATATATTTATATCGGTACGGTTTCGGTTTTTCTCTTTGCAAACACACATATTCATTCGTCCATGCTGCGTTCATCATGCGAAATGAAAATGTTTCTGCGTACAATGTATTTTGTTGTTGTTTTATTTTTTCTAACATATACGTACATTTTTCACGTCAAATCAATTTTTACCTGACTAAAGCGCAACGTATCCAGGAGAAACTTATAGTGTGCAAACCGCAAGCATTTTATCTTTCGAATGGTAAAGGTTTCACCTGAAAACGTTTCTTTATTGCGAAGTAATCGGTACCACACTAAATTTTTACTTAGCGTATTTAAATATAGATTTATGTATCATTATTTTGTCACTGATTAATGCATTTTAGACGAGGAACTCTTGCTCCATCGCGGGCATTCGTGGATCATTATATTTTCTCTGTCCCGTGAGTCTATTGACTTTTGATATTGATTGTTGCGAGTGACGTTGAGTTCGTGTGTAGGTAAGCACATAGAAAAAGTATAGCATCAAAATATTGTCATATTGAAATGGCTCCACCACTTGCTCGCTGCGCTCGCCAACTCTCAGTATAGAGGGCTACACAGTAATTTCGCCGGGAAGACAATGTTTTACCAGCAGTCAAGAAAAAAATAAACAGATAAAGAGGTCGAACTCGCAGCGTGGCTCGAACCCGTTCCTCCTGGGAGTTTTCGTGCGTAGAAGGCAGTTTTCGGTGAAACAAATCGAAACCGAATTGAACATAAATCTATTATATAAATAGGCTAAGGAAAATTTTTGGACCCCTTTTTCACCAATTATATGGAAACAAATATTGGTGAAACTTATATTATTGTGTAGGGAATTTTCATAAGAAGTGCAGAATATAAGCTTTTACATGTATTGGTTACTGTTCACGAACATTTTCTCAGTGGCATTTTTCTTGCGAAAGCAGTAAGCGACGGCCTGAGCTTGCACTTCGGCTTTGTCTGTGTAAATAGCCGAAAAGTGTTCGGTCCGTGCGGGCTATGGAAGAACATGACTATTTTATATGAATTAGTGGCTCACAGCTCAGTGGCCAAATAAATCATAGAGAGAGAGAGATAAATCCGATGTGCTAAATGATTTTCAATTAAAAAATTTATGGATTTTAATTTGCAGTCGGGGTCACCACTAGTATATATAGTTTTTTGGTTTCTTTTCCACATGAATGTCTTATTTGTATTTACAAAATTAATTGGATATAGGAAAATGTCATACATATATATAGACAGTTTTAAAGCAAAGAGAGATTAGCAGGCAAATTATTGATTTTGAACCATCATTACAAATAAGCTTGTTTTAAAATCTTCTGTCCCTTTCTTCTGGAGAAGATACAAATGTATATATAGGCTAAATGATGTTTATACAACTTGTTTAGAGTTCTTAAATAATAAAACTTTATAAGTCAAAACTCATTAACATAAAAGCATATTAATATGATGAAGAATAACCAACTCATTTAAATTTACCTTATTATTGCAATTTGAGTAATATTAGCAAACATCTTATTATCTAATATTTAACGATTACTCAACACAGCTTTAGGTAAATAAAAAAATTTTAAGTAACTAAAACAAATGGCATAGTTATTAAGTCAACTTCTTATATGGCCGTATAATTGCGGAACATTTTCAAGTCTTTGTTTTTTATTTATGTTATTATTTCATTTTTTCTTCAACTTCTATTATTGTTATCAAATAGAAACTGCACGTCCGTCAGTTGGCATTCATTAATCACACGCCTTCAAAGTGAAAACGAGAGCAATAGAAGAAAACTTTTCAAACTGCAGTCACCATAAATAATGCGATACATATACATATATATCGTCAAGTAAACATACATTCATATATATCTATATTATATATGTAATTGAAAAGATAGCCAACATTCGCTTGGATACTACCACCCACATAAATACTTTCCATTGCGTAAATGTCTCGCTGGAATGGAAGTATTTCTAAAGACTCGATACCCGTTGGAGCGCAGCAAAACGGTGGCATCGATGATAAATGTCTATATGCCACGGACTATGCAAAGAGATTGCAACGGAAAATTAATGGCCAAGCTGAATTGGTGGGGTCCGTTGGGTTGGAACTTTGCGATATCATTTAGTATACATCGTCAGTCTTATATAATGTGCACTTCTTTATAAGTTGTGCAGTTCCAGTGAATGAATATTAAATGTTTGCTGTTTAACAAATGTTATGGGCATTTCAAGATTAAAGTTGTCACGAGGAAATAGGTTTCCTCATACAATTTGCAACTAAACTGTGCTAGTTTTGTTTAACGTAATTATAAGAACATTTGTATTCTATGTATGAGATACATCTACAGTATAATGAACTACATATCTACTGAGTCCTATAGTATAGTTATATATTTTAGGTATATATATCATATAGAAACTAAGCTTCTATAACTTTTAGCTAATCTGCATAGATAATCCGAACTAACTATAAATAAGAATTTACCTGCCACGTTTTGTAATACCCCAAGATAAAACTCATGTAATATGCCTTTTTATTGATGTGCCGCTCTTAACAAGAGTTTAAAGCAGCTGCTTGTCATTGCCACATTTTGTGACCCCTTTTTACCGTTTCAAAATTTTGTTCAGCCACACAAATCCCTGACCTTTGCGGTTTGTTTTTGCTTTTTCATTTCGCTTTTTCTCTAAAGTTAATTACACATGGAACGCGTGATCATCTACGCCGCAGAGACTCCCCCTTTTACTTTATATCTCTGTGTCACTCTCTAGCCCACAGCGACTGTGGCAAGTCCATCAGTGTGGCAGCTGTGGCAACAGCTACACTGCCATAAAAATTTAGGTCACCACTAGCACTAAGTGTTACTGAGTGTTATGTAAATTACAGCGTGTGCAGCTGAAAAAAGGACCTGCAAGGTCTTCGCTCCTCTTGTCAATTTTATATTTAAGACTCTGGTGTTTTTTTTGTTGCCGTGCAATGAAAACTGTTTACATTCATCTTTTAAATGAAAAGTGCGAATGGCGCACATTTGACACGCCGTTAGTTAAAAAGTCACTTTGCTGTATTCTAAGTTACGCTGCGTTTTTTAATTTAGCGCCTGACAACTCTTGAAAAACAACCAAAACATAATTTTTAAGCCAAGACAGCAAACGAGGCTAAGGTAATCTGACTTTTATATGCTCTAGCATGCTAGATACATATTTCTGGTCATATGTACGAGTAGCTTATGATGACATAAGAAAATGTTAAGGAGCTTTATGAAAGTCATTACAAGTCACCTTCTCAAATCCATGAAGTACCTATCTACATATATATAAATATGACTGTCAATTCTTTGTGCTCGCTAAACTCGAAAACTACTGGATAGATTTTGATGAGGATAGCTTCCTATTATGTTGGGAAACACTTATCTAAGTTTGAACAAAATCGACTTAGGTGTTCCGGAGATATTGCAAAAACAATTTTCCATATAAAACATACTCAATGTGTTTCTACTTATATAGTATGCAAGATTTAACATTCACAACTTTAACTAGGTAAAGAATTCATTTGAGTTTAGGTAGACGTAGAGCTAGAGGTAGAGGTATAGGCATACGCAGAGGTAAAGAATGGGAAAAATTAACTTATATAATGATTTTATTGACGGCTATATCACTGCGCAGCGGAGCGCGTGGGTCCGGCTAGTGTTATAAGTATGTATTTCTCATTTCATCTCTCAACTCATCTCATATTTTATCTCATCTCACCTTTCATCACATCTCTGTCCTCATCTCTTCTTATGTCTCATTTCATGTCTCATCTCGTCTCTCATCTCATGTCTTATCTCATCTCATCGCATACCTCATCTTATGTCTTGTCTCATGTCTCATCTCGTCTCATCTTATGTCTTGTCTCATCTTTCATCTTATCCTCATTTCATCTCATCTCATCTGACCACTTATCTCATATCTTATCTCGTCTCATCTTATCCTCATTTCATCTCATCTCATCTGACCACTTATCTCAAATCTTATCTCATATTTCCTCTCATCTCATCTGATAATCAGTGCCGTAGTTGTCTCACAGTAATAGCAAAATATCTGCTTTTTTTTTAAATATAATGATTCTTTGGCTACAGCTTCCTAATTTTAGATATGGCTGATTTCTTTATACACCTGCTATATCAATTAGCAAAACTAATAATATAACTCTCAAACCTACAAATGACTGATATGCTAGACAAATACTCATACCCAGTTAGACCAAGATTGATATTTTGTAAGGCGCTTGCTGCACGATGCAAGATTACCAAGCGAATCCATAAGATCTGTCGCATCGTGTGAAGATGCGAGCGTAAGTTCCATTATCGTACAAGTCTGAGAAGCAACTTAATACTATCTATAGAATGCCTCTTAAACTACACTTTACTATCGATATACTCACGAAAGTGTATAAAATCATTTAAATGCAGCTTGCCAGCAATTCCTGAGCTAGTTACAAGTTAGTCAGTCAGACAGTTTATGAAAGCTTTGATGCACGAGCCAAGCAGTAAACATGACGAAATGACTAAGGAACACATCATAATACTATGTGCAGTTGTATGCTTTGTGAATGTCTGAGCTCTTGGTGAAGAAGGCGCTGACGACTCTGTCGACAATGACGACGCAGTCGGTCGCAGATTATATCATAACACAAGCACACACACACACACACACACACACACACACACACACACACACACACACACACACACGAACACACACACACACGAACACACACACATGAACACACAGTAGTAGTTGTTGCTGTTGTTGTTGTTGTTGTCTGCTATAATGCCCATCATACAAGTCGGCCATTGACCATGACGAAGAGCGCCAAAGCAAAATGTAAATAAAGAACAGCTCCAGGAACAACAACAACAAAAGCAGCTCCAAGACACATGGAAAGTGCTTTATATATGTAAGTACATACATGTAAGTATGTAAGTAAGTATAGCAACGAGCACTTTCCATACAGAAAGGCAAAAAGTCAACAATCTTATAATCAGTTAAATTACAAATGCGCCATGGCAGCGCCAATGGCCAGAGGCCCCACAAAAAAGATACCAAAAAATTTGATACAGACAGTCGGGACGGTGCCCGACAGTGGGATACCCTGTACCCATTTTATCCATGAAAATCAAATTCCATGCAAATTTTTGTATCGACGCGTTGAAGGGTATGGGCGTAATAACGGTAACTGGTGCGGAAAAAGGTAAAAATTGTTTGGTTTATAACCCTAATAAATCACATTAGGTTAACATAAATGTAAACTTTAACATTTCTGTAAAAAGTGAAATTCTGTTGCAGTTCATAGGAGAGGGGGCCTAAAATTGGCACAATATTAGCTCAATCTTCTAAAGTTCTTATGCGATATGAATCGTTTTTACTCTACACATGCACAGTAATAGTGTGCATAACTGTGCTAAATCATCAATCGAAAATCTGTCACGGTGGAAGGGGGTGTTAGATATCGACATAATTCGACAAACTTGCACAGTTTATACATAATCTAATTTTTGCTCTAGCTCGTATAGTCTCCGAGAACGGTGTGACAACAAGGACAGACGGACATGTCTATATCGAATCGACTATTGTTCCTGATCATTTTTGCCCATGGAACTTATAGTCTGCCACGCCTCCTTCGGCCTGTTACATACATTGCACAAATCTATAATACACTTTTACACTTTTCGTACAGGGTATAAATATACGCCTTGCCACAACTGGGCACGGCCCTATGACCAAATGGGCTAGATAGTGCATGTAATAAGTGCGTCTAGCTGCTTTTTGGTCGTACAGGGGTTAAGGCACTTACCATATGACATTGAATGAAGTGCAAATGGCGCAGCTAACTATAAATATAGTTTATGGGGCCTTGAGCCATAGATTTCTAAGCGTTTCCACGCCAATAAAGCGCAGCAGCTGCGGTTTACTTTTTGTTTTTGTTTTTTAGAGCAAAGGCCAAAGGGCGTGCTGGCTGCATTAGTATAATGTGTTTGTGTGTGTGTAGTGGGTGTGTGTGTGTGTGTTTATGACGCAATGTGGGCGTTGTCAATATGCAACAAAAGGCAGGAAACTGGCCGAACGAATCATCTCGATCGTTGACCCATTTCAAGTCGACTAATTGTGGTTTATTGCTTGAAATTCATATGTATATATAACGATGATGATATTATGGGGATCCATAATATGTGCCTGTCTATGCTAAAAATAACAAAAAAAAAACTTTACTCAAGTGAACCTGCTGCTGAACATGTTCAAACAAATTCTCAAGTGACAAACTTTTTGATGGTTTCTTTCATTTTATACTCCGATTACTTTGTCGCACCAATCTGTTTTATTTTCGAAGTGCCCCAGAAAGGGGTAAGGCAGCGAGAGGCTGCAACAAACCAAAAATAGTCGCAATCCCAAGTTAGACACCTCAGTGTGCTTCATTTGCCTAAAATCGAAATAAAAACGTAAATCTTCAACGAACTCTGCGAACAACGACCGTGCTACTCCCAGCCAAAAACAAAAACAGCCTCTCAGCTGTCAGGCTGTCCTGCTGTCTGCCTGGAAAAGTTCCAAAAAGTTGCCGTTTCGTACTTTCTTTTTTTTGCGCTATGTCTAAGAAAATTTAATGCGGTCAGTGGCTTTTGACAGGCCGCAAACTATTTTCGAACTAACATTCGTATTCATTTGGTTGAGGTTGCCTTTGGCGGCAGCTTGAAGCTTTTGACGTTGTTTTTGTATACACTTACCAGATGGGATTTGTTTTAGCCATAAGTATGCAAGACATTATATAGATAACGTAATTTTTGTTTTTAAACCGGAGTGCACAAGTGAAAGATGTATTTCCGTTTACAGATTTCTTTGTATTTCGAATATATTCCAATTTCAAAACTAAAATTCTTATGAACTAAAGCAATTAATCTCCATATAGCTTTAGCGACAAATCTGTTGTACGAGTAAGTTGTATGTAATACATGCAAGGGGCAGAAGGCATGGCTGAACTCACATAATATATCATAATGAAATCACCGACCCCAAATTTACGGCAAAAGATAAAAGCCAAAGGGTTTGCTTTATTTTTTGCCTGGTGTTATCAGATGTATAGATCAACTTTTTTTTCCGTTTCTCGTTAGGGGCAGGCTACTCGATTTTGCTGTAAAAGAATTTCAACGGTTATGTTAAACTTTTTAGAGCTATTATTTACTAAATCGCAAAAATACACGTTAGAAATTACCGATGTTATGGGAATGCAAGACAAATTTGCCTATAAAAATCAGGTTGCTCTTGTAAAGGAAAACAAATAAACGGAGGTAGTTGGCCTTCGAGACCCAGCATTCATATCTGCAGTTGAAGGCCGCAGAAACAGGTATCGAATGGATACCATCCCAACGAAAGCAGCTCATTTCGTCAGGCTGTGGGAGGAAAACATATGTCGGTGCGTCAAGTGAGAGGGTTGCTTTTGGAGATAGAGGCAATTTTGAACCCGCGGCATCTAACTTCTCTCAGCGCCGATCCCAACGACAGGCAAAGGCTCAGCCGCTTCATTCGCTGCAGGAAGGGTTAGAGCCGCACGATACAAAGATTTGGCGAGGTGCTCAAGCAGAGGTTTGGATAGGAGTGATATAAGGGCTGTGTCCACGTACTGCAGCAGTGGGCCAACAACGTGCCGCCCCTGCGTTGGTAAGGTCGTCAAAAAGGTACTTCACGGCATTTACTTGCTTTTGGAAAATGAGTATAGGGTTTCTCTGATTAGGAAAACGTTTCAAGCATTATCGATTTACCAAATAATATTTAAGAGGTTTGGATATCTTATAATAAAATCATTCTGCTGAAGGATTATCAAGAAATTCCCAATAAGAAATGAACCAAAACCGTCTAGAGATTTTTGGAACACTACCGAGTATGAGATACAACGCTTAACTTGATTGTAATGAAAAAGCCCTAACAATTCTAGCCACAGAGCATTAAAGTTTCGTTGCGAACTATTTAAAGCCATCATCATCTCTTGTTGAACATGTTATTTTTAGCCCGTTAAAGTAAAGTGTGCCCTCTTTGTGAAGTGCGCTGCATCCTTCAATATTCAAGCTGCACGTTTCTCGGTTGCGCTGTGTTTTCGCTATTATGTAAATTTTGTATATGAATATTATTTCTGTTGTTTTGAGTGCGCGGACAACACTTGATGCTGTCTGACTGACTTGACTCGCTGAATCTCTATGGACCATGCCGAACCGGACCCGGCTCGAAACTAATAAAACACAAGACACTTTGACAACAGATAGAGATAGAGAGAGAGAGAGAGAGCGGTGGAAGATATACAAAAACAAAAGGCGAAAAAGAAACTCTAGCATAAGTAATGCATCTTAACTTTGAGCATAGACATAGGCAGCCCAAGGACCGTGAGCAGCTTCAAGGATATTGCAAAAATAAGAAAACTTTGTCTTGTGACCGCTGAGACTTGAAAAATTTTTGTTGTATTTTATGTTTTTGCTTGCTTTGCTTAGCAGACTTTTTTCGCATTGCTTTCATTTTTGCCATATTTCCTTGCTCAAGCTGTTTGTTATTTATGTATCTGTAAGATACATCTGTCTAGCTGGAAGCTGGAATGATATGCTGATATGGTTATGGTGTAGGTGTGTCTGGCTTAAAGCTCACAACGTTGCAGCTTAGTAGCAGTCGTAAAAAGTGCGCATTAAAAGCGTGTGAAAATCGTAACGATGAGTTTGTGATAAGAGCTGTATGCTCTGTATGTTTATAGGGTTGTCAAGTGCCTGTTAAAGTGTTTCTGACTTGAAGGACCCTGCCAGTTGTGGTCTAGGTCAATGCAAATACATGCATACAAGCTGACTACCTGGCCAAGTTGTCACGCCCGTTTTGCGGTCTTTTGTTTTTGGCCAACATGGGTTAAGTGTGCGTATTAACACGCCCACGCACAATTCAAATGAAGTTGTAACACAAACGACTCACTGTCAGGGCCACTCACTTTTTGAAGTGTCTTTCCAGGATCACAGCGGTTTGTCAGCGCCCAAAAACGAACTCGTACGAAAAAAGGTAAACTGTTGACACTCAAAAAACAAGGTTGCAGGCATCCGAATATACATACGGCTCGTTCCGCTTTATGAGGTGCTTAGCGCCATTTTTATGACCATTTCCGCACTCATCTAGCATAGGCTAAAGGACTCATACATTCCGCTTGCCCAACTCTATAAGTGCGAGCGAGTCCGGGAGTAAGTCGTGTTGCGTAGGCAAATTTGTATTGCGTGCATTTACGGCATTAAATGTTGCCTAGTCATTAACTCAAATTGACATTTGGCCACAGACCACCTCCCGAAACACTCGCTGAAATACACCCAAACTCTTCATAATAATATTATAAAAATATTTTTTGTTGTGGCAGCAAATTTGCTTAGCTTTTTATTTTTGGAAAATATGTCTCGAATTCAATTAATTTGAAAGGCACAAGAAAATTGCCTGGACCTGCTGTGCTGTAAAATATTAATGTCTTGCTGGTTGGTTATATACGCCTCCTCTGAGGTTTGGGTAATGAAATTTTAATTGCCTGAGGTTTGCATAAATTGACAGGGAATCTTTTTAAATGCTGTTCTTACTGCTTAAATATGTATTTGATATATTTAAAGTGTAGCATTAATTTGCATTCACATTTGCTAAAGGCTCTCACTAAGCTGCCCAAAAATGTAGCAAAAAGAAAATGGGAAATGTTGATTTGCAAACCGCAAACTCAACGAAAGTGCAACGAACCGTGGAAATATGAAAAACCAAGGTTGGAAATATCATAGCGCAACAAATTATGGTGAAAAAAGGCGGCGCCATGTGAAAGGCATAGAAAAAAATGGATACAGTGGGATACGTATGTATTCGCACGACTTGTTTGGAGTGTTCGTTTTATTCTGAATAATTAAAATTTATATAAGCAGAGCGCTAGTTTAGTTGTATTGAGTGCTAAAAAAGTAAGTTTTCCGCTGCTATAATTTATTGTGTCACTCATAGAAAGAGACTTGATTCATAAAAATTTCAAATTGGTTATGTATTTTCTTTTAAGCCTGTGATAGCTACTCATTTGTACAGATGAACATTCGAAATTGCAAAAGTGTAATTCAAAAATTACTGATTACTTTACATATGTAAATACCTTGAGACCTTGAGCCAGTAAGAAAAGCTAAACAAGAAGATCAGGTTGCAAATACAAATGCATATTATGTAAATAAAGTTTAGACAAAGTGAATAACACTTCTACGTACTTCGTAAAATAAAAAAAAAATTTTGAAAATTATTTACTCTTATAAGAGTGCTCAAATTCAATAGGAAACCCTTTGAAGATATGACCAACACAAAAACATCGCTAAATCGTCGGAAAAATTGTCAGGGTGCTTAAATCGTCAAAAAACATAAAATTATAGATTTTAGTTTTTTGGCTAATCGCAATACTTTTTTGCGAAAAAGTAACAGTAACAGGTCACCAACTCAGGCTTTTCTGCACGTTTACCAAAACAACCGAAATTAGCTAGGATAAATGTAAACCCCAAAAAATATTTCTCTGGCGGCTCAACTATAGCGACTAGAAAAACATTTAGCTTGCTAAAGTCGAAATTACTAAAGTTATTTGAATAACACACTACATCGACAACAACGCACGAACACAAAAACATCGCCAAATCGCCGGAAAAGTTGTCAGAGTGCTTAAATCGTCGAAAAACATAAAGTTAGAGATTTCAGTTTTTGGCCAATCGTAATACTTTTTTGCTCCTACTGTACACATTTTTGTGCAACGGCAAATGCAAATTTATGATGAAAGGGCAGCTTGAGCTTGAAGCGTCATCAGCTGTGTCGACTATGACGTTGACGTCGCAGCCACCGTCGCTGCCAGCGCTGACGTTGCTCTTGAGCTTGAAAACTGACTGAGGCAGCGACAGCGCAGGACAACGACTGCGTCTGAGTTTCGTCATTGCAAACTGACAAACAAAAAAGTAGTGGAAAATATGTAGCAAACAAAACCATAAAAATAATATGGCAAATGAAATGCGATTTCAGCCGCGACTGTAACTCAGCGTCTGATTCATTGCGAATTCTAGAGAATCTCATATAGTTGTTATAACCACGGGCAGAGCGACAAGTGCCATGTTGTTGTTTCTGTTGATATTCACAATAGTTGCAGACCCAGACAGGCTAAAGTGTTTGTTGTTGGCTGGATGCTGACTATGACTCTGTCTCTGACTCTGACTATGCCTAGTGGAGCAGACTTTCCCGTTTTCCCGTTGGCGCTTTACGTCGACAGATTAACTCATTCATACATTCATCTGGCATTGTTGGGGCGCAGTTCGTTGCCTGCCTGCCTTTTATTATGATTACATTTCGCTCTTGTTTTTGTTGCAGTTGTTCTTGTTGCATGTTGCGTCGTCGCCGTCAAAGTTGCCGTTTCGTAATGCAAAACCAAGTGGCGCAGAAAGCAACTCGACAACAAACCGCAGAGCGTATACAAATACAAAAAAAAAAAAAAACGAGAACTTTGCGTGTAGTTATGTGAAATATTTAAAGTAGGCATAAGTAGTAATATGTATATGAATATAAATAAATAGATTCCCAATTGCAAGTGGAAGTTGTGTTTATTTTGTATCTGTCGTACAAATTCGTCATGTTCTATAAAAATCAACTTTTGAAAAGATCTTTTTTGGTATACTTGCAATCCCGAAACAAAACAACAGTTTTCACATTAAAACCTTCAAAGCTTCGCCAGCTTTCGTACAGTCCCGAATAAAAACCGTTACAACGGACGGACTTCCTGTTGAAGGACGTGGTAACACCGATTTGAGAGTGTAGCTCAGTCGAATGTGGTTTAGCGTGTACTTAATTGCCTTATGGCAATCTTTTAGTTTTTCAGGGATAAAAACAGTTTATTGATTTTTAACCAAAAAAGTACGGAGTCCATGGTGTTTGTTTCGATTGTTGTTTTGTATATTAGGCTCATATCAATCAAAATAGAAAATGCCTGAAATTATGCTAAAGAAAGTAGAACATGTCCGAAATGTTGTGGTCTTGCATTGGGGCATCCTTTTTTAGAAAGTGCAAGCTGATAAATCCTAAAAAGTATGCGTTTTCGTATCACTTAGAACAGACGCATTTTTTAGTCATAAAACTATGTCTTCTCTCAAACAAGATGAGATACAAAAAGAGCACGTTTTTGTGACTTGCTGAGTTTTGGGCTTACAATGTTGCATACAAGTAATGTAATGCAACATTTTAAGACCGATTTAATGCCTTACATTATGCTGAAAAGTCATAAGGATACTTTTTTTGGCTGGGTATTTTTTTGCGAATAACATTTCGCAAAGGTCCGACTGGGATAGTCTGGCCAATTCACGAACACAAACACACACACACACACACACACACATCGCTCACGCCTTTGTAGTTTGTGCGTCGGCTCGTTTAACTTTGAGTTGCGCGCAGACTGAAGTGCAGCAGTTGCAGCAGCAGCCGGCATGCCGGTTTTTTTTTCTTTTCTTTTTTTTTTGTAGTTGGCAACTTTAATTGAACGTTGAGCGTTGGCAAACGTGTTTTTGGGCATACATTTCCTCTACAAATTTAGCGAGGTCAGTTCTTCATTTGTAGGCAGAGATGCCAGTAGCGGCTCAAGCATATTTGGCGCCCTGTACAAACATTTTTTCATTTTTAATTAGACGCAAAAATTGTAAAAGAGAACATTTGAAAGAGTCAAGAAACAAGTTCATTCGGTGCTTTCTGATTATCGAAAGCCTTTAGGACATTTAAAAATTTATATTATAGACAATTTCAATCGCCAAGGAATTGAAATTTTCTTCAATTGGCTAGCCACTTTCTACGGACATCAAAATATTGTAGCAGACAAGATCGTCTAATCTGTTTTTACGGATATATGTTATGGAGTCAATCGTTTTAAGCGTTTCTTTAAGCTATATTTTTTACTTTAAAAAAAGAAAAGAAGAAGATTTCGAATTGTTTTTATAATTAACTAGCTGAAGTCGCTCGCTCCGCTGCGCATTGATAAAGCCGTCAATAAATTCATTATATAAATTAATTCTTCCCGTTCCCATTCCTCTTCCTTCTCTTTCTCTTGTTCAAACCAAGTCCATCTGCGGATATTGGTACCAATATCTTTATATCCTCTACCTCTTCCTTTATCTCTACTTTTACCTCTACCTATACCCTTACCTCTACCTCAATTCAAAAGAATTCTTTACATAGTCAAAGTTAATGCTTGCCTAGAAACATATTTAGTATGTTTCATATGGAAAATTGTACAGCAATATCTCCGGAACCCCTAAGTTGATTTTGTTCAAACTTAGATAAGAACACTCTCCAACATAATGGGAAGCCATCCTCAAAATTTCATCAAAATCTGTTCAGTAGTTTTTGAGTCATTTTTATAAATATAGATCAGGAGTTTAGTTTTTTTGACAAAGTTGATCGCAAATATATTTTAATTAGTGTTAGTTTTAAAAAACTTCATATTATGCGAAGTATTTGGAAAAATTAATATGTAAATTTTGTTCATTAATCAATGCAGAACTTTGTAGGAACTTTAGATAGAATTCAGATACCAAAATGTATGAGGTGTTTGTAATGTTCTAGTCCGATGTCTGTCTCCTGTGCGATCTGCTCGGCATTAAGACTTCGAATACTGACGCACACACACAAAATAGGGATTCAATTTCTGTATAATGTTTCTTTGGCGCCCCCTACGAAGAGGCGCCCATTTCATTTGAATGGTTTGAGCAACACCCCTTGAGTTGTGGGTGTGTGCGTGTATATAGTGTATATGCTATAGTAAGTTGACTCACCTTTAAGCTAGATTATAAACTATGACCATGGCACTTAGCTAGATAATACGCGTTGACTGTATAGATGTATAGATGTCGAGGGAAGGTGGTGGTTTGTTGCGTCCCGCTGCTACAGCTGCTGTAGTATTTGTTGTTGTTGATTTTATTGCAAAGTTTAAGCAGAACTCATCCCTTTTACATATAATAAGCAAAAGTCGCTTCTTTGTGCAAAATGTAGAAATTAAATGATAATTTGTAGTAAGCGGCGCCCTCGGCAGCGGACGCAGCCAGACACACACCACGCACACACACGCACGCAAGTGCAGTAGACGTCGACGTTGTTGTTGCCGCTGCTGCTGCTGTGCGGCTAACTCGCTCTAGCGCGTTGGTTTGTTTTAGGTTTGTTTGTTCTGCTTTGGTTTGCTTTTACTTGAATACACTTTAACTGCTGCTTTCAAAGATACTGCAACATTTCACTTTTGTTGATTTTTGTGAAAACAATAAATGCATTTACTTGTTTAACATTTAAATGCTTCTATTTTTTGGCTTTTGCTATTGTTGCTGCTGCTTCTTCTTCGACTTATTCTCGCGTTTGCTTTGCACTGCTATCCTTGCTTGGGCAAGGATATTTTTTTTTCTTTCTCTGCTTTCGGGTGTGTTGTATCAGCCGCAAATTGCACATAAAATGCAACTTCAATGTGATATTTGTTGCACAAAACACAACACGCACTTGTTGCTAGACATTGAAAATCATAATATATGATTTTTTCGTTAATTTTACTACATTTTTTATTAGTTTAAAATTATTTTTCACGCGCACACGCGCAAACACGACTCGTTCACCAAACTTTGTTTTCAGATTGTTGATGTTCTATCGGGCCATCGATGTGCGTGATAACTGATGCCTGTTTTGTAATGATATCGATGTGTTAGATGCGAGCACGAATGTGATAGTATCGATATATGAGTCGCAAATAATAAAAATCGCTATCAAGTGTTTCACTTTTCAAGCCGTTTTTTTGTTTTGTTTTTAATTTTATAGATTAAAGTTGCCGTGGTCTTTTTTCCACCTATATTAAGTTACAAAAACTTTTAATTTATGTTTTTTTTTTGTGTAAATATGTATTTATATTTGCATTTTATATATTTAATCATGTAAATGTATCATTGAGACAACTTAAAAAAAATTGTTATCAAAGTTTTGCATCAGATCAACTATTTTTCATTCAATACAAATTATAGAAACCGCCTATGTTGTGTTTTCAACAAAATTTCCACCAATTTCTGTGTGTTTCAGATATATCGTGCAATATAGTTTCATGTCAATATTTATTTTTGTTTTTTGGATAAATGGGTGTAGTCAACAAAACCACTGTCTATGTAAACTTCTTTTTATTATTTATGTATGAATTACAACTTTTTGGGTAAACTTTAAAAGATTAATTTTTAAATATTGAACTAAAAGTGCATCAATTTGTTCGCATATATGTTTATAATAAAAGGAACTGGTCACCGAACACAGTATATCACAAATATGCCAAAAGAAGTTGATCTGTATCTTAACTGTGCAACTGTGCAACAAATTGCTGCATCGTACATTCCATAAAGCTTTTAATAAATAAAGTCAAGGCCGAAAAAAATTATAGCTTTTATTATAAAAAATGCCTATAAGTTCCTGTCTCTATAGTGTTATAGAAAATTATCGATGTTAAAACACCGTCAGTAGCAAGTTAGAAATTACAATTGAAGCTTATGCAAATACTTCGTTATATCTAGAAGTTCCTTTGAAAGTATTTCTTATACGTTGACTAACTTATTAAAACATCCATTGCCATTTACCGTTCGGCTCAGAAAACAGACTTCACATCATTTTTAACGTACTCTACTAAAACAATGCTTTACGCAACTAACACTATTTTTTTTAATTGTTTTGACTAGATTTACTGCGAAGAACCATATGACCGTTTCTTCCAAGCTTTTGAAATGTAAGCCGATTAATTTGTAATTTCGATTATCTACGCCACCTGTTGCCTTGAAGCGCAATCAAAGAAAACCTAACCCACGTTAGATGGCGCCAGTAACTCCTCAGTGCAGTTCAAAACAAGTAGTTGCAGTAATTTCAAATATGATGCATTTATGCTTAATATTCAGTTTTAACAAACATTAGCCAAATAAGGCGTATTCGATGCAATAAAATCATCAGCATCGCAGCAAAAAGTGAAGCCGGACTCCTTGGTATTACCAAAACTTGACGAATCCGGGCATACAACCTGTTTGCAATTGGGCAAAGGCGCTTCCGATTCGTGCACATTATTGTAGGTCAAAAAGGCAACACGGTTGTCGCTTTCATCGCTCACGATCTTATAGAGCCATTCGGGTACGGGATTTTTGTCACCAGCCGCTAAGTAAACCGGCACCAAGTTGCCAGAAGTATCGGGCAACTGCAGTACACCCAAACCGCCGGTGCACATATGTAAATAATCATGACCTTCAGTGACCAGCTGCTTGCGCACCCAGTTCTCAATGATTTTCCAGTTGCTACGATTGATGGTACGAAATTGAGCCACCACATTGAGATACTTGAAAGTGCCACGCATGTCCTGTGGAAAGAAGAAATCCGCCGAGGGCGCCAAATGACCACGATCAAAGATCATATCTTTGGCAGAAGTGGCATAGGTTTGTGAGCTGCCAAAAAGCTGCACAAAGCGTGCATAGACTTGTTTGGCCTCATAGGATGCTGCCAAAGCGCCGGTTAGAACGCCATCAGTGGTGAAACCTTGGGCAGGACGAGCTGTGGCTGGTGGGAAAGACGCAATTGTGTTAGCAATGGTTTAAGGAATTAGATATTTCCAGCGCTGCACTTACAAACCGTATTGCGATAGGTTGCATGTATGGTAAAATGCGCCGTAGAAGTGCTAACATCATAGCAGCTTCTATAGATTTCGAGAAATTGATCGTCGCTCATCATATAGCCAACACGATACATGATATAGGGACAGCTACTATCGGCAATGGCTTCCACACTAGCCTTGGGTGCACTGCTGCAACTGTTAATGGTTTGAGCGGACGTGAATGCCCCATTCGCCTGACAGCTAATTTGCTGAACATCCTTAGTGCTACACATCAGTTCCAGCGTTTGTCCAGTGCCTACCACATCCTCCCGTAGTGGATAGTAATTGCCATTTTGCTTAATAGCAAATATGCGATTCGTATCAGCAATTTGTTGTTCGCTCAGCTGGCAATCGGCACGAGTTTGGGTCACTACGTAACATTTAAGGTCTATCTATCCATATATAGATGTATTACGAAAATTACTCACGCAGCGCACATAACTGCAGCAAGAGATAATAAAAACTCATCAGTTTCTTCGATAACAGCATCTTGAAGACAAATGATTGCGTTGAAGTTGGTGCTGCTTTTAAGCAATCTCTTTCTAAGCGAGTGCCTTTAACTAGTCAGCTGATCAAGAGAGAGTAAGAGTAATTTGCCGGCGTTTGTTCAGTTGGCTGACTCTGCAAAACAATCTAAACCAAATAACTAATTAAATGATGCAAATATTAAACCAAAAAATTCATTTTATAAATATCAATAATGCGCCTTTTACAAAGAGATATGTTATAAATACCTTGTAGCCATTTTAGCGCTTGTTTCGTCGCTGGTAGAGCTTCTTCATTGTAATGTCTGAGGTTAATGACAGATTCTGTCTGTAAACACGGCCTTAAGTTATGGGGAATGGACTTGGTTGGCTTTGGCGCACGCATACACTGAAAGAAAAGGTGGTAGAGTTATGCTAAACGTTTCTATATATATAAAGCTACTGCACCTACCTACCTACCTGGCAATTTTCAAATCATATTGCGGGGTGTGACGTGTAAGGTAAATCGATTGCGTTGGAAGGAGGGCTTCTATTGAAAAAGGTGAACACAGTTTTAACGATTAGAGTCGAACGAGTATCAACACCAAATTTTGTAACTCTAGAAAACTTGGAGCAGTTTAGAAGCGAAGGGGGGTGAAATCAGCACATTTTTGATTATAACTTTTGATGTAATTATCCGATTTCGGTAATTTTTATAACGGAGATGCATAAACCGCGAAAGTCTGCTGGGGGAAACGGGGGCAGATGTAAACTCAATTCGACAAACCTCATCTTTCTTGGGAATACGCGTATCTTTTGGTAACATTTTGTGTCTCTAGCTTTTATGGAATCGAAGATCTATCAACTACTACAGACCAACAAACGGACGGACAGACGGACATGTTCCAATCGCCACTCGAGTCTATAATAAATCTTACACTTTGTGTACAGGGTATAAAAAGGGCTGTATTGTATTCCAATAGACTGCCCATAGAGGGACTGATGGTAAATGAAACCATTGTATATGCCCAGTACTCGAAGTTAAGAGTCTCGGCGGCTACACTGTGATATATGCTACTTTCATCTGAGTAAGCAAATGAATCTTCGAGACGCCCGACAAAAATAACTTTTACACTCATCTTTTCCCGATGCAGATATCCTTGCGGACTGTTCACATATGATGTCACCAACGTGGGGGGGGGGGGGGGGAGTGGTTCATCAAATTGCGACTTTTTGTGACGATTCAATGACAATCAAAATGCTGATAAAACCTTCAAAATTTTAGTAAAGTCATTTATTAACAGCCCCTTGGAGTGTTTGAGCGAAAGTACTTCGTCAGATCTTTGGCCGTTTACACATTGGCAACGTCTACTGCATTCGACGAAACGACAAACTGTAGAGCTTTACGATGACATCGAAAGTGGAGGTACCCAATGACAATGTGAAGAAGCGAAGCCAAGGCTCCTAGAGAAGTGCTATACATCCGTTAACGCATCAGTCAGTTAACAAAGTCCTGAAATCCAAACCGTAATGAGCTCGTAATAGGATTGTTGTCCATGCCCAAGAGGGAACTATTCTAGCTCGTTCGTTTTTATATCAGTTATTGGGGGCTGCAAACTTAAGAGATTTCTTGGGGGTTCGATTTAAAGAATCAAGTCTAATTCTATACAGTTCTGACACGCTACTTATTTTCTGTAAATTTCTTATTGCTTTAAAGTTCTTTCAAATCATCTTATCGATAAGAAATATGGTTCGTACTCTTCCATTTTTATACCCTGTGTAAAAGGGTATTATAGATTTGTGAGATGTATGTAATAGGCTGAAGAAGGCATGACAGACCATAAGTTCCATGGACAAAAATTCTTACCATTGACTCAGGTAGCGATTGGACCAGGTCCATCTCTACTAGTCGCTAGATCGGGGAGACCATAAGAGCTAGAGATAGAAAATCGCGAGTAAGATGAAGTTTGTTGAACCTGTTTCCCCGCTTGTGAAAAGGACATAAAAGTATGTGTTTCGATACTATTTTAGCATATGATATCTCCCTGTCGGGCACCAGCCCAATTGTCAAGTTTTTTCTTTCTGTAGTCCTGAATTCCAAGCAATGCCCATTTGTTTGCAGTAGATCCATGCGGGCTTTAAAATGTAATGAAGAGTAGCAGTCTGCAGCGTATTTTCAGTTATTGAAGTTTTTGCCTTTTTTGCGGTTTTGCCTTCATGGGACCATGTATCCATCAGAGATAAGCAAGGCAGATATAATGCCCATCCAGGAGATGCGATGGAAAGGAAAATGCTGATGCGAGGCAGCAGAAGATTTACTACAGCTGCCATGCGGAGCGCCACAAATTCGGGTTGCGCAACCGTGTCTCGCGGTTCACCCCAGTGAACGAAAGGTTGGCACCAATCCGCAACAGAGGCACGCTCTGACGGAGGACAAGGGTGATGCGGCCGATGATAGATTGGAGTCGTGTTAGGCGACTTTAATGGAAAGGTTGGAAGAGAACGCATCTTTTTTTCTACGTAAGGATTTAGTACCGGAGCGTCTACCTGTAGAGATGCAGAGGGCTATCTGGTAGTGGATACGCAGGGTGCACTTCATTTAAGCTCAAGAAAAACAATGCAGCTGGCGCAGATTTTGATTATGATTGATTTATTTTCTCAGTGTAAAAAAGTGTCTTGCATATCAGCATTTCTTATCAGTCATAGCAGTTGGAAAGATAGGTTTCCCAACAAAAAATAAGCTTGCAGCATTTTCTTTGTTCTACTATACTTGGCTTGCAAAGGGAAAAAGGTAACGAACTTTATACGCAAACCTTTTTGTCATTATAAATTGACGGCTCTTTCAAGGTCAGTGTTCAACCCATATTTTTAGGCAGATATATGTCTTGGGGCTCCAATTTTAACAGTGTCAAACAATGTTGTAAGGAGTGAAAATTTTGAATCATCTTGTGGGATTCAGTTCAAAAACTTGGACCAATACAAAAATGGTTATGCCAGGAATCTCAAAACGAGTGTGAAGAAGATTTCGATAGCGGTACGCCTTATTTTCACTTAGCTGAAGAATCACTCTTACACTCTTGAAGTTTGATTTGAGTAGGCAAATGAGTAGCAGAGATTCTCACCAGACGAAACTAACACTCTAGAAGTCGCTCATTGTTTCAGCATGTGTGTGTTTGAGCGGAAAGTACTTCGTAGGTTTTTTAACCCTTTACGCCTTTGCAACAACTATCGCATGAGATGGGACGACAAACTTTATGAGAGTCAAGGGCTTGGTACTTGATAACACGAAGACTTACTTTTGAGGGACAGATTGCTGAAAAGAGGGCCACTGTGCCAGAAGAAGTCGGACTTTATTTATCTGCAGATCCTAGCGCCGGTTTGGGGATATGGGATATCGATCTAAGGTGTGGCTTGTAAAAGTAGCTGAAAGCGTTTATTGATTTTGCAAAATAAGACAGCTCTTTATTACTGGGACCCCGATATGTAAGGAATGGAAAGCTGCTCTGCTTCACAACGGTTCGGTTTGGAGCGTGTCCATTAGGAGACTTAAGAGGAGTCATTTGGCATATTGAAGGAATCTCCTGAATTGAGATTATCTAGGCCTTGATCGAGGAAAAAGAAGAGATGAGAGATTTTTATTATTCTTGTATACGGCTTCTTAAATGCCATGTTTATTTTTTGACAGTTTTGGGCTTATAATTCTATTATTGTTTATTATTATATATCACATTGTTACAAGACTTACTAGAAAAGTTTCAATCAAAAATATGAAAAAACAGCAACAAATTATTGAAGATCGATTTATTGCTTTTCAAAATATTCTCCATCAAGATAGTAATACACTTTTGCATGCGTTCAAACCACTTCTCGAAACGGGTGATACCTCCAAAACATGGTTTTTGAACGCATCAAAAGCTTCTTCGGTGCTCGCAAATCGTTGATGAAACAAATGAATGACGCATTGTCGTGATGAAGAAAGATTCGACGGCCTTTTTTTCTTTTCTTATTTCGTGGAACACTTCTGGCAAATAAATGGTTTTGTACCATTCAGAATTGACATACATTGCAACAAGTTCAGTTTTTCCGAAAAAACAGACGACCATTTGTTCCGCAGTACTTCGTGAACGGTCAACTTTTGTTGGATTCGGTTCATAATTTTTTTGAGCAATAGTCAAATTATGTGGGATCCAACGTGAAGAAATCTTTTTTACAGTTAAATGTTCATGCAACATTGTAGTATGTATGCTGTTGGGAGAAATGGCCAATGTTGCCTCAATCTCACGGTATGTCACATGACGATCTTGCATTTCCCCACCATCTTGCATTCCACAACATCAGCGTTTTCTGGCACTACAGCCTATTTAGGGCGACCTTCCAAAACTGTTGAAATTTTTTACGGTCCAGGATTCCACTCTATTACTTTGAAAATGACTTCTTCATTCTATGTAGAATACGATTTTTGACTGAAGCTGCTCTTCCATTTGTTCACAGATATTATCTCGTGGCTGTGGACGATTATACCTATAGCCGCGCGTTGTGAATACTTTTGATGTAGAAGTTCCCTTTGTTAAGGCTTAATATTTCTATAAATATATATATTTATATCAAGTATACGACAAAAAGTAGGCAATATTATAAAAGCTTTGAGCGTAATCATATGTATGTACTGATAAAGAAATTAAGTAAGGGAACGCGAATGTTGATTAGGAAATTCTCACAATGGTTTATTGCATTGCGTCCTTTTTATCAGCATAATTCTTTGAATAAATGTTATATGTAACGCTCCATAAATAGCGCTGCAGATGACCACTTATATTTAGTACAACTTGGGTTCCTTGGCTATACACAACATGAATCACTTTAAATTTATAACGTGGCTGCTGCCGCTACTTGCTCTTGGTAAGTCTAATAAAACCATCATCCGAACATCACAATTAACTTAGTTTCCAAAGTCTCCCAGGCATATGGCCTGTGCAACATGAATCGCGCCCAGGTAGAGGGTTCAAACGGTGTATTCACCTATAAAGATGCAAACGACGACTATCAGCTGCAGCGCAACGTAAGCGTTGCGGATAACTCCAAGCTCCATATATTCTGCACACCCACGTTGAATTTTGAAACAACTTGCCATAAGGAAAATCATACATTTGAGCCAAAGCTGCCTATGAAGTGCAAGAAACCAATGCTGGCCACCATCAATCAAGTTATGGATGCGTCCTGTCCAGCTGCCATGTATGTCATTGGGTATCAAATACAAAACAAATTCCTTGAGCTGTATCGTACCTGCTATGATAGAGCACATGTGCGCGCACTCTATTCCGAAGCCTTAATCTATCCCAAGAAATTCTGTAAGTAAGCGATCAATTTAGTAACTAAATGCTAACCACTATTTTGTAACAGATCCCCAAAGACCGTGTATAGGATTCAGCACAGACGGACTCATAACTCCCAAGGAAGAATCCTCTTTTCTTACACGAAATATTTTTAACGCCTTCAAACGTATCTACGGGAAAAAGCAAAAATATATTCCAAATAACAAGGAGACCGTCATCAATCGTGGTCATCTGACAGCTTCGGCTGATTTTCAATTCGGCGATCAGATGTGCGCTACCTTTAAGTACGTCAATGTTGTGCCCCAGTTCAAGACTATTAATGATGGAAATTGGGACGCCATTGAGCGCTGGTTGCGCAACAAAATACCTGCTTCATCATCCTTGCTAGTGAGAACAGGAGGTGTGGGTGTTTTGGAGCTGCTCGACGGCAGTATGCGAAATAAAACTGCTTACTTGGCTGGTGGCAACAAGAATCCTGTACCTGTATGGACCTACAAGCTGATCAAAACAGCAGATAGAAAGCCGCTTTATGCTTTTGTCACCTATAATAACATCTTTGCCAGCCAGCAACCTGCTGTACCCAAATTTTGCAAAAAAATGGATTGCCCCAAGGACATAAATCTAGCTAAATCGGCTGCACAGGGTTTCACTTACTGCTGCGATCCTATGCATTTTACTCCAGCCTAAGGGATAGTTGTATCGGAAGCTATAATATTCAATAATAACCATCATCTTAACATATATATTTTAGACAATATCTTTCAATTATTACAATTTACAATTATGCCTTGTAAATATAATAAAAAACCAAATATTAACTAACTTACATAACTGCTTACCAAGTTACCTACTGTTTGTTGCAAAAATCTATCACAACACCTGCAGTACGGGTAGCCGACGTCTCATCGACTACCGGGTAACCAGCCACTCACGCCATCCAATTCACAGATTATGTTTCTGACAGACGTATTTTACACGCGTCCATCAGGACTATGATTTGAGGGTATGCAAACCGGGCCCTTAACTGGTATCCCACGTCCGCACAGTTGGCTGTTCAAAGTAGACATAACCGCCATCCAGGAGATGCGATGGAGAGGGCAGGGCTGCTGCGAGGTAGCAGACTGCTCCATATGTTACTAATGCCATGAGCATGCGGAGACTACGCAACTGTGTCTCACGGTTCACAACAGTCAAGGCGAAATTCATATATTTTTTGTGATCAAAGATGCGCTCTACTATATACTTGAGTCTGTCTATGACCCTGGCCAAGCAGATGATATTACAATCATTTTAGGCGATTTAAATGGAAAGTTCGGAAAAGAGTATTTCATTCTACTGTCGAACAATTCAGCCTTCACGAAACTTCCTCGAACAACGGTCTAAATCTAAATGACTTCACCATGGCGCGCAGCATGGTACCAGATTTCAGCATTCCGATATCCACAAGGCTACATGGCCGTCTCCTGATCAATCTACGCGCAACCAGATCATGTTCGTATGTACATGCGTACGGCCGCGGAGAATGTCCTTTGTTTCCAACAGCGACCGCCGTGGAACCAATGAACCAACCATCAGGAGTGACGCGAAACCACTGCAGTGAATAACGCCGCCTATAGGAGGACCCTGCTGGCGGCTGCTACGCGATCTAGGCAAGACCACTATCGGAAGATGAAGAGAAGCCTTTCAGAAGTAAAAAAAAGTGAGCAGAAAAAGCGCGAGCGAGAAGATCGTGAAGTGAATAGACAGGAATAATGTGAGGAAGTTTTTCCTAAAAGTCAAGCGTATGGCTGAAGGATTTAGTACCGGTGCGTCTTCCTTGAGAGGTGCAGAATATAATCTGATAGTGGATGCATAGACTGCACTGAGGTTGTGTAGGGAACACTTCGCCGGCTTGTTATCGGGCGATATAATGCCGCTCACGGAATTAACTTTTCGAAGTCCCCAATTTTAGACGACGGCGGGGACATACCGCCGTCTAGCCATGACGAAGTTAGGGTCGCAATCAAGCGCCTCAAGAACAGCAAGGCTGATGACCTGCCTGCAGATAACCTTCCTGCAAAGCTGTCAAAGATGCATGCATTTTTTTTATTGGATATGGCTAGATAAGAGATTAGAACCTTGGTGTCCTCTGCCCAGTCCTCAAGAAGAGTGACCCCACGGTATGTAGTAGCAACCGTGGTATCAGTCTTCGTTCTATCGCATATAAAGTCCTATCAAGCGTATTATGTGAAAGACTGATGCCATTTGCGAAAGTACTGATCGGATCTTGCCAGCATCGCTTCAGGTCTGGTAAATTCTGATATTTACACTACGCTAAATCTGGAAAAGACCCACGAATACCAATCTCTTTAAAGTAAGGCACACGGCAGCGCTGCAGTAATCCCAAATTTCCTACTTTGACCCCTGAAATTGTGCATATAAGGCATCGCCAGATTGAATGCAAATTTTCTTTAGATGATTATGAAACTTGTGTTTTTTAATAGAAAACAACATCTCTTTAAGTTAGTATTGACATTTGCTAAAGCGTTAATAAATAAAAAATGGCAATATATTTAAAAATAAAGAAAATATAAATTTATTTTTCTTGTGAAAATTCTTATTAATCAAATTTCATTTACTGTGTTAGCATAAAATGGGTTTTATTTACAAATGAATTAAAACGACAAAATGAATTGTTTTACCATTGAGAAAATGTTATTTTTACTTAATTTTGTGAAGGCGCCATCTATGAAAACAATTTGAATGTTTTTTGGTTTCGTACTCAATTTTGTGAAAGCGCCATCTATGGGAATAATTTGAACAGCTTTCTCACAGCATAACAAATTTGTTTTTCGTATACAAAATTAAGACGACAAGATTAATTCGTGCAGTATGAACAAACGACTAATTAACGTGGTATTATGGCCGAATCATTTTATCAAATAAATTATTCTCAAATGAAGTTCCAACATTCAAATCGCAAATGCGAATTTCATGGCGGTTAGTTCATGGTTGAAGCTATTGTAACCATCCTCTTCGTAAATATTGTTGACTCTATTGTTGCTTCACTCACTCTTTAAATTATTGCAGACCAGCTGACTATATTCACCATAACACTAACAGGTTTAGGAGAGTTTTTCAGTCCCCACACCTGCTCATGCTCTGTTACTAACATTTTGAGTTAGTTTTTAAATGTTATTTTTTTAATGAGCTTTGGTCAAAAAAGTCTGTTGTTTTAAACATAATTTTAATAATTTTCATTTTAAAGCTATTATTATTAAAACACAGAATTTTTAGCAAGCGCTAATATAAAATTTTATAATATAATATACATACTCCGTTAATATATAATTCGCTCCTTTAATCCACAATATGTTGTAAGCTGCTTATCTTTTCTTATTAGAATATTATTTGTTTAGTTAATTTTATGTTGACTACTAGGCTATAATCCATTATTTCTTTATTTAAAATTACCTAGGAGAGCCGAAGTACAATATTTAAAATGAAATTTTTTAAACCTTCGTTTCCGTCCAAGTTGGCATTAAGATACTTTTTTTATTAATAATTTATTTCGTTGGCAACGGGCAAATCGCAGTGCCATGAAGAAACAATTTTCAATTTTCTTAAATGCCGCTATGCAGCACAGTTTGGTGTGAGTGTGTATGCCAAGAAACTGACTTTATCGGGAGTGTGGCTGAAATCTCTTTCATCCGAATTTCAACCCAATGCAATTTTCCGGTATACAGAATTTCAATCAAATTGTTCTCGTGAGTTGCTAGTTATTATTATTATTCTTCGAGCCCTACCGATTCGATAGTGTTATTTTACAAAAATCGAAATCCAATTTGAAATTTGACTTATAATTATAAATTAAAAATTGGTTGAAAAATGCTATAAAACCAAATTTTGTTAATTCATTTTAATATTTGAGGATTAAAATTTCGCACAACGAAATATTATACTATAGAAATTATAGAAACAAGCTATGTTTTCTTTTTCACTTGTAAATTCAAAGTGCCTTATAACGTCTCTTCAGGAAATGCAACAATGATCTTTGATAGCGAAAACTAGAAACGTAACATAGTGGAGCAAGGCTATTATATTATCTATATATATAAAAATTAAGACTAAAAAAGTGATGTGCTGGCTAAACTCGAACCCGCGTGGACCGATTTCAACCAAATTTTTAAACATTGTAGACAGTATTAGGGAGAAGGTTTTTGTAAAGTTTGCTTGAAATTGCCCATCAACACACATTTGCCTAATTCTTTTTAAATTTTCTTTTGCATAATCTGAGGAATGTTTACAGTTCAAAAAATGTTTCACCCACACACACATACTAACACGCACACCCACCCAGGGTAGAGGTAGAATTGGAGGTAGAGGATTAAAATGAGAAAAAGGATGAAAAAGAGGATAGGAAGATATTGTGCATTTGTGATTACATTGTTCCTGACACAATACATACAATGAATTTATAGACGGTTTTTGAATTCGCAGCGGAGCGCGCAGGTTTATCTAGTTATATATATGAATATCACAATATGCTTAAATAAACTATAGTAGTATGAACATCCAATATCGTAAAATAGAACGTATTATTGTAAGGTTATCGTGAAAATTGTCTACATTAAATGTATGCCACAAATATTTGATTTGTACCACTGTAACAATTACTTAACATTTGCCCAATGCTCTCGCCATGTTAGTTAACATAACTTATTCTCTGATTATTCACCCAGAGAGCACACTCGCCATGTTAATGAACAGAAAAATTAACAGATGTTGCGTTTTGAAATTTCTTGTTTTTGTTTTGTTGAGAGAAATTGCGCGTTCGGTTGCTTGCGGCGCATTGAAAAACCGAAATAACCGAAATAATATTCAGCAAACGCGCGAGTGTAACAACAAAAATACACAAAAATATAAGAAAAAAAAAAACAACGTAAACGGCGTTACATATTCTTTGTTAAATTTGAAATGCAAAGAACAGCAACGTCGACGTGTTGAGGGTAAAGTTCGGTGCGCCAAAAAAAAAATTACTTCGTATTGATTTTCTGAAATTCAACCACTTCCACTTTGCCAATAAGAAGAATAGTAATAATACGGCAATAACAACAACAACAACAATAACAAAACCACTTGTACAATTGGCTACAACAAAAATGTGCGAATAATAATATGCAATAAATAGACGTACGTTGTTGTTGTTAGTGTTGTTGTTAATGCCAGCTTCAGCGTCGTGTGAGCGCAACAGAGAGCGAGCGAGCGAGAGAGCTACGAGCAACAACAAAAAGCGAAAGCTGATTGATGTATGTTTGCGTGCGTGCGCGCTTTATGTGTGTGTGTGTGTGTGTGTGTGTGTGTATAAAGATGCAAAAATAAGAAGAATAGAAGAGTAGAAATAAAATATAAATAGAGTGCAAAAAAAAGTAAAAGGAAATGTCAAATCTAACTAAAGAGCGCTTAGTATTATTTTACATATAAAGCTTAACATTGCGAGTGAAAAAGGCGCGTCAGCTTGGCTTTTGGGAGTGGCAAGTTGCAGTTGCAGGCTCCAAGGTAGCAGCACCGGCAAAGCATTTAACACATATTGCTCTGGGATACATATTCAATATGTGGATACCATCCAACAACAAATACGGCGTCGGTGAGTAAACGTTGCTGCCTCCCTCTGTGTATATCTGCGTCTATATATGTAATGACCGCCCTTGGTCCACCCCCAGATGCGATGCGTCACGTGCAAGTTACACACGACGCTGGTGTCTGGCACGGCGTTGATTCACTGTTTTTCCGCGAAACTCTGCATCTATCCATCTAGTCAGTCAGTCAGCCAGACAACCCAGCGTCTTGCCGCGCCGCACACTCATCTCAACAACCCCCAAAGCATTATGAAACGGAAAAGCGGAAAAGCGTTTTTCTACTTATATTTATGTATCATGCCGTGCCGCTTTCCATTCAGACTTTTTTCGCTTTTATGGCATTTGCTGTTGTGCTCTTCAAAAGAGTTTTGTTGTGTTTGTTGTTGTTGCTGCCGCACTGATTTGATGTGTTTATTTTACTATTTGCTCCTCCTCTTCAGCCCGTTTTGCCGCTTCTAATCGTGCGGCTTTTGATGCCAATTGGCAACAGTTCCGAGAGTCGACCAGGTGTTGCCAATTTACAATGCTGGCCAACACAGCTATTCACACTATTGGGGACGCTACTGTCGTTTGTAGTAAAGTAAAATGTTAACTTGTTTGTATAAGACACAGACATGCGACTAAAAGATAGCAATAGACAAAGCACATAACAGCGTTTTAATACTCTTTCTGAACAAATATCTACGTCTACTGCTGTATTATTTGATATTTTTGCTTGTGTCCAATAAGTACTTTTAAATAAAATCAAAAACATATTTCATAGAATACAATCAAACCTGCTTAAGTTGGCCACTCACGGTTCAAGAATTTTTTTCCAACTTATGAGGGTGTATGTTTTATAGTGATTATACCCTGTACACAAAGTGTTAAAGGGTATTATAGGTATTGTGTAACAGGCAGAAGGAGGCGTGGCAGACCATATGTTCCATGGGCAAAAATGGTCAGGAGCAATAGTCGAACGTCTAGGTATCAGACACCATGAGAGGTAGCGGCACAAAAATTTACCAAAAGATGCGCATTTAGACCGAAAAGATGAAGTTTGTCACGTCGGTATCTTGCCCCCTTCCCCTGTGATAACATATCTTGCTGCGAGTTAAATTATACATTTTCAAGAAAATAAATAAAATAAAGAAAAATTTTTTCAAATTACACATTAGTTGCTGGAAAGCTAGGGATAATTTCCGAAGTAATTTGCTGCGTAGAATCCGAATACGGTGTCAGAATTGGTCCACCACGTCAGGATTTTAAGATAATAATAATAATATAATGACGTCGAAGGTATATATTTCGGAACTTCGAATAGCCATAACTTTGCGTAATTGATCTCTTAAATACTTAAATTAAAGGGTAAGAGTGGTACTAAATGATGGAATTGGAGAGACAGACCACAAAAGTAGGAAAATACGCCATAACCTCAAATATCTAAATATCTTGACGTGATCAGCCAATTCTAATCCCGGATTCGGATTCTACGCAGCAAATTAATTCGGACATGACCGTCAGCTTTCCAATAACTGACATGACCGCGGTATTTATAGACCTGTGTTATAAATTTTACGATTTGGCACCTTGCCTGCAATTGCAATCATCTCCTTGCGACATGTGATCTTTCTCTTCCTCTTTTGTATTGGCAGCAACTACAAATTTGAGTTTCTACTCGGCGTCGACGTATTGTCTGCACTTTCCTCCCGTAAGGGTGAAGACAAAAAGTATTTCCAGTAAGTAATACATAGTTGTTGTGCTCTTCACCATGGTCGATCGATTTGTAGCTTTTCAAAATCTCCTCCACTTCGCCACTTCCTGCCACTTCCACAAATTATCTGCATATGTAGCACACTTGATCACATGTGCCATTTTTTTCATTGTGGCCTTTACATCACGTTAATACTCTCTTCACTTTGTGGGTGTGGTATATTAACTGTCTCGCCTGCAACCCTATGCGACTTACTTCATATTAGAATGCATTCTAATACCCAGCGAGTTTGTGTGAGAGATTTTTTCACTTTCTAGCTCGAAAATCTCGCTACGTGTAACAAGCGCCTAACAAATTCAATTTCACAGTTAGTTAGTTAAGTTGAAAGTTGCTTCCGGTTTACTTCTTAATATGCATACATACATAGTGCTTTAACGAATTCCAAACTCCTTAAAATACTTATAATAATCGTTTTACAATGAATATGTATAAAAAAAATTATTTCAATTGGTTTACTTATATTTCTTGAAGACAATTTTCTGAGTTGATGTTTTCTCCGCTATCATTTGTCTGCTTTATTTCTGTATTATCTCTTTGTTGGCTGTCACACTTTTCGCTTCAATGGCAACTCTTAACAAATGACTTGGATCTTAGATGCCGTTTAAGCTTTGGCTGGTTGAAGCTGAAGTCAACGTTGAAGCATTTTCATTCATTAAGCAGTTCTATACTTTTATACCAGATAAGCGGGGCTCTTGTTTTTCTTGTTTCTGCTGGCTGTTGCCGCTGCTCCAGTTTCCGTGCACAGCTGTCAGCGCAACTGCTGTTCATCATATATATATATATATATGTCTGTATGTATATGTTGTAGTTGTAATTGACTACCGGCAGCTCTATGCTGCTGACCCAGCAGTTCAAAGTTTACAAAAATCAATCATCAAGCAGCCAACACAAAGTTCATATAAATATCATTAGCGGATGCCATACCAACGCCCTAACCTTGCACAATGAGTCGAGTCAGTCACACAGCTTCCATTACTACTCATTTTGTCCCAGCTACATAATGCAACAAAGTCAAAGCTGCCACGTGCTGCATATCTCTTGGTAGAGTATATTAACTTTGTCACGCAGTTGTAACTATAACATTTAACATATTCTAAGTATATTTGCACGTGTGGTGAGCGGGTTAGAGAATACCACCTCAGCAGGTCAAAGCTTGTCGTATGAGCCGACTAGCAATGACAGTGTTAGTCTACGAGACCAGTAGAGCCACCCCAGGCCTTAAAAGGGTTGTTCGTAGGGTTTGGGACCCACCACGTAAAACCACAATTCCAATGAAAGAATGTATTAACATGAGGCCATAACCCGATAACACGGGTTGTTATGGCCAGTTAAGAAGATGAATTTGCATGTTGAAGAGCTAAATTCAAATCAGTTTCCACAATATTGAAATTTTTATCTCTTATAACAGCACTAATTTGTTAATTTTAAAAAACCATGTTGGGGTAAAGCCAACTGCTACATATTTAAGCATACAAAGTTTTACCTATTTTGTAAGCCAGTGTAACGATAATAAAATCGATGGACTGCGGAATACATCTTTAAGTGAGAATTCCTTAAGCTGGCCTGAAATTGCTGTCCTTTACTGCTGCGTTAGAGTATGCAGACTTCGACACTTAACATAAAATATTCCTTTCTGGTTTTAAATTTAACGCTCGCTTGCCGCTCGTGCGACTTTTGCTCAGGCAATGATTTTGCTCAACAACTCTTTGTCTTTGTCCCGCTCGTACAGACACACACACACACACACACAGATAATTACAATTTTTCTTTGTGTTGGTTTCAATTATGCAGCCAAATACACACCCTCGCATTAGCCTGGTGGTTGGCAGCCCTTTTTGGGGATGAGCTGTCTACGATTTCAGTAGCTTTAGTTGTAAACTACCCTGTCACATAGTATCCGTAAAATACGGGCAGTGCGTACAACTTTCTGATTTTGGGTTTCAACTCGGCGCTGGACTACGAGTTCGAACTTTAAAACTTTGCCAAATTTGTCCGAACGCCGGATGTTGATCATATAAGACAACGCACAAAAATGGATACAGTACGAAGTTATACGGAAACATAAAAAAATGTGCGCGCTTATGTTGCAGAGTGTGTGTGTGTGGGGCAATTTCGTTTTCAATTTTAATTTAATATTCATTTTATGCAGCCACTGGGCATGGACAAAGCAGAGTTCGGAACTGCTCCCTACTCCCCGTTTGGCCCTTAGGTCTCTGACTGATTGTTGACTGTTGAGTTCGCTAGCCGCGTGGCATTTCCACTTTTGCGTCTACAAATTTGTGCACCATGCTTCCTTTATGTCATATATGTGCGTACAGTAATACCTTGCACTTGATTGACAATTGAGCAATTTTTGAAAAACTGCCATTTGACTGACTGCGGGCAAAATCAAAAACAGGTACAGGTAAAGAGCACAAATTAATCAGAACTGGTTCGAGCTCTTAAATCTTCAGCCGACACTTTTGATAGTTGCGCATCTTAACCCAAATTAGTTTTTGGTAAAACTTTTAAATATTCACGCCAAAACAGGTAATTATACCCTGTACACAAAGTGTAAAAGGGCCAAAAAACTAAAACTGTATACACATATTTTTAATGAATAGATTTACCGCCGCAATAGATTTACCTTAATTACTGCCGTACCCCGCAACATATTGATTTGAAAATTGCCAAAAATAT
Source organism: Chymomyza caudatula (assembly GCA_035041775.1). Taxonomy (NCBI): domain Eukaryota; kingdom Metazoa; phylum Arthropoda; class Insecta; order Diptera; family Drosophilidae; genus Chymomyza; species Chymomyza caudatula. The sequence goes on along the minus strand of JAWNKW010000032.1, from coordinate 753,235 downwards.
TAATAAAAGTGTTTTTGATCTATATTTCAAAATTCAACGACATTGACCCAAGAGTACTGGAGTTATGGGCATAAAAGTAATTTTTGCCCCTATAATAACCAGGTTTCCATTAGGAAAACTTGTCAATTGGAACTTCCCAATAGGAAAATGCTTACAGTCATGTTAAACTTGTAAAAAGAGACATAAAAGAAAATACTTTCGTTCCCATTTTACCGTATGCAGGATTTAGTGCTTATGGGGAAAATGGGTACAGGGTATTCCACTGTCGGGCACTGTCCCGACTGTCTGCATAAAATTTTGTTGTACTTAAATTTTGCGGTATTAATTTTAACGAATTTAGCGCCGTTTTTAAGTATCTACTGTACATATGTGTGTGCAACAAAATTGATTCATGTTCATTGTTTAATATGCTTGGCGGCAACTTTGTGCGTCGCCAGCCATTTCATCTGTTGTTTGAAACATGCGTCCATTCCGGTACTTCCATAATTCTTCTTTTTTTAACTTCTGTTTTCATTTATTATATGAACTTCTCTTCTTCTTTTTTTCCTGTTGATATTTATGAATTGCTATTTGGGCTTACCAACAATGATTATGATTAACTACGCACACACACGCACACACTCACATACACTCACACAATTCCCATGCACATGCAGCTTTTATCGCAGTTGTATCTCTTGGTTCTATACATACACTACAATACACTTCCCCTTCAAGTTATCAGTCAGTCAGTGCAGGCAGAGGAAGCACGTCGTCGGAGTAGCTGTCGTTGTCTGTTTTCTGGTTTTTGTTGTTGTTGTTCTTTTATGTAAATTGAGACATAAAAGGCATTGGCCATCAGTCAGTGGCACGCCCATCCAGTACCTAGGCAGTTCCTCACATAAACAATGCCGCCCCATGGTCTACCCCACTCATTGATGCGTCGCAGCTGTCTGCCAATGTCTGATAAGAATGCATAGATAAGAAATTAAATAGCTTCCACTTTACGAGTACCTGACAATAAGCATTGTCGATAAGTGCTTTAATCGAATGCTTATAACCAATAATTACCTTGTAGGTAACGTCAATAGCCGAATAACATGAAACTTGAGTTTTTTGATTGATATGCTTTCTAAAAAAGAGGTCCGAAAAAGTGTACCGAGGAAATGAAATGAATTTGATAGTTCGCCAGAGAATCTCTCTTTTGGTTCAATAATAAGGGATACCCGCCCCTGCTCACTTCGCTAGCAAACCCACGTGCTCCTAAGAGTAAAAGAGGTCTTTCGCTTTTATCCAATAGACGAATTTTCTGTTCTATGCTTTTACACTTTGTGTAGTGTGTATAAAGATAAATACAGCAATAACAAATTTTCAACAAATAAAGTGTTAAAATCCGGGATTCAAATCGAAACATATTTAAGATACGGTTACGATTACGGTAGTACTCTGATTTGGTAAACGGTTTTATTGCGGTTTTCTTTTTTCAATATTATCGGTTTCGATACGATTCACCGATATTTGTTTATCGGCGGTTTACCGGTTAGCAACCATTTCCCAGACAGTGCTGATGCTGCTTGTGGTGTGTCTCAATTAAACCGACTCACTCTTAGCTAAAATTGGGTTCCACTCTATTACTTTCATGCTCTTTGGCAAAAACAGTGTCAAAAGAGAACAACAGAAAAAAGAAGTGGGAATGAGAAACAGATTGTGTTGTCTAGTGCTTCAATTTTTATGGCAGCAGCAGAAGCACCAAAAGCGTTAAAATTTAAAGGATGAAAATAGCTTTACTCGTCCAAAAGTTATGAATATTGCCTATAAGAAGTCATGTGACCCACTGTGCGATGAATGATAGAATCGATTTTGTTAGTCGCTCTGCCGATGATCAGGAATGTGACCGAATTTCAGCTATCAGTTGTTTTGTCTAATAAGACGCCTTACACATTTTGCAAAACTTGCCGAAAAGAATTAGTCTTTTTAATTCCACTAGATATCAAATAATGCTTTGCTAAAACTTAACTTTTAATTAAAGTATTTAATTAAAGTAGTTAAACCCTAAAAAATGTCTGTTCCATGTTCCCTTTTAAAATTGATTAATTGATTCTTTGCGAACATTTCAAAACCGATTTGAGCAAAATAGGTCGTTCTTGCAAGCAATTTTTTCAAACAAGTACGTAGAGCCAACCCTAATGATGAGTGACGTTAACGTATTCCATGGTTTTTTACCTTTTGAATATAATTTACTGACGCTGGAATACTTTTCGCCATTGCCAAGCTGAAAAGTTTGAGATCATTAAAGAATATGCGTCCATGCACGAATCTAGCCGACCTAAACGTTTGGCCAACCCTAACGACAAGTTCAATTTTTTTTTTTACGGAATTGAATAGAATTCAATAGTAAGCTCTTAAATGCGTGCAATATACACTCTTATAAGACTATAACGCTCCATTATCAGAGAAGTAACTCATACTCGTTTCGTACTTTCTCTGGTACATATCTTAATTGAGTAGTCTGTCAGTCCAACCGTTATGCGTGACACTTTGTGGGAAGTCTAGCCGCATCACCCATAGCTATGGTCAATTGGCCTCCATCGTATTTGGCTTTTCCACTGAATGGTTCTCTTTAAATATTGACACATGCGGCAAGTGGTGAATAAATAGGCAAACAGGCAGCAAAATGTTTACCATGTGGTCTTTGCCTTAATATATTTTATTCATACTTACATACAAATGTATTCAAATGGCGGAAGACACACACACACACACACACAGATATTTACACAACTCGCACACAGATACACACTCACACATTCATTTGAGCAAACAAACCAAAAATGTAAAATTTGCAAGCTTTCAATTGTGTAGCATATGTGCGCGCATTTAATTACCGTAATCGACATTCGACAGTCAGCCAAACAGTCTGTGTTCAGGAACGATATAGAGTATCTTGCAGCCCTGTTACACATAGCACACAAATATGTGCATCTGTATGTATGCTTACATACAGTCGCATAGTAAAAACGCGAATATAGCATGTTCCCTCCACATGCTTACACGTAACAGGAAAGCTTGACTCGGGAAGTATGCATCAACTTTTCGATACTCTGTAGTCTGTCTCTGAACTTTTCGATATACATTATAACGAGGGATACAAAACGAAACTTATTTCGGATACGGTTACGATTACGGTAATACCGGAGCTCCTGATCTTTTCTTTTTTTAATACTATCGTTTTTGATTCGATTAACCGATATTTGTTTCGATTTACCAGTTATAGCGGTTCCTATGAAAAACCAACGATAATGAAAGTAAAAAAAAGCAATCCTGCACAACGTGACATGCTGCTTGTGTTGCTGTCTCTGTGTTTTAAATTTTGAAAATAACTACTCCTGCAAAAGCTATGAATGTTGACGATAAAAAGTCAGATGGCCCCACTGTGCGACATAGATGAAAATGATTCACAGAATGACGGAATGGCATGAAAAAATATGTATGCTTGCAAAGACAAAAACCGAAACCGCACCGGCATAAATATATCCGTTTCAATTCGGTTATTTCGGAAAAAACATAACGGTTGTCGGTTTTTCTAAAAAAAATTTACTTTGTTTACGGTTGCGGTTTCAAAATCAATCGGTGGTTTTGTACGGGTACTATTACGGTTTGAATCTCTGATTAAACCATTTACAAGTTTCTATTTTATCACAATTCATTCCACTTATATGTGACAAAATATAAACTGGTAAATATTTCGAGTAATGGCGGACCCAAAAGTAATGTAATGGTTTTTTTTTTTGTTAGGATTGTTTTTGTCAAAAATTTCCTCACAAAAAAAAACGACGTCCAAATTTTTACATCTTTGATGTTTTTTTTGGTGGGATACCATTTATGTCATCATTTTAGCGCTCCAAGCGGTAAACGTACGATACCTTAATTTGAGGATATCACCATAAATTTCATTTAAGAAAGAATTTCGTAAAAGGAATTCATTTTTTCGGTAAAATTCCAAACTGTTTAGATTAGCTTGAACATCTAAAATCATACATAAGGTTGGACATTATGGAATTTTTTAGTTAAGCGCTAAAAATACTCGGAAATGATTGAAAATGTCACAAAAAAAGGATGTACTTAATAAAACAAAACGCCAATTTGTTATTTGTCTCTTAATAAATAAAATTATGTAAAAAATCTTTTATGCCATTAAAAATATGCGTTTAACTTGGTCCATCTAAAGCAGCGGTCGGCAGCGACAGCAGAGACGTTGGCAGAATTCAATGAATTTTATGAATGTACGTCGATAGGAACCGAGCAGAACTAATATGGTCGTGGATACAAACATTTTCAAGGTTGCCATTGGCAGCTTCTCTGCTGCCGCTGCCGACCACTGATTAAAAGTCACTATAGTTGGTCGTCAGTCGTGCTGACTCAGGAGCATGTACGATTCATTCCTTTATTCGCTCGTGTCGACATATTTCGTCGTTTAATATTAAAGCACACTGTGTAATACCCTAATCAGTTTGCTATAGAGTATAAACATGTAGCGAACATTAAAATTATATTAAGTTATAAATACTCCTGATGTCAGCTTAAATAAAGAATCCCATTTTTTCTTTGTTTGTAAAAAATAAAAAAAATAAATACCACAATGAATAAATAATCTCTTTGATTAAGAGGTGCAAGTGAAGTTTTTATCGATGCGGAAAATTACATCGATTTATTGGCTTAATAAAAGATCAAAATGATCAATACTTAAGATTTAACTTAGCAACTTTCAAAGGGGTGCAAGAGATTTTCATAATATTTGTATCTACATATGAGCGGAGTTTCTCTTCTACATGAGGGTTTTTGGTAGCACTTCAGGATTCAAGTGCAAATAAAGTTGGTCAAAGGTCTGACAGGGAAATACAATATGGGAGTTAACTACAATCTTGCATTGGCAAGACCCTCACCTCACTTTCTCTCTATGGATGATACAATGCAAGTCATCAAAACTGAGTCTACAAAATGTCGCCACAAATGATCTTCCCTATCGTACTAAACAGCAGTCACAAATGCAAAACTATAGCTCTCTAACTGCTGACCGAATCTCAACTTTGGACATCGGTTCCAGAAATCCATATCCTTTTTTATTCAATAAATTTTGTAATAAATTTTCATTTCGGCTCAGATGTACGCGATTAATCTCTGAGCTCGCGAGTGTATTTGTGGAAAGATATTATGTGACAACAAGACAGACCTTATTGCGCTGAGATCCTTCATGATCGAACTTTTTCATATATTGATTCCAACCGCTCAATATACATATAGTAAACGTTTTATAAACTTGTCACATCTAATTGACATTCTGGAAACGACATGAATTTTAATGACATCAGGCGAGAGGCCATTCTTCAGAGCTCAGCCATTCCTATACGCTCTTATAAATACACACAGTGTAGGTCAAAGAAATGAAAGAAAAAATTTGATGCAGATAGTAGGGACCAAGGCGTATCGGCGTTCGTCAATTGGATACCCATTTTTCCCATGAAAATCACATATTGTGCAAATTTTTGTATCGATACGTTGAGGGATATGGGTAATCAATGTAGCTGTACGATGGATAGCTTTTAGCGTCTTTACGGACGGTCAGACATACATACATACATGGAATAAATCTATAAAACCCTTTTACACTTCATGTACAGGGTATAAAAACAATACACTGCACTGCCAGTGCAGGGCAAAGACTGTCCAAGAGATTTCTCACCTTCTATGAGGCATGCCGCAATTATCATCTGTCTCGTGGTTATTCCTTTCGATTGAACAAAACTTATTTTGTCCTTATGAAAAAACCTCAGAGCCAGCTTTTATCTTTAGGGCTCCTAATAATGTGAACAAGTCTGTATGCAACACAAGCTGATTATCCAACGATTCCACGTTTCTATCTCTTGAGATTAATCACAATTATCATCCAGTCCTTGAGCAAATAATGAAGTACGCCATTGCACCTGCATTCAAAACTTAACTAATTTACCCAAACCAAAGTTGGGACTGCAGCTTGACCCACTTACTCCCTTACCTTAGACTCTTCACTCTTTGTTCTAACACAATTAATTAATTAAAGTCTTGACTCAGGGCACGCAGCTCCAATGTTAAAACGTCTCCTTTGTGGTTTGCCCTGGTAATGCGGATGGGCCCTACCCAAGGCCCACTCGCCCGAAACACTGTGAATGCTGCTCTTTTCGCCGCGCACTTCCGTCGCTCACTTCACTCATTTGGCAGTGTCATAGTCAAGCAGAGTGCTGAAAGGGGGTCAAGGGGGCTGGTGGACTATGGGACATTGCAATGGATTGCGCGGCAAGTGCAAATGGCTTTTGCAGGTTGTGTACTCACTCTTGTTGTTGGCGGACTTGGACTGTGTCTCCCTAATGCAGCAACTCTTATTTAATTTAAAATGATTCTCATTCGGTGTCTCTGTCCCTCTATTGCTGTCGCACATGCTGGGACATTGACTCCTTCTCGTACGCTCTTATTCCGCGTTTTGCAGTCACTTGCTTTAATGACAATTTTATTTAAATACGTTTGTTGACATTGCGGACTTGTTTGGATGCGTTTGTATGTATACGAATGTATGCATGTACGTGTTTCTATATACATATGTATGCATGTGCGCAGACAAACGAGGCTCTCAGCTTTTTGACGCTTTGTTAGGCAAAAATGTTTTCTGAAAATGATGTAAGCAAATTTAAAAGGCTCATTACAACGTTTGATACATGAAAATTCTCACACACACTTATACGCGTAATGACAACGTCATTGTCAGCATTATACTCACAATAAGTTAGCCAAGTAAAGCGTCATTTAAACTATACATTACTGCTATTTACTGCAATACATGCTTATTTATATATAATATATACATACATGCATATATTACATTTCTCCCGCTTAAATATCCGACATTTTTTGTTTACACTTGCAATAAGCGTATAAGTTCTGACTTTATTTCAAAATCTATAGGAGTGTTTTGCGATAATATAGAGAATAGCAGAAATCCACTGTCGAAACACATCGGATACACCAAAGAGATCCCTTTATTTTCCGAAATTAACACAAAAACGAACGAAACACATTTTTTCTACATTTTATTATATCTACCATATTTATCGATAAGTTTCGTAAAGTTATCTCATTTTAAACTCAAATTAGAAAATTTTACAGCAAATTTTCAAATTTTGAAAAATATAACTTTTTATAAGGTGCGGCAACAGAAAGCCATCGAACACTAACAAATTTTTATATAAATTCATGATTTTTAAAGCTATGCAAAAATGTTTAATTTAAACAAAGGGTTTAAATGTGTGTCTGTATGTATCATAGTTTTTAATTTAACTAGTATTCGCCATGTCATCGTCATTCGACGACGTAACTCACGCTCTCATAACAGCTCATTACGAAGAGGATTCAAGAAAACCCTCAATAACAATGTTTGTATGTACAATTTTTTTTATCTAACGTATACAGAACATTTATTACTTCAAATCAATTTTTACCTATCTGAAACGTAACATATCTAGGTGAAACGTATATTCTGCAAATCTCAATCATTTTGTCTTTCGCATGGGTTTATAGGTTTTACCTAAAAGAGTTGCGTTATTGAGAACCAATCGGTACCACACTGAATTTTAGAATTAGAATCGATCTATTTCACGATAAGAAGTATTCATATTTTTTTTACCTATTTGAACCCTCGGTGATGAAATCAGCTTTGTTACACTAGAAGAGTAGAACGTACATTCGATCTCCCATGGAAACAACGCAATAATGAATGCCCTGGAGTTGGAAACTGATAGGTGCTAGGAATTGATAGGTGCTAGGAATTTTTTTTCGCATATGTAACTTTCGCCGAAATTATTACGTGGGACTCCCAATCCGGCTGCTTTTCTATATACAGACAGAAATGCTGATTTTAGAAGACTGTGGCATCTCATTTTTTTTTTCGATTTGCGGCATTAACTTTTTGCTATTGGTATTGGAGTCAAGACCTACAAGTGCCCATGATAAGGATTAGATGTGGTACCAAATATTGTGTAACCTCTTGAATAACATCCATTTTAACTTGGTAAACACCAATCCAATTCAAGCTCCAGTCTTTAGATATTAGCTTTATTCAAGATAAAGCCTTATTTGTTTAAATTCAAAATCAAATCCAATTTTTATGTACTATATTTTTGAACTACATATACCAAATAGTAATTGCTATTAAGCAAAGCATTGTGTCGAATTTAGATTACAACAATTCTTTACGTTTACGTCTTTATAGATTCGACAAGATTTAAGTATTAAGAAAGATTGGATTGATTTGTGGTGTACAACAACTTATTTTTCCAAAGAGTTAGACTTTAAGCGGATTTTCGATTCCAGTAAACATTTCTTTGGTAATCAATTATCTGCCATTTGTGTCTGTGTTCATATCCGCAAAACTTAATAGAAGTATTGCACACGTAAAAATAAAAATTTTTATGCGGATTTGGAAACCAAACTTATTGTTAAGTTGCATATATTATTTATACTAGTTTTCGCCACTCATAAAAGCTGATTACGAAGAAGAGAAAACAAACCAGGAAAAAAACGTTTGTGTGTACAATGTATTTTGTTGTTGTTTTTTTTTTTTATTTCAAGTCAAATTTTACCAGATAGACGGTCCAGAAGAGGAAACATTGACAGGAGTACTCGAGCCGCTCGATGTGATAGTGGTTCGAGAAAATTCAACACAGGAACAACGTTTACAAAGTATTTAAGATATTTCAAATCGTGTAGCTAAAATGAGTGCTGTACAAACTCCTGTATAAGGAGCACAAAACTTGCAGGGGAGAAGAATAACTGAGAGACAACGCATCACAGATGCGAATAGATTAGCCAATCAAGAAGAAAAGCGAGTGACTCGCGCATTTACATTGAATTCATATCAGCGTAGGGTTTTCACATTAATTTCACAACATTGTTATTAGTGACATAGACGAAAAATGCATTCATTGTCACGCTCTAAAATTCAAGAATGAAACGGCAGGGATCGGTTGTGCTTCAGGAAAAGTTATATTGCTTCCTTTAAACCCACCACCGGAGTCACTAGAAACGCTAATAGATGGCAACAATACTAAATCCAAATTATTTTTAAACAAAATAAGAAGATTTAATAGTTGCTTTCAAATGATCATCAACATCATTACTTATAAGGATGGCGTGATGACACTATTGGAGGGCGACATCCAGCAAACACTTCCCTTGATTCATGGCTCAGGTCATCATATTTGTAGCGATAAGTAAAAAAAAAATTCCATTGTATGTGAATATGCGATTGTTCATGCAAAAATATATAACCGCAGATGTTTTCTCCAAAGAACCGCTGAGCATCGGATAATAATAATAAAAAACCCACTTGCCATTTTCCAATTAACTTCAACGAAATATGAACTAATTCATCACTTTCGTCATTCGATCGCGTTGAAATCCCTTGAAAAATTAGTCAGTCAGAAACTGTCATTATAGAATTTCAACGATCTCTAAGGGATCCCGGGCACTGCACGGGATGGGTTTTGAGCTGAAATTCGTATGAAAAGATATATAGCACATCGAAAGATTGCTGATGGGTTGAATTTCGGTTTCATTGCCTTTTATCCACAATCAAATTAAGGTAACGACACTTAATTACCTTTACTTTGAGCTACAATTCATTTCGATCGGAATTTTTTCAAATAGCGTAAACGGTGTAGAAGAATTGTCGCTTAAATTTAATGTATATTCAAGATGTTCGAAAAATGCATGATAACGCGAGATACTCACAAAATTTGAACAAAATGGACACCAAAAATAGAATTTTCAAACCGTCAAAAATGGTAAATCGATTCTTTCTCTGAAATTTCCGTAATGCCAACGTCAAAACATTTTTGATCAATATCCCTTCAGGTTTTTTTCGAAACAAACAGACGTGCACTGATTTTTCACTAGACACTTTTGGCAACCCTAGCATAAATAGTGCAATTTCAGATTTGGCAAATCGATGCTTTCACTGAAATTTCGAACACAAGTGCTTGTACTATTTCCATAATGCCAACGTCAAAGGGTTTTTTGTTCAATATCCCTTCAGGGCTTGCTCGAAACAAACAGACGTGCACTGATTTTTCACTAGATACTTTTGGCAACCCTAGCATAAATTCTGCAATTTCAACAGCAACACATAGAACATTCAACAATCAAAGCAGCATAGTAACTACAACAAACATTGTTGCACAGAAGCATGGTAACTCAAGAGTATAAAAACCTTGGCGCCTCAACGTTAGCTTTTCTTTTGGGTTTTCCTTTTTTTTAATTTTATTGTGCACTTCGTGCACAGTGCTTGGCGACGCACAGTGGATCCAACTGACCTGTTTTTCGGCGAAAATCATAACCTTTGAGGAAGTAACGATATTTTTAAGATTTCAAATGCATAGAACAGAGAAGTCCTTAAGCTTCTGCGATGCACTGCGATGAATAAGCTGTGTATAGAGGGAGCTTCAAAAAACGGTAGTAAAATTCGATATTATATACTGCAAATGTCTTATTCTTGCATGTCATGGAAAAATTCCATGTTCTAAATTTTGCTTATTTTTCATCAAATCGTCCTCGTCGAAGGTTTGTCTATCTGGCGAATATGTATAAACTAAGATCTAAATAGACTGCAAACATCTTTCCAACAGATTTTCAAATTTTAACGATTTATTAAGCAATAAGCACATTTTATAGGTGCAAGGATAAGACTTTTGGTGTATATAATATCGAACTTTACTACCTATTTTTGAAGCTCCCTCTCTTCAGAGCATATTTATCGCAGAGTTTCGCAAAAGCTTAAGGAATTCTCTGTTATATGCATTTAAAATTTTAAAAATATCTTCAGTAGTCAGTTGGATCCACTGTGCGACGTCAGGAAGTGGGCATACTGGGCGTATGCGCATTGAAGTCTAAGCTAAATGCTCATTAGAATTATTTTCATCATACATAAGCCAACCGGCCGGACCCTGCCTCCTAGAGGGTGTTCTTGCTTTAGTTATGGAAATGGTAGTGGTGATAGGTGGCAAGCGCTGGTTAAGCTCGTTGCCAGACTGACGCCTGCCTAATGTGAGTGACCTAAATAGTGCGCTGGTGTTGGTTGCCACTATGCCTGACTGCCTGTCTTTTGGTCTCAATGTGTTGGTATGGGTTTATATGTACCCTTCAGATCTGCTAAGGCCTGAATCAGGCGTGAAACAGGCCTGAAACTTCATGACCAGCCCTTCCTTCTGCCTTCCAACTACACGCGTTCAGGTCATGAGTTTTGCATGGGCATTGCCTAGGGATTCACAGCTGAACTATCAGGCCTGATTCAGGCCTGACTTCTTTGCAAAACTCAGTGGTGATTCAGGCCTGATTTCTTTGCAAAAAATCATAGGTGATTCAGGCCTGATTTATTGCCTAAATTCATAGGTGATTCAGGCCTGATTTCTTTGCAAAAATCATTGGTGATTCAGGCCTGATTTTTGATCAATAAAAACAATGCTGTTTAAAAATATATTTTTAAAAATATATTTATTTTATTTAACAGTTCCTTTCATTTACAGTTCTACTTAACCTTACTTTTATACATAAACTTAAATGTTTTTTAACTTTTTTTTTGGTGTTCCATGTTTTTTGCCTTTAATGCTTTTGTTTCCTTAATGCATTGCCTTAGAAATTTGGTATCGTCCAATACAGCGCTATTGGATGCAAATTTTAACTGAAATAAAAAAATGTATACAAGTTATATTTAAGTTTAATTACATAAAAGAGCTAAATATAAATTCTTATACTTTTCTTAATAGTTCTTACCTTTTATTTTCACTTTTATACTTTAAATAATATTTTTATTGTCACATACTTCAGGCTGCTCAGACTCTGAAAATATTAGCAAAACATTTTTTTATTTAACTTTTTTATTTAAAAATTAAAAATACTTACGTTTTGCTTGAAAATATGCTACATTTTATTGGGCATTTATAACAACATTACAATTTAAATATACATATAATAATTATAATAGAACGTACATGCACACCACGTGTTCTGTATCGTCAAACGAATGAAATGCATAAATATATGCTTGACAACAGTCGCGTCAGTTTCTAGTTTTTTTTCCGAGTCTAAAACAGCAGGAGAGAGGCGCACATTACTCTCGTAGCAGGTAGTGAAAATATAGCAAATATGCATTGACATTGCACGGTTTTTGGTTTTGTAAAGAGAGGCAAAAACTGGGCGAGTGTCGCTCACATTTTGTTTATTGTCTTTGCTTTTATTTCCTTTCCTTGTTATTAGCTGCCTTCATTGGAAGCCGTGATTCAGGCCTGAATATTGCACTGAAAAGAAGCGAGTTCAATTTCGTTTTCATAATTTCTGACCCACTGGCGTCATTTGAAGGCCTGATTCAGGCCTGAAAAATTCAGCCCTGACTGCTAGAACTGAAGGGTATATACATGTGTGTGTGTGCTCATTTGTTTAAGTGTTTGCAAAAGTTGAAGTGGTGCTGAATCGCGCCTACACTTGTGCAATGTCCCCTTTTATGCTACGCTTCTTTTTGCATTCAAGTAAACCCCATTTAAATGTATTAAATTTTTGCTATTTAGCAGCTGCAAATTAATTTCAATTGCTTTAGTTACTTTGTTTACTAGCAAGACAGTAGTGGCTGTGCTTGTATCCGTAATCAGCCAAAGATTTTGCTTAAATTGACCCGGCTCTAGCCGGTTGATAAAGTTACATTGACGACAGAACACAAACCACGACGACGACGACCGCGTCGACGCTGATGACGGAGATGTTGATGATGACAGCGAAGCAGCCATAAAGCACACAAAAACAGGAAGCCGTTTGCCCATTTTCATGGCACTGAAGTATTTCATTTTACATGCTCACACATATGTACATGCACACATTTCATTCTTATTGCCTTGTACTTCGGTTGGAGGCAATCGTACCTTATGCGTAAGTCATTTCGCTAGACTCTCACTTCGTTACGAAACTCGTATGGCTACGAAATAGTATCGTCAAGCCCACTAAAGAGAACTCTTATTGCTGAAAACTGTAGTGTTTAGAGAGGAATTACCTAAAAAGGTTAGTTCGGTTCGTTGTCCGGTTCAAATTACAAAAATATTCGGATATCCGGTTTCGAGCCGTTGTGGCTCAAAGCTGGCTTCCAATTCAGCTTATATTTTCATTTATGCCTCATTACGACCTTTATGTTACTTACATAGTTAAGTACTAGTTGCTTTTAACTAGGTATTCCATCCATATTTTTCCCCCCATTTCATATTACTACGAACGGTATTTCTCTGTGACGAAAGCAAGAGACTCTAGCTATAAATTACAGCTAGTTTTGAACTTTTGACTAGAGCGTCTGATCCGGTCGAGCCGTAAACTGTTGTAAAGGTACTACAGCGTAGATTTACCTTTTAAGCGACGTTTTTTGATTTAGCTATTCGTTTTCAAGATATAGGGGCTTAAATGAAAATGTTCCTTAGCTCTAGGTAAGGAGACATAGAGGTCCGATAAAAGCGGATATGGAATCTAGGCGTGAATACAAACCCGACTAAAATAAAATAACGCCTGAAACATAACTGGTTGATCCTGTATTCTACAAGCTACAAAGAATTGATTTGCTGTTGGGGGCAAATCGGTTACTTCATTTGTTGTGTGTTGGCCAAGTGAAGCTTGCGGAGGAAGGAGCAGATGGATGGATCGTTTTAAGACCATTTAAAAAGAGTCTAACATCAAGCTCAACATGTTGTGTTGTAACACATACAAGGGAAGAGAGCAATTTGGAAGCTCTTGTTGAAATATTGTGGGTACTCGAAACAGTGCCAGAAGATTGTCAATTTGTCTAAAAAACAGCCGAATAAGAAGAGTGTGAGCACGATTTCGTGAAAAAATTTACAGTCAGGACCGTTTACTTACGTTATAAATCAGACGAATTTTTTATTCAAGACGAATTTTTTATTCAAGATAAAATACTTTCTTATCATTTAACTCATCAATTTTCTACAATCCTTGTAGAAGACTCGTAAATTTAAAATTTTGATTTAGATTTAGTCCACGTAATAGGTAGAAAAGAAGAAACCTTGCAAAAAATGTATGATTGTCGAATGTTGGAGAGGATTACTTTCATGAGACGTACAATGCACTTTTTGTCTTGTTAATCTTGAAGCGAGTCTTATGTTTCGGTGAATGAAGCCAAAGCATAGGTGATGACACGTTCCTATGAGAATACCCTTGGAGTTTTTGGAACGACGAACTCTATGAGCTCTAGGACGACATTGACATAGTCAAGCGAATTAAGATCCAGCGGCTCCGCTGGCTAGGTCATGAGAAATGTCTTCAATGCAGGTGGCGAAGGGAGGCGATGAATGGGCAGACCATGCCTTCGCTCGAAGGAACAGGTAGTGAGCACATTAGCTACCTTTGGTATCACCGCGCAAAACAGAGACGCCTCGAGGACGGTTTTGCATCAGGCCGTTACTCGATAACGGGTTGTTGTGGCCAGCTAAGAAGAAGAATGAAGCCGAAAACTCGACTTTCTTAGTTTATTTTTACAAAAAACTTACAACAGGGAAAAATGTAACGCAAAAAGCTACTTTCCCGCAATGTTATTTTAAGCAAATATGGTTTTTTCAAATATTTAGTTTTCGAAATATACCTCTAGATAAAAGCAACATTACGTTAGAAAACCATTTCAGTACAAAATAAGCTGACAAAACGACGTTTGCTTCCTCTCCTAAGCGTTCAGTGTCTGTAGGGGTTTCAACTACTCCCTCACAGTGGCTGGGGAAAGCGCACTTATGCCATACGGTGTTGCTGGCGCACTACATAATGCTGCCGCCACACTTTACTTGATTTACTGTGTATGTGTGTGTGCGTTTTTGTTAGTGTGCGAGTGTGTGTGTGTGTGTGTTTTATTAGCTCCTTGAGTTGATATGCTCATGCGGTGCTCGCTCGTTTGTCTTTCAACGAGCACACAAGCGCTGCTGCCCTTCCCCGCTGCACAGTGGATCCAACTGACTTCTTTTCTAGGAAAATCATAACTTTTGAGGAAGTAAAGATATTTTCAAAATTTAAAATGCATATAACAGAGAAGTCCTTAAGCTTCTGTGATACACTGCGTTAAATAAGTTGTGTATAGAGGGAGCCTCAAAAAACGGTAGTAAAGTTCGATATTATATGCTGCAAATGTCTTATCCTTGCATGTCATGGAAAAATTCCAATTGTGCTTATTTTTCTACAAATCGTCCTCGTCGAAAGTTTGTCTATCTGGCGAACGTGTATACACTAAGATCAAAATAGGCCAAACATGTTTGCAACACATTTTCAAAATTTTAACGATTTAATATGCAATAAGCACATTTTATAGGTGCAAGGATAAGACTTTTGGTGTATATAATATCGAGTTTTTAACGATTTAATAAGCAACAAGCACATTTTATAGGTGCAAGGATAAGACTTTTGGTGTATATAATATCGAACTTTACTACCGTTTTTTCAAGCTCCCTCTCTTCGCAGCATATTTATCGCAATGTATCGCAGAAGCTTAAGGAATTCTCTTTTAAATTTTGAAAATATCTTTACTTACTTCTCTCCAAAGTTAGGATTTTCGTCAAAAAGAAGTCAGTTGGATCCACTGTGCGCTGTTGCACCATCAGAGTGGCTACTGTGGATAAAGTCTGCAAACTTTTTTTGTGTAGGTGTTCGTGCGTGTGTGTGTGTGTGTGTGTGTGCGAGCGAGTGTGTGTCTTGCATTTCTAATTGGACACGCCTTGCATACCTTGTAAATTCTTCTATGGATTTTTATCAACAGCTTCCCTGGCACTACCAGTGGGCTCCAATACGAAGCGTTTTATTGTTCAACGTTCAACGGTTGAAAGCCAAGTGTTCAATTGCTATGTCTAAGTTTTGTTGCTTGTTGCTTTTGCCTCTTGTTATTTGTTGCATACACCCCATATAGTAGGTATTATATATGTATGTATATATTTTCATTTCTATAGCCATTTGCCTATTTATAGTTGAAGTATTTATTGTTGTTGTGGCACTCACGGCATGCTTAAGTGGCCACTTATGAGGGCGCTTTAATTGTTTGCCATGAAGGCGACTTAGTCGGAATTGCAGATTCCAATGTCAGGGCCAAAACCACTACCACTACACACACAAATCTTTACCAAAACAATCTTTCATGTGCTCTATGTTATCCACTTGCAGCTATACACAATTGGCATGGCGATGTGCGTTTTGGCCTACCCTTGGACGTGGGCGATTCCGTGGAAATTGTCGAGGAGTGTGCACGCTGGTATCGAGGCACCTGTCCGCGCAAATCACGCGCTGTGGGTCTTTTTCCAAAAACCTATATACACATTAAGGATTTAGCCAAGATTGATCCCGTGGTGGCTGAATGCACACAAGTACTGCGGGAATGGTCGGAGATATGGAAGCGTCTCTATGTGGTAAGTAGCAGTAACTAAGCACATAAAAAACATATTATCATGTATACAAAATTTTTCAGGATCGTGAGGCTTATAAATTCCAAACTCTTCATAAGGTTATGTATTCCATATTGGAAAGCCGTCGAGAGCTGTTAAGCGCCACCATGACACAGGATCAGACACTGGAACTACAAATGGTGGTGGTGTCTAAAATCGACTGGGGCAACCGGTAGGTACATTTGAATGATTTACGAGCTGTGCTAGAGTTGGGCACATCAACAGATCGTAAGCATCAATTTTATTGTCGTTGTTGTGAATGAAAATGACTAAAACTGTATAGGCCGTGGAATGATGCATTAACTATTCAAAATTCTTAAAATTTTCGATTGACGTAGCATAATGAATTCACAGAAACCCACAACATTTTAAAAATATAAAATTTCAAAAAAATAAAACAAATATTTAAAGTATTCGAAGCTGATACCAAAAATTAGTTTGCTACCATTGAAAATGGATTCAGGGAAAAACATTTTTTTAAATTTGCATTTTTTATATCTTTTGTTGGGCTAATTCATTCCGTTTTCAATTTTGATTCCGATTTGCCAAAATTACGGCTTTGTTAACAATGTATATGATTGTGTATGTAAATGTTCCTAAAATGTGAACCATGTTTAGGAGTTCTTAGAATAAAGCAACTGTCAACACTTTCTTGTGAATACCCTTTATATTTAATATGATGGTTATGGTCCAAAAACTTAAATTGTGAATATCACATAAACACACTAGTATAATAAAGCATATCAGAAAGTAGTATACCGGCAGCAATTAGGACTACCATGTGAATATGAGAACGCACGATTTAGACCAATTCTACTGGCTTGCCACTCCGAATGAGGTACTTCTTAAATATGATGCTTTGAACGCATCCACTGCTTATTCAGGTTTCGAAAAGGTTAAGATCGCTGGAACAATCAGGATGTCAAATAGTCAAAAATATACAATAGTGTATAGTCCCGCGACTATATGACGTTTTGGCTGCTCAAAAAGCCAAAAAATATAAAAGGCAACACTGTTTTGGTTAAGTTAGGTTAAGACGGCTGTCAGGCCCTTTGCCTGTCACAATTAGGCCGTATTAAGGTTCATTGTAATACCGTAGGATCTAAAGAGCAGTCCAGATATAAAATCTGCAGTGCGTTTAGGTCCAATTACGGACAGATCTGACTCTTCAGAACGTAGCTGCCTATATATTTGAGCCTACGTCTACAAAGAGCTGTGCATGAGCAGAAGACGTGGTCAACCATTTCTTCCTCTTCCTGGTCCTAACAGCTCCGGCAAAAATCGTTAGAGGGGGCAGCAAATTAGTCATTTTTGGTTGACTTAGTGTAGATAATGATTCTTGATGTGGAGCTTACAAGCGGCCACAGGCATACTTGTGCCTTCTCCATCGAGGAGAAGGGAAGCGGTAATACCAAGTCTGACATGCTCATCAGCCATACAGTTACCCTCAATGCCTCGGTGTCCCGGCACTCAAATCCGACTTACAACGAACTGCTGAGCCATCTCGTAAAGAGATTTGCCGCAATTTGTAACCGCTATCGAGTTAGACGATATTGAACTGAGTGATAAGGATTCTGGAGTGACCACAAGTCCATCAGCACGAGTCGCGTAAGCGTACTGCTGACAATAAAAGGAGGAATTTTCAGAATAGTATCAAGCGCATTACTAAGCGTAGTGCAAAGGGCGCCTGTAATGCACAGCTCTGCAGCTCGATGTATTTTGTGCCGTTGCTTTAGGATGGTCTTCCTTAGCAGTGCAGGCCTCCAAACCAGAATATCATAGAGGAGGATGGGCCTTACCACTTTGTCTTGTCTTCAATACTTCACAATGTTGTCTAAAATACTACTTCATTATGAAAATATAACCCTTGAGTAGTATAACAGCCTCAGTTTTGGACATTATATATAAGTATATTTTTGTTTTTGACCCATAAAAGTTTGTTACATTTTTTTTTTCTTTTTCCCAAGTGTAATAAAAAATAATCGACAATTCATGTCAATTTGTGTTCTTTTTTGTGTCTTCTTCTGCAATGCCATAATAGCAAAAACCTTTTTAACCTTTTATAAGTTTAATTATAATCTAAATTTTCGCATTATTCGGATTTTAGAGCAAGTTTGAATCCCAAATCAATCTTTTATTCTTAAGGTAGAATACTTATATAAGTACACATCTGAGGAACTACTTTTGCACTTGTCGAAAGCTACAATATTGTGCTACACTTTCTGCGAAATATGAAAATAGGGTTTCACACGCATCTTGCAAGATGTTCTTTAAATTTACAGGAGTTTGCATTTGTGACGCCGAGCTCATCACAATCGGATTAATGCTGTAGGAGAAGATTAAAGAGAAGATTGTAGGATTGAAGAGTCTTAGAGTAAAGTAATCGTGCCAATAAGATGAAAATTGACATCGAAGCCGGCATGTGGTTCCATTTTATTATACACTATAGTAATAAACTATATATATGTTTGTATATGTAACAACGTAACCCGAGTCCAAAGTACAGCGATATAAGAGCGCCTTTTCAAGCTTATACGAGACTTCTAATCAGCCATAGCCAAACTCAAGTGTACAATCTTAAAAATGACAAGGTCATACAGTATTTGTATATAGCATATAATGTAAATATTTATTACAACTTTAAACTTAGAACGTTTTATTTTGTATTTTTGTTTTGTTTTTTTTTTATGTAAAATGTGTTCTTTTCTAGCAATAATCACAATAATTTTGTTATAAACAAAATTGTCTTAAATTACATAGACTAAAAGTGAAGATAAAATAGCAAGGAGCATTTCATGTATATACTCATTATTTACTCATATCTATATATTGTATGTATATGTATAATTCGATTACTACAGTTATATAGATCAACGTTTCATGTATGTATTTATGTATTTCTATGTGTTTGCGTGTGCGTTTAAGCTACATACATATATCGACATAATGTTTATCGTGTCATCGTTTATCGTGTATTATACGCAACACATTTTATTTCAAGAGCAAACTTGATCAGCGCTAATTGTTAAACTTAATTGTAGGTATATTTAAATGGCGCATCATTGTTTATGTTACTACATATGTATAAGCATAGTATATATGTATGTATTTATGTGTGTACCTTCAAAATGTAATTCAACCTACAAATTGCACGGTCTTCCTGTGACTTTCTTTCATTCACTCGCTCTACCTCTCTCTCTCATAAACTCACTCTAAAAAATCAGCACATCACCTTTCTTTGCCTTTCTCACATATAGCAACCTTTAATGCCTAGGACCAATTACAAAAAAATTTGCTTTATACTCGTTTTTTAAGTAGTTATAGAAATTTTGCTAAAAAATTTTACTTTGAACTTGTCGTTTTCCGTTTTCAATTCACTTTGTATTCGTTTTACCGCTTAAAACAGTCTTAAATGTATGTGTGTGTGTGGAAAATGCCTAAAGCCTAAAAGCCTATAACGTTGCTACCCTGCTATGGACTCCGTTTCAATTCCGAGTGCAAACACTCCTTCACTCTACGAACATTATTGAGAAATCATTGAAATCATATTTGTTGTGGCAATGTTATTTGCATATTTATGCCTCCGTCTCTTTGCCGCCAAAATTGTCCACCGGCGGATAGATCTGATGACTAATCGGATTCATTTCGAGCGTTGAAGGAGCCGAAGGTGTACGTGAAGCGCCCAACAAGCCGCACAGCTTGTGCAGCATATCGCTGTAGGATTTCGTGCTGAGATTCTGACTCAGGAAATGCAAAATCAAGAAGTCGCCTATCTGTAAGCATCAAACATAAATAATTAGTCTGCGAATCGATTATCATCTAAGACTCTAACTTACCTCCAAGTGCCGAACCATGGTAGCTATTTCCTTGCGCTGCCCGGAGCGATAAGACCGTTTGATAATGGTTTCCCGAGTGGTAGGCATCATGACCACGACAAGCGAGTAAAGCACAGCCACGCCAGAAATGGTGGCCAATATGATAAACCAGAACCTAAGCGTTGCGAATATAAAGAAATTTTAGTTGCTTTGCCAAAACTTGAGTTTTGTTGTGTGATACTCACCACAGGAAAATGTAGATTTTCTCGTTCAAAATATTCAAAGCCAGCACACAAAGCGTATCGTGTTTCTGTAGCGAACCACTGGGACCAAATTTACGGAATGTACATTTGGTGAGCCGCGGAAATATTTCAATCATGGGATCAAAACGTGTCTCCTGATCCATATTCGAAAACTTAAGCACATCAGTACCATAGGACATAAAAGCACCGCCCAAAAACTTATCCACCATGAAAATGTTTACAATCACATTGACGAAATTCAAAGCCTCACAAAAGAAATACGCAAACGAGTAGCCATTGTGAGAATGTAAGCTATCCACAAAGTACTTAATAATGCGATCTTGACGATCCTTGCGATAATCTTCAGGCACGGTAATCATGCCGCGCAGACCATCGGTAATCATGCGTATTTTACCATCCTCCATGTTCTTCCAGATCCAGTGTGGCACATAGAACATAAGACCCTGCGTAAAAAGACATGATTAAACTAAGTGTCAGCCAAACTAGGCGCAGTTACATACCTGAAAGAACAGCACAAAAGGCACCCATTGATAATAGCTATGATAGCGTTTCTCCTGGCCATACTCGTTGCCCAAACCGTAGCTAGCTACGTCAGTGCCAATCTGTTTATGCTGCTGTCCAGGTATCGTAAAGGTGTAGGTAATCCAGCAGAATGTATTGATCACATGCATGGGTATGGAACCATCGTTGATGCAGCTTATGGGATCACCTACAAAGTCATAATAATTTAAGTTATAAACACAATCACACAAAACCCAATTGAAGACCTATGCAAATCTTGTGACTTAACCCGGACTAAATCAAATGTACGCGCATTCTTCAAGCGCAGTCAAATGTCGTACATCAACGTCAAGTGCTATTAAGGCAATCTTGTTGGGGGCAACTAATCTCATGTCTGTACAATTTACAACAACAAATTGCGTCTTTCCTTGTGGGTGTGTTCAAATTACGAGCATAACCCAGTCCAGCTGAGAGTTACCAAACGACTTGCTGCACTTGCTGCCAATGAACTGACATATTTTTGGGTGTGTCTCGAACCCTTTCCCCAAGTCGTCGCTGTCTTCATTGCATAGGTGAGTCGAGTGTAAATATTTACTGTGTATGCAAACAAAAGCAGATTTCGTGGAATTGTGGCAACTGTGTATGTCTCTCATTTCGTTATTGGTTTCCATATTTGTCTGGGACTAGGTTTCTTACTTAACTTTTGGAGCACTTTTCTAATGTGCACTCAAATATTTGGTTCATACATTGTAAATTAAAGTAGATACACTCTCTTTTTATGATTTATGCATAAGGTACTTTAACTAAAAACTGTGTACAACCACGCACAAATAGAAACTAGATCAAGTTGAACAGCCTTTGAGCATTTCAATTTGATATATGGAGAGTCAAAGTCAGATGATGGCATATCACCTTGCTGGTTAGATCTGTCAACTTTGTGTTGCTTATAGACTGAAAATCTGTGTATGCTCAAACTGATCATCTAATATCTTAACAATCTTCTAAGAATCTACTTTAAAAATGTAACTAGAATATCACAACACACATCTCTTCATCATCTTTTGTTTGTAAATATTATAGTATAGACAGATAAACAAAATTGCTATAGGAAGTTTCAAGTTCTAGATCACTTAAATTAAAAAACAGACCTAGATGC
The DNA here is from genome assembly GCA_035041775.1 of Chymomyza caudatula. NCBI lineage: Eukaryota > Metazoa > Arthropoda > Insecta > Diptera > Drosophilidae > Chymomyza > Chymomyza caudatula. The sequence goes on along the minus strand of JAWNKW010000032.1, from coordinate 730,983 downwards.
ACCTATTGCTTCTCAAATCTATGAAAATATGAGAAAACTTTTACAAGTTTGCGTGACTATTTACAGTAATAGTGATTTGCTAATCTAGAAATTGTTACTGTAACCGGCTGATGAAGTCATAGAACGGTGTGAATTTCTATTTATGTCTGAGAAGATTCGATTGTCAATATCAGTGTTTCATACATAGTTTAGGATTCGTATGGCATCGATCGAATGACTTTGTTATTGCGAGTGCAAACAAGCGCAGTTGTTTCTACACAAACGATCGTTAAATATTTTTTTGAAATTGAAACTCTGTTTGGTGCCTCGTTCACAGCTGTTTAGGTATATGTAATGAAGTGTATATGTGCGCATATGTGTCTGCATCTGTAGCACACAGCTTGAGCCAAACGCGTACAAACAACTTCACACCGTCGGCATGCTTTTAAGCCAAGACACATACACCGCAGGGAGTACATTAAAGACTACATTGCGTATGCGTAACGAGCACAATGACTCATAAACATTTAAGCTGAAAAGCAGAAATTTGACAAACGTGCGTCAGCTTCAATTTAAGTAGAGTAATAAAAAGTTTGCTTTCTATAAAAACTGCACTGAACTGCTGTTTTTAACAATATTTCAGCTGCATTGGCGCAATATTTTGTAAGCTAATACCCCAGATATATGATAGTTGCTCGAGCGCAACAAACCTAACTTTATTTGCATGTGTTTGCTAATTGAAAGTGGGCTTAAAAATTCGTGCAATGTGTAACAAAAGAGTTAAGGTGTTAATGCAACTTACCAATTAGATTATTTGCAGTTACTATAATGCAGCAAACAAACAAAATGGCTGTCGTAATTCTGTAATGAGCGCGAAAGACCATATTATCAATGACCGCCTTGTCCAGCAAATATCGTATCTTGATAAAGCCGGACACAGCCGAAACCATGCCAAAGACCGCCATTTTGTTGGTTGTTTAAATACGGGTTTGGTTGATGGTTGCTGGGTTTTTCTTCTTCTTTTTTTTTGTTTGCCAGAGACGCTGCTTGGGTGTGACTAAACTAACTGTAAAGTAAAGTAGTACAAATTTTCAGTTTAGAAATGGAACAATTTCTTAAATTATGTACATATGTAGTGATAGTATGTAAAAAACAACAACAACAAAGTTTCAACAATTTTTATCTTTGTACTTAGCCTCTTATCTGGGCACGCTCAAGACACAGTCGCGTTCTAGCAGATACACAAACATAGTTTGTCTAGTACAACAAAAAAAAAAAAAAAAAGATTCTAAATTATTACACATTTCCGTTTTAAGTTTTTCTGTGCGCTGCTGCCTTATCGCTAACGAGCCGCACTTACAATTAATTAAGTGCGCAGAGTTCTAGGCTCTATTAGAGATCTCAATCTGTCTAGATGTTATGTTTTTGTGTCTATTACACAATCTAATCTAATATGAGCTAAGCGCGCATACTGTATGTGTTGCTTTAGACGCAAAGGAAAAAGAGCATAAATAGGTTGAATGGCCCCCAAATCCAAGCTTCACTCAGCTTGGAACCGGTACTAGCAGACCTACCCAGAGTTTTGTCAACCCACGCATAAATTTCACTTTGTGGCTTTAGGCTATATGCCCTATACTTAAGCTTATTTGAACAAAAGCACACAAACAGAAGAATTATACAAAATAATTTGACACCGTCGGAACGGTGCGCGACACAGGAATACCCTGTACGCTAGTTAATGTTGTGGCCGAAACATAGTGGAATGAAATGTGACAGGTTTCAGGGGGAGGGTTCTGCAATCGGTACATTTTTGACAACATCTTTGGAAGTTCTCATCAATTTCAGCTGCTTGATAATTGTGAATGTAGACCGATGTAAACAACTGCCTCGCATATTTTTTGTTAAATCTGGTGTCCCCCTGGACTCTGAGATATAGGCTTTGGCAAAATCAACTTATGTTCCGTCATGTCCTCCGCTCCTCAAATCTACAATACTCCTGACTTTGTCGTTACAGAGTATAAAAATAGCGTGATTGTGAAAACGTTCTCTGATGCTGATACAAGTGCTTAACGGTAAGAGCATACAAAAGCTGTCGCGTTTTGGCTTTCTTTTCGAGATCGAAGATCTACAACGCATTGTTTATATGCAAATTTTGTTTGTTCCCGTATTTCATTTCGGCACGACGTTATACGATAAAACAACTCTTAACTGCAGACCCACACGCACACAGCAGGCACCAAAAAGCGTATATAGTCATCTCTGTTGCACGCTTGCGCGTTGCATTTGCAGCTAAATGGCAGCTACTCCTTTTGATTTTTTGCTGCTATTCAGGCGCAACGAGTAAAATGCAACGAGCATTTAAAGTTACGTATTGTATATGCTTTATGCCTTACATAGGCTCATACTTCAAACACTACGCTCTGCACACACAGATACACACAAATACACATAAAGACGCACTCATACTCTGACTGGGCACTTTATTTTAACTTCAGTTCTTTGGTTCGCTCTGCCGCTGCCGCTGCCGCTGCTGCTGCCGCTGCTGCTGCTGCTGCTTTTTTCTTTTTCAATAAATTTTTCAAAAAACTGGTTTTAAGGTATTTTCTTTTTCGAGCTGTGCAGACACAAGCGCTGCTTTTAGCCGCTTTGGCTGCTGCTGCCACCACTGTTGCGCGTTGCTGCCGTTTTTTGCTACCAACATTAGCACAAGAGTTGACTTCTTTTGGTGCCCCCCACTTTTTTTTTTTTGATGGTCTACAATGCGCCGCCGCCGCTACTTTCTTAAGTGTTGCTGTTTCGTATACTGACTTGGCATTTTGGCTTTAATTTATAGCACTTTGACACTTAAAAAACTTGTTTTGGGAACACAGCTTGTTAATATATTTTATGCATATTGTTTGCTAGTTGTTTTTTTGTTGTTTCACCTAACACATGTGTGTATTTTTGCAAAATTAATTTTGGTTTTTGTTTCGTGCACATTTAATTACTTAAGATTTCTATTAAACACAGATACACAGCACACTCACACATACAAACAAACAATGCATCAAATGAGGCACGCCTGCGCCTCAAACTTTGTCAAGCTGCAATGCGTCTTTAACTCAGCTGTTGTGTGTGTGTGTGTGTGTGTGCGTGTGTGTGTATGTGTGTGTGCGTTCAATTTTAAACAACAGCAACAACTACCCAGCCGCTGGTGTTTGTGTTCACCCGCTTGAAAAACTCGTACCGTTTCTAAAATGTGTGCTCTCGGCGGCGTTCCAAAACCTAATAACCAGCTCGTCGAACCAAGCTGGTGAATGTACTTTTTGATGAGCGCGTCTCAGCGAGCAACACACACACACACACACACACACACACACACGCGCGCACGCTCTTTTGTTTACTCTTGCGCTCTTGGAACCACGCTCATTGGAACCTAAAGCGCATTGATCGATGACTGGTTCCGGTTCGTATATTCAAATCATTCTGCATTGCTGTTACCTACTAGTTGCAACCAAACGCTGTTACCTGACCGTAGCAATACTTTTAACCTTGTCACCTGTAGAAACACCGATCACATGTGTGTGCGTGTGCGATTGAATCTGGGTACGCTAATTAATACAGTCGTGTTTGTTCAAATTTATTTGATGCATTTATGCATTAGAACATGCTTATGCTTGGCCCACAGTCAAATCAGCGCTAACAAACTTATGGGGAAACCTGCTGGCAGAGCAACAACTTAATTGGAAACTTGTTGGTTTGCCGGCTCCATAACTTGACTTAACATACATTTAAGACACACACATATGCATAAGCATATGCGAATTTCATTTGGAAATATAATGCTAAGCGAAAGGAAAGAATTGGAATATTTGCAACAAGAGATATTGAGAGAATGGGATAGAACCATAATCTAGGATTTTCAAGTGAGCAAGGGAAAGAATCTCTCACAATATCTCGCTCGATATTAAAAAGCAATCAAATATGAAGCAATTAGCATATGGTTGCAGGCGTGACAGCTCAAGGGCGAGATACACATCACATAGCACCGCTTGCACTCGATGATTCAACGAAAGTTTCAGCAATAGTTTCACAAAAAAGAATGCAAATATTTGCAATTATAATTTTGGGAAATGGAAAACACCCAAAAACGAAAATGCTTTGAATGGATGCTATGAACAGTTAAAGAAATGCAAGGAAATATGCCTTGCAAGGTATGTCTAGCGAAAAATCAGAGCATTTAAACGAATTCACAGAAATGCTTCGGTTCAGCCGATTTCAACGCTGACAGAAATGGCCCAACAGTTAAAAAATGGATCTTTAAATATTAAAAGAGCCGAATTGCGATAGTTCCGATGAAAGATTTTGTGAATAGCGATTCGCCATATCATTGAGGAACGCATTAAAATAACAATAATGATTAAAAAAGTTTGAACTCCCATATCTAGGCTGACACTTGGATGAGAAATAGTAGATAAGGTCCAAGGTCCAAAACTTCAGTTTTTATACCATGTACACAAAGTGTAAATGGGTATTATAGATTTGTGCAAAATATGTAACAAGCAAAAAGAGGCGTGGCAGACCATATGTTCCCTGGGCAAAAATGATCAGGAGCAATAGTCGAGTCGATATAACTATATCCGTCCGTGTTTTAACCTGTTTCTTAGAGACTATAGGAGTTAGAGCCACAAAAAGTTTACCAAAATATGCTCATTTTCCCCGAAAAAAGCAAGTTTATCGATTCATGTCGCTATCCGACAGAATTTCGTTGTTTACAACTTTAACTTTTAACGATATAAGTATCAAAGTTCCAATTTTAGACCCCCTCCTTCTATGAACTGCAACAAAATTGCGCTTTTGTAGCAATGGTAAAGTTAATTTATATTAGAGGCACCCAAATTGGTACTTAGACTTATGTTAGGCTTATAAACCAAACAATGTTCCGAATCATTCTCCCTGCCATCGTAATACCGATCATACCCCTCAAAGCATCGATACAAGAATTTGCACAGAAATTTTATTTTCATGCAAAAAATGGGTTCATGGTATCTCACTGTCGGGCATCAAATTTTTTATTTTGAAATTTTTATTATTTCCCCAATATTTCCGACATTCTGCGGAGTCCGTTTTCAGGGGAATTTTTACACAACTTTCAGCTGTGGAGCTTTAAAAAAAAGGACGTTATATATGGTTTTTGTGAAACCCTTAAAATCGCTTCTTAAAGCTGTATGTAAACCAATATTGAATATATAGGGGACGAGTACAAACCAATTAGAAATAATCCAGTCTGAAAGCTTCCAGCTAGCTTCCACTCAGATTCGAGAGCATCTGGCCAATATGGATATTATCAACGATGCACTAACTAACTGTGTGAACATTACTGTCAATAAAACACATATAAAAGATTGAATAAAGGAATAACGAACAGAGAGTTCTTGACACTTAAAGTGATTTATAACTTTAATGAATAGTCTTGATATCTGTGGAATTGATTTGAGTCACGCAAACCAATTTTAGGGAATAAAGCATAAAGAGAACTCATCTTAATGGGCAACTAACAATGTGTTTACTGCATCGATGTTTAAGATGTACATATTATGAAAAACTGACTTTGACATTGATTATGTTACTAACACGTTTTAAATTGCACTTTAAGGGAAAGTCTTACATTCTTATACAGATTTCTAAAATTATTGTAGACATTTTGAAGTGTTTACGATAAACGCCTTGTTATAAACAATAAAGAGGTAATTAGATCTCCGTCGCCAGCTTGGAGATAGAATAGCTGCTGAACGCAGATATCAAATATCGCATTTGAGGCGGTTGTCCAACCCTGAGAAAATCTCTTGACGCATTGTGGACGAGTATGTTATGTCAAAACTTTAAATTGTTTATCTTTTAAAGAATTTGCACGGCTATTCAAATTGACTATGGAACGTTTGTAAGTATTAAACTACACATTCCATATATCCGACAAAATTTCTTCACTAGAACAAATATTACACTACTACGTAAGAACATATCTATATAAACTATATAAACATGGCAATCGATTGTCGTCGATCGCCACACTTACCGAATGATTCGTTTTATACTTATATATTTATATTTGCATACCATAACTATTTGAGCAACCGAAAGGAGAACAATTCAGAACTTAAAACTCTTTTTAGCAGAGGTCTTTGGCTAGACAAGAAACAACAAGTTGTTACCAGGCCTGAATTCGTTGCTGTATCCAAACTGCCAGACGGACAGCAACTTGTTGCGCGGATGAGTCAGCCCAGTTAATAGTTTGGCTGTGGCAGAAACGTTTGTTGCTTTAAGGTTTTAGCATGATGAAATGGCAATTCGAAACTGGCTTATTTATTGTATGCGATGGGCGACAACGTGTGTCTGGAATTGAAAATCCTGAAACCCTTTTTTTATGGCACCTGAATGCTGCGCTCCGTGCGTGCAGCAAATGTATCGCACTGCTACAACTTTTATAAAGACATTAAATACGAAATATATGGCATGAGTGATATAAATGTATCTGACTGCTTATGTATGGTATATGCATCCGCGACCTATAGATACAATGCCGCGGCGCATCGGTGTGGCATTTGTTGTAGTTGTTGTGGTTGTGGTTGACAGCGGTGCTGCTGCTGCTGCTTATCGAAGTGTAAATAATTAAATTTTTCTGTATCGTTTGGCTTGTGTGTGTATTTCTTACCTTGAGCAGAACTAGCAACTGATTCTGTTGGGTTCGTGTCGTTCGTGTCACTTCATATCTTGAGATTCCCAACACTTTAAGTTAAAGTTATCTGGTACCGGTCAGCGTTGTTGCTCATCTTTTATGACGCCTAATTAAACAAAATTTGTTTTCACTAAAGATAATAAAAACTATAAGTTCGTTATACCTATACATATAAATATAAATCCCCCCAAAAAAAAAACATTCCAAACACTTTTTAACTGTTGTTGTTGTTGTTGTTTATGCTTCTGTTGGCATGGAGTTGACCGGCACTTTATTAAAAACGACTTAAAGTGTTCATTACAAGCTTGGCTACTGTGTAGCAGCAGCAACAGCGCGTCACTCATATTTGTATCCATGAGATACATTTCGAGGCTTAGCATTACTTTGGTCACGTTAGCAGCGTTAACTTACTGGTTGCCAGTTCAAGCCGCAAAAGAGTTGCCTTAAATCTACATATGCACACAAACACACTAGCATTTGTATATAGATACAAGAGCATTTGTTGAAAATCTCTTGCTTTACTGGTTCCGGTTCCAAAATGTCTGCTTACATTCTCACAATCAATGTGCTCTCAGCGGTGCTCTCAGCAGCTCAGCAGCACGAACAAAAACAACAACTGTGATGCCGTTTAGGCCTCGTTAACAACAAAACGGCTTCTTCTGCTCTGGCGCATGCTAGCTAGGTTTATAAGGCGCTCGCGTTCGCTCTCTTGCCATCTCGCTCGCTGCGTAAGCCAGGTAGAACCCAAGCGTAGCCAAGGTAGCTACAGCAGCAGCAGCAGCAACAACAACAACAACAACCGCAACAACCAACGTCGGCAACATATTGCTGATGACGTTGGATTGTTCAGCTCTTGGCTGCCAAGTTGAGTTTTCGTATGCGCCACCGGAATGCCATGAACCCATTAACTCTGGCTCTGTGTGTGCCTCTGCCACTGCCTGAGCCTGAGTCTGGAACCGAAAAGCTGGACAGCAAATTTATGCGTCATGCGGGTGATATGATGTGAATTTGTCTGTTTTTGAAGTTTTCGCCATTACACTTGACCAATGGACTTTTGGGTAATTTTTTATTTTATAAGTCCGTGAATCAGAGCAAGCTCATTAAAGTTGTTTATATGTACCACCTTATAGATGTTGTGCGGCAGGGCATATGGTAGCAACTGTGATTGCGCTTTCATCCATTGCTTTAACGTCAATTTCGATTTACTCTTTCTGTTTAAATCATTTCGAGTTCAATTGGCTTACTATCGAATTGCTTTCGAAATTTATCTTTTAAAATGAGAGAAAGATAAGTATGTTCGGTAGCTGTGTCGATTTTGGGGATTTTGAGGCAACCTCTATATTTATATTACATCTTTATTCCGGAGTTAACCAAAACTACTTCTACTCGATTGAATTATGTGTCTTGATTAGCCATGTGCGCCTATGGAACACACAGGACGATTTTTCTACGTTTTTATATGTTATCTTTCTGAACATGCCTTAGCAAACCTTTCAGAAACTAAAAAACAGTGTTCTTAAGACCTGGTTAGGGTCATAACAACCCGTTACCGGGTTACGGCCTGATGTAAAGCTCTCCTTCATACGTCTCGCTTTGCGCGAGCCTTTTCCAATTTGTAATAACAAAAGTAGCTAGCGTACTCTCTACCTTGTCCTTCCAACGGAGACATAATCTGCCCTTTTGTCGTAGATGGCCAAAGATCTTACGGAGTACTTTCAGCTCAAACACTCCTAGGGAATTTTCATCAGAAGTTCAATTTATACAATTATTTAAATCGTATAAAAAAAATACCTGCCAAGATTACGAAAAAACTTATTCGTTAATATGCTGAAAATCTATCAATAGAACTCATTAAATAGACTTTACACGAAAGTAGCATCAATATGGTAAGCCCAGTAGCTGTTAAAATTAAGTCTTGCCTTTACTCTTTCCCAGACAATTCAAATCACTTCAAATATGTTAAGTTTTTCCAAAATCAATAGACCAACAAATCTTCTACACTGGACACACTTTATTTAAGGAACACATTTTTATCGCTTCGTGATTAATGATGATCACGTTTTGTTTAACACGGTGCTGACTGGCCAAATTAATTACAAATGCGTCAAATTTATTTAAGCTCTCATGCTACCCCAAAAATATCCCCTCCATTCATCTAACTCTCAGGCATTTATATATCAGCACCTTGTGCGTTAATCTGTGTGTGTGTGTGTGTGTGTGTGTGTGTGTGCGAGCCCGGAACGTGACTAATGAGCAAAGTAGTTGTGGTCACAAACAGTTTAGATAGCTTATAGAGCATACGAAACAATAACTCACTCCAAACACTATTTACATCTTTGCAGCAAATTGGGTCTAGATCTTGTGCCACGAGTGGGACCACTGGCCGTTGATCCACATAGCATAGGCATAGTCAAGCTGTACAATGTGCACGTGTCCAGTGCGGATAATGCTAAGGCGTCATCGGTAAGGGATTTATTAAATAACCCTCCTACACTGAGTTAAAAACTTTCTCATAATGCTTAATAGAGTCGCGGCACATTGCGACGCAAGACGCAGCGTAAAATACTCACACATCATTTATACTTTTGCATGAGAGACTTTGGTCACCGCATAGGAGGTGATGATGCGGAAGTCTACTTCTTCCTCTATGATGGTGCACGCATGAGAGCGCTATCCGAACGTTTTCTAGTGAAAATCTCCAAAGATGGCTTTTCTAATTATATTGAGAAGCTGCACAGTAATTGTACAGTGTTTACAGATTTAGGTAAGTTAGGAAGCAACTCTATTAACGAACTAGGCAGCCAGATGGGATATGCTTTAAAGACGTGCTTACATCTAGGCCTCGTATTGTTCCAAATACTGAGAACGCAAATGAACAAAAAGCATTGAGTAGCCTCTTTACAAGTTAAAAATCTCACCTGACTTCCCAGACAGCGCCTTTGGATAGGCTATACATTATTTGATTGCCGATTTTTCAGGTGCCACTGATCTCAACGAGGAGCTGCACCTGGTGGCTGTCGTAATGCGCGTGGGCAAGATTATACAATCCGATTCCATCAAGAAAATTGAGAAGAATAATGCCAGCCAATTTGGCGCCACCTATCGGCGACCCTTTGGGGTGGGTGTACTATCGCTGGGCGAAATTAGTCAGTTCGATACGAGCATGGAATCCGAGGAACGTGAATACAATTTCAAGATTTATCAGAGTGAAGAGAAGGACTTTCATCTGCTACCCGAGCTTATAATCAAAAAGTCGAGCGGCAAATACTCACCCATACAAACGGGCAACCAGAATACCCAAGGCATTGTAGTTTCTGTGAAGCTGCTACATGGTGGTCTTGGTCAAGCACGACAAGAACAACCACTACTCTTCCAGGGCACCACAATTACACGGAAAATGGGCTTCCCGGATGTCATCATGCCGGGAGATGTACGCAACGATCTCTTTTTGACGCTGGAACGCGGCGAATTCGAACGCGGTGGCAAAAACACCGGCAAGAATATACTCGTCACAGTCGTAGTGCTCGATGTGGCTGGCAATGTGCTGGCCGAGTGTTTGTGGGGTGCCTCGGGCATGGACGCGCAACATCACTTCAAATCAATGATCTTATATCATCAAAACGCACCGAATTGGCATGAAATGCTCAGACTAAGCGTGCCCATCGATAAGTTTTCCACGGCTCATGTGCGCTTTGAGTTTCGTCATTGCTCGACGCGTGAAAAGTCAGAACCTAAGCTGTTTGCCTTTAGTTTTGCACGTCTAATGGATCCCAGCGGCGCCACATTAACCGATGGTCAACATGAGCTATATGTGTACAAGTGTGAAGATGCAGCCAAGCTGCAGGCGGCCAACTATCTGCGTTTGCAGTGTCGACCCAAAGATACGCATGCCAAGCTGGACAGTAGCTCATATTTTCATCGCAGTTCTAAGGAGGTATTCGTAGTGCGTTCACTGCTATGTTCCACTAAATTGACTCAAAATGCGGATCTTCTATCCTTGCTGCAATGGCGCGCACATCCAGAAACCATACAGGACTCGTTGACGGGCGTGTTGCGGCTGAACGACGAGGAACTGGTCAAGTTTCTACAGGATGTGCTTGATGCTCTATTTGCCATGTTTTCCAATGAAGAGGGCAATAGCACACAACACTCGGGTCTGGTTTTTCATGTGCTAGTGAGCATTTTCAGCTTGCTGCAGAGCAACAAGTTTCAGCATTTTCGACCCGTTATGAATGAATACATTGAGAATCATTTTGCCGCTGCGCTGGTCTACAAGGGTCTTATAACTTCCGTAGAACACATGGCGGTATTCATGACAAAAGCGGAGCATCCCGATCCCTTTCAAAAGTGCTTCGGCTCATTGGAGTATATATTTAAGCTGCTGATACAATCCCGTCGGTTGTTTGCGCGTGCTACTGGTGGTCAGTATGAGGACTCCTTTCGTAGGGATTTGCACTCGCTGTTTACGGCTCTAAATGGCATGCTAGCGGTTCCATCGTACGATGTCATTATACCCACACAGGAGGCATTGCTTATCTCTACAGGCGTAGTGCTGGAACAGCTAAAGGATACACTGCCAGCACCAGAGCTGGGTATGCTGGCACGCAATATGTTGGATGCCATACCGCATAATGCGCCTATACGTTTGATACAAGCAAAACTTAATGCTGTAAAGGATTTGGTATCGGGGGAGCTCTTCCACGAAGATGGTAAGTCGACTGAGTTTTTCAAGTATAAATATTTCTAGGTGGGTGAAGTCTTGAAGAGTTACACAGAACTATTTCCGCAAAAAGCCTAGTTATCGAAAAGTGTCTCTACCAAGTTGTAGCACCGATACTCTATGCTTACCAAAAAGAGACTCCTTTCTGTAGTTTCTTAAGTGTTTTTTCAACGTCACAAAATGGATCTGGTTCTATAAGAGGATTTGCTTTTAGTTAATCTCATCAAGAACCCATCTGTGGGATATGTCTGTAGAAGAAAGTTCAGCTTGAATGACCTCCCATAGTTGAGCATCACTCGAGACATGAAACCAAACTTAAGTTGACTGCCAAATGAGACATTTCTGCTCGTGTAAATATGACAGCATATCACTCTCTTTCTGAAATATTTCCACCTTCCAATAAAACTACATAGAGTGAAGAGGGAAACAGAACGAGTTATGAAAACGGGATACTAAAACGTCATATTCACTCGCCAGTTTGAAATAGTTTTACTTTCAAAATTTATCTTATGTACTCTACAGATTCGCGCACTGTGGTACTCTCAGTGGCCTGCAAGCATCTACGCATGCATTTAGGTCGCCGCGATGAGCTGCGTCTTTGTGCTGAAATACTCTCAGAGATTCTTACCCATTTGCATGATCTCCAACGCGAGCAGCGTGAAAAGGTGACCAATACGCTACAGCATGACTTGGATTCACTGTGCAAGAACATTTTGGGCATACTTATACGCACAATAAGCATTATAATGGAGGGTTCCAATGCGGTGCTGCCGCAATTGGTGTCCTGCCTGCTCGGCCTGCTGCAGCTACTCGATGAAACGCACTACAAACGCTACTGGGATGAGCTAACACCAAATAAGGATCCACGTGATCTCAAAGACTTTCTCAGCAAATCGTTGCTGGTCTATGAGGAATTGCTTACCCAAGACTGGGTGGTCTTTCCTACAGACTGGCTAGTCATGAAGCTGGCCTCAAACGATGTACTACGCAAGTCATTGGAAGAGTTTGCCAAGCCGCTAGTATATCGTTTTCTAGGTCCACAAGCCTTTGACTCACAGCTTTGGTGGTCCTATTTCAGTCTGGCAGTGGCTTTTCTTACACAGCCCTCGCTTCAATTGGAGCAGTACCGCGAGCCCAAGCGTCGCAAAATATTGCATTCACATGGCGATATGCGTGTATTAATGGGCTTTCAAATACTCAGCATGTGGTCACAGCTGGGCGAACAAAAGCTGCACTTTATACCCTCGATGGTTGGTCCGTTTTTGGAGGTTACACTTGTGCCAGAGCCGGCGCTGCGCAAGGCCACATTATCTGTATTCTATGACATGATGCAGTGCGAGCAGGTAAGCTGGTTTGATTTCACTCAAATGTACTTAAACTTAATGGTATTATTTCTATAGAGCGCACGTGGCTCGTTTAGGCTGGTGGAGAGCGAGCTTATAGATAAGCTGGACTTGCTGATAAGCGAAAACAAAGGCGATGATGAATACCGGGAGCTTTTTAGCACTATGTAAGTATTGCTACCGTTTAGATACTAGGCAACAAACTTTTGCGTTCTGGTTCCGATTGTGTATATATGGTCTAAAGATGACGATAAAAACAGAAGCTATGTTCATATTTTTAAGATTTCGATTACAGGTCTACAACATTTGAACTTTTATAATATTTAATATTATCATGTTTTGACTAACTTGTTTCGATGTACGAGGGTAGCCTTTAATATTTTGGGAATGAGTCATTGCAATCTTGCTGTCACACATCGGCACACCCAAGAGGCTTCTTGAGTGTTCATTCGGCGCATAGTCCCAATTTGTCCGCATACCGAAATACAATATCGATACTTGAAGAAGCGGTTGATGCATTCAAGACACATGTGTGGGAGGTGCCTTATTCGGAGTGACAAAAGTGTTTTGAAAATTGTAGTGTCTGAAAGTAATAGAGTGGAATCCTAGACCATTAAAAAATTCAAAGAGGCTGCTTGTGTTCCGCTGTGCTGAAAGTTGCCGCTTTTCAGCAAGTCGGATCAATGTAACGGCCAAGGATTTTACTCTATTAAATTTTATGCTCTTTGGAAAATTGGTTCAGGCATATATCGATTTTCGTGGATAATATTTTGATCTCTGTTCCCGAAATATAAAAGGCAACTCTAGTAGTACAACTCAGTTTTTCTGATCACGCTCAGTTCTTAAATTCGTGAATATCAATCGAGGAGGCTGCACTTAAACCGCTATATATACATGACAATTGAGTGAAATGATTCTTTCTGCATTGAATGTTCGCCCATCCGAACAATTCTCTAATGTACCATTTTTTGCTCCAACCTAAAAGTTTTCGGACATTCTTTTCAATTTAGATTTTAAAGAGTAAAGAGTTTTGTTATACGAACCGAGATCACCAGGCGAGTACGTGCGACTTTTCTGCAATTGGTTTATGAGTTTGTCTAAAAATCATAGATAAGGTTCAATATTTTGCGATAAACACTAAAGTGTGAAATAACACACCAACTCATTCATACAACTTAGTCCGTGAAATCTAGACTAATTAAGCTTCAATATATGCATAAATACGTTGAATTTGCATTTTAAGAAAACACTAAAAAGAATAATTAATATAGAAAAATAATGCAATTTTTATCGCCATCTGGAGATGATGGATTCAGTTCTGTAATGGAAACCAGCACGACGCACAAAGAGTGTCAATATTGTTGCTTAGTGTAATTTATGTATATATTATCTATGTACATATAAATGTGTATATATGTATGTCTCACATCAAACTCATTGCTTATTCAAAATACACAATGCCATCCGTAAAGGGAACATCTCAGCTTGGTGTAAGTTCAATTTGCAAATATGTTCTAGACATTTAGTTTTATTTTCGTAGAGCCGCTCCGGCTATCTCGCTTCCCATGTCCCCACATATTTTTTTTATCTATATAAAGTTTTTTACGTGATCTGAACATATGTTCTTTGTTAAGTTAAAAATTGTTTTACCAAAATGACTAAAAAAAAAATCTCTATTCAAACGTTAGTTTGCTGGAAAAAGTGCAAACGGAAAATCCCAATTGGAAGGATGCGGGCACCGCCTTTATTGGCTCTGTTACGCGTTTATTGGAACGCTTGCTGGACTATCGCAGTGTAATGCAGGGAGAGGAAAATCGCGATAAACGAATGACCTGCACCGTAAATCTATTGAATTTCTATAAAAACGAAATCAACCGCAAGGAAATGTATTTGAGGTGGGTTTTCAACTATAGAGTGCGTAAGTCTGTCCACTGTCACGTAAGTCTATGCACTGTGGAAACCGTGACAGTAGCGTTTGCAACCAAAAACACCGAAAATGTCGTATTCAAACCATTCGTATTCCTTTAGCCTTCAATAGTATACAATAAAATATGTCCTTTTTGTCTAACTTAGATACATCTATAAACTGCATAACCTGCATCTGCAGGCTGAAAACTACACCGAAGCGGGCTATACTTTGAAGCTCTATGCCTGCATGTTAGATTGGGATCGAGAAACTCAAAGCTTTGCTCCCTTCGATAACAGCGGGCAGCCAGAATGGCAGCGTAAGGAGCGCTTATATCATGAGGTAAGTAATTCCAAAGCGATGCTTTGAAGCTACAAATAGAAGGCCTTTGTTGTGAGGTTTGTATACTGGACATCGGAACAATACCAACAAGCATAAAGCGTTAAATATGAAAACTTGGCCGAAACGTCCATATAGTTTACAACAGGAATCGGCAATATTAGCCATTGGCAACTACTCTGCTCCGTTGCTGATGCCTGGTTTAAAATATCATTGTGTGTGGTTCTATGTGAAAGCAAAACTTTTGAAAAAATTGACCAATTGAGATTTATATTTGTACAACTATACAGTTATAACAGGAGCCGGTAGGTGGCTATGGGAAAGTTATGAATAATTCATTTGTTTATGTGAATATCTCAATAAGTTTCCTTAACCTATAAGTTTTCGTGCAAAATTTGAATTCCAATTTCCACTATACTGCATATCTGTTTAATATTGGGCCAATACCAAAGAGAGACTTGATGTTTTCAAATACACTCGACATCCACTTTCGCTTTACGAAAATTGTTAATTTCCAAAAATATAAAGCCGACAATCGAAATGCGAAAATTATATGTTCATACAAGTTCGTAAGATTTTTAAATATGCGAAATTTAGTCCATTTCTTAGGATACTTGATGATTTCGAAGTTCTAAACTAATTCTTTACGCTAAGAAGAAAAAAAGGTTCACTTCAAACTTCGCTGTCTTCCCAGATACTTAAATACTTTGACAAGGGCAAGTGCTGGGAAAAGGGCATACCTTTGTGCAAGGAACTGGCTCAGCTGTATGAGACCCGTCGCTTTGATTATAACAAACTCAGCGAGATCCTTATACTAGAGGCAAAATTCTTTCAAAATATACTGACACAGCTGCGTCCTGAGCCGGAATACTTTCGTGTGGGGTTCTATGGCATGGGCTTGCCGCTCTTTGTACGGGTAAGTTCGCTGATTTTGGCCATCAGAATAAATCAACAAATCATGTTTATACTTTTAGAACAAACAATTTGTTTATCGAGGACTGGAATACGAACGCATTGGTGCTTTTACGCATCGTCTGCAAACGGAGTTTCCCGCGGCACAAATACTGGGCCATAATAGTCCACCGGATGCGGCCATTTTAAATGCACCCGAGCAGTATATACAGATCAGCAATGTGAGGCCCGTTGGAGATGCACAAGCTTTGAAAACCGCCATGGTGCCAGTTCCGGAGAAGATAGCACGCTTCTATGAAGTTAACGATGTTACACGCTTTGTCTATGATAGGCCAATGTATAAGGGACCCATTGATAAGGACAATGAGTTTAAATCATTGTGGATAGAACGCACTACTTTGGATATAGCCAGTCCATTGCCGGGTATTTTACGCTGGTTTGAAGTCAAGCAGAAATCTGTTCAGGAAATAACGCCAGTGGAGTATGCTTGTGAAATTATCAACAATGCTGGCAAGGAGCTAGCCGATCTTACTGTGCAATACCGCAGAGATCCCAAGCGTAATATCAATCCCTTTTCTATGCGTCTTCAAGGCACCATTGATGCTAATGTCATGGGTGGCATAAGCAAGTATCAGGAAGCTTTCTTTTCGGATCATTTTCTCAAGTCGCCACAGGGCGCTGGCCAACAGGCAAACGTGCAGCGTCTTAAAACGCTCATACTTGAGCAGATACAAATACTAGAGCAGGCTTTGGAGCTACATGGACAGCTGGCGCCCAGTGGCGTGCAGCCATTGCACAATCGTTTATTGGAACGCTTCTCGCAGTTAAAGCATAGTTTGTCTGGCATGGGTAGACTTAAGAGGCAGCATTCGGAGAGCATTGTAAATACGCCATTGCCACCATTGCCCACAGAGAAGCGCACACAAAGTCTGGGCAGCAATGGTGCACCAGCGACACATGGAGGCACGCAAGTTGGCATAATGTCAGCCAACTCTAACTATGTCTACGAACTGGATGAAATCTATACACGACCGGCTGATACATTGCGTCCCGTTGAGCCGCTTAATTCCTATCAAACTTTAAGTAAGGAGAGCCTAAGCATTCCTGAGCTCATGCGCAGTAGCAGCACGGCTAGTGAGGCACCACCCGTGCCCAATCGACCACGTTCACAAAACTTTTTGACCGCGGCAAATGGCATGACCGTGGATAGTCCAGAGGTGCCGCCAAAGCGGCAGCAGCCTGGTTCACCCAATGCTCCGCCGCTACCACCACGTGGCATAACACCCGACAAACGCGCCTCTAATCCTATAATTTTTAATGACTTTGCCGGCACCGAACCACGTAGACCGCACTCAGCGCAACAGCAGCATGGTCAAAAGTATTCTGTCGTAGACATCAGCTTTGATGATCCCGAGGCTGATCAACAGCCACACTCCTTGCCACCCAATCTGCAGGATTCTGCTGGACATCTCAATGTAGGCTTTGCGCCTAATGACTTTAGAGACTCGGGAATTTCCACAACAAGCTCGCGTGAGCTTAATCACTTAAATAATCTTAGCGAGGAGTCTTCTGGCAACTCTGTCAGCACAGTGCATCATCGCGAGCAATGCCGCATGAGCTCCAATGGTAGCATGGATGCGCCTTTGAATATAACACAACGAGAAAGCTCGGTAAGCTCCTTTGATGTGGAAGATTTGCCCGTGCCGCCGCCACCCATACCGCCTAAATCGCTGAGCGTGCTGGGCGCACATGACATGGTGCTCAATGAAGACGCACATTCACCCAATATACATGCACACAACAACATGCAACTCCAACTCAATCATTCCATGAACAATCATCATCAACAACACTCAAAACAACATAATCACAATCATCAACAGCAGCAAACGCAGCAAAATGGTGACAGCAGCAATGGCAATGACGCCAGCGATGATTACATTTCACCCATGCACGGCACAATGAACGGCATAGGCCTAGCAAATGCTGTTGCTGTTCCACCACCGCCGCTGCCTGCTGTTGAATCATCAACTAGTCAACACGATGGCGGCACTTTTTGAGTTACAATATGTCGCTGCCATCATCCACCCGATCAGCCGCATCAACCCCATAAACCATCCTCGTCCACAACGACAACGGCAACAAATACAGCCACAGAGACCGAAACCTCTGGCTCTAGTTCGCCCACGCACTCTCTGACGCCACCGCTGCCGCCTATAGTGACTGTGCCCAGCACCCCGTATCCACAAATGCACTATGAGCCAGAGGAAGAGTATTATGAGGGCCACACACAGACGCCAGCGCCTGGACATTATTGCCAAGAGTGTTTATCTTCTCCATCGCCGCCGCCCACCATTATAACCGAGCAGGCTTTAATACATGCCACGCCCTCTTTAATTTCCACACAACCTGCTGCAGCCGCTTTAGCAGGCGCCTCTACACCAGCAGTACCACATATTGAGCACTGCTCCTGCGGTTTGACTTTCTCAGTGCAGCATCAGTCGACCAGCGCCATGTCATCTCGAACTTCAACGTTAGAGCAACAGTTTTATAGAGCGAACGCGGAACCTGAGGAGATTATATCGCAGGCTTATAGCTATCAGCAACCGCAACAGCACTATGCACCAGTGGAGCAACTGCCAAGATGCCAGCATCATCATCATCACCAGATTAGCCATACCCATGGCCAGAGTCATGCGCATGCGCAAACGGATTTTCCTTACAGCCAACGCTGAGCATAACTCGGCAGCCCATAAAGAGTGAGAATGCATTTTTGTATCTGATAACGATGTAAAATACGATTTTGTGTCAAGGTTCCGTTTTGGGTTAGAAATGTAGGGAAATGGAGTTTATGCATAGAAAAGTAAAACATTTGCTGTAGGGAAATCTCATTCTTATAAGGCTGATTTCGATATTAAGTTGAAAGTAAGCAAGATTTATCGGGATAATACCTAAAAGAGCTGCTATCATTTTAAACACTACACGTATTGAAATTTAAAGGTCATTATCTCAAAGGTAAATAATAAGATTTCTTACAAAGAACAAAAGTATTCTCAAAATGTTAGTTGAAACATTACTTGGCAAACGTTTTAGTTTTCTACATAGAACTCTACAATAATAATAACCTAAAACAAACCAAAGGGCTTCTAAATGATTTTTTTTCCATTATTATCTTGATTTAACTCATAGATGAAAATTTTATATGTTTAGTGAGCCATTAATGTATCTATTGTAATTTTGTTTGGTGCCAAAACTTTAAATGCAAGTCCAAAGCTGCTATGTAAACGCATGTTGTAAAAATAGGTTGCTTTAAAAATTTATTATATATGCATTAGTTATTTATGTGTTTTATTACTACATGATTTTTATGATTAAAAGAAATATATACTACATTAATATAATTATACAAACGGGGAATTGTCAAGAGTTACTAAGCCACATCAATAAATAATATATTTAAGCTTAGATACAGCGCAACACCATAAAATAAAAACAAAACAAGAATTTAATTTATAAAAATTTTGAATACAGTGAAACTCTCAAAATCAAAAGCTAAACCAAAATATTACAATTTAAAAACAATCAAAAACGCAAATATATATATATATATATATATATAACGCAAACACCGACAGAATGTGCAATGCAGCTTTTACTTTCAATAAAAAAAAGTAAAATATATATTTTAAAAATTTACAGTATATATATGTAGTACATTTATAGATATTTGTACGAACAAACGCAATCGAAAATAGGAATTTTAAAAATTAAACTAGCGACAGAATAAAACAAAAATGATTTTTCAATTTTTGTAAAATTTTTAATATATATTTATATGGATTACATAAATAATAAACAATTAGCGCAAAAATTACTCAGCAAAAAAATAACGTATTCGTACAATTTAATAAAAATAAAAACCAAGAGCAACTGAAAAGATATACTAGTCATTAATAGAACGAAACTTTCAAAATTTCATAAACTATATACATGCACTCAAATAAACATTTATATACAGTTATTACATATGTATATATATATATGTTGGTATATAAAAACAAACAATTTAAATGTTGAGATTATAATACTTTAGTCATAATTACATGACGAAAAAATTTTAAAAAAATCAACTTGTAAGAATTTATTAAAATTAATTTGAACAAATACATAACTATACATATATAAAATAGAAATGAAACGATGCTTATTATCTTAACCCTAAGTTTGGATTACATACAGACTCCATTCTCAATCCTAACGAGGTCTTCAGTTTGAAGAACGGCTTCTTCTCTTCTGCTGAGTCAATGAATCTGACCAAACTTTAAAAGACTTTACATTGCTTAGATCTGTGAAGATGGAATATATTCTCTCTCTTCTTGTTCTCTCTGTAGATTTTGTTTATAAATGAACGGTTCCCATTCCAAAGATATGGCACACTTAGGTAACCTGCATATAGTGTGGAAGTGTGATGCCCTTAATAAAAGGAAACATGTCCCTCCGAGACAGACCGTTAAGCCCATGTTTTGTTAAATGTTGTATCTACCTTAACAACGTGTTTGGGCAAAATTGAGCCAATTCGGTTTATTATCAAATTCCAGTCCCAAAAATGTCCACATAACAGGTTCGGCTGAAAACCGGCTTAGGAACATTAAATCAAAATTAATTTGCTTAAATATGCATCGTATATTGAATGAATCAAATTTAATGGCAAAAGAGATTATTTAATATAGATTATAACACTTTTATCAATGATAGCGGAATATATGTATGTATATCTTATGCAACTATTTATGTTGAATTTGTATTGAAGTTTGGTATGCGCACAGCGCAAGATCTGCTCAATTAGAGCTGCCGATGCCTGTAATTTCCTTTAGATTATGAAGCAAATGTTTATTGTATTCCTTGTAGTTAATAGGCGCCACAGACTGCACCGATAGCTTATTACGCGTCATGTCACCGTACATTTCGTTCTTGCTGCGTAGCTTAAATATGTGGGTAGTAAAGTTAAGAGCTGAAAACATAGCCTCAGCTGTAGTTGGATCGTTTTCCAAAGCTTGGCCCACTTCTTGACCGGAATGTTGAAGCAACTGCTCGCCAACTTCATTGAAGCAGGTTACCCAGCGATTGCCGCTCCAGTCGCCAATGCTCATCTGTGTACAAACAACAAATTGTTACTATATATGTTGATCTAGTTAAACGTATAGTTTAATACATACATTGATGAGCAAGCGATACTTAAAGTTGGGAAAGACCGCATTACAACGCTCGCAGCGATATTGATTGTCGCCCTCTTCAACAACCTTTTTGTTACAATCAGTTTGTGGACAGGCGCGATAGAATGCATTCTCCTGCTTGACTATGTGCACCACAGCTTTGCACTGGAAGTAATCGGGCTTGTCGCCAGAGCCCAGATTACGCATACGCGCCTCACGGAATGTTACCCACTCGGTACTGAAACTACCGCCTCCTGTTCGCGCAGAGACCATATTAGAGATGTTATCGCCACCACCATTATCAAACCAGCCGCGTAACTTATGGCCCTCTGGTATATCTGGGTTTATTTTCATTACAGAACCGCCGCCCATGCTGATCGTCTTGCCGCCATTAAACTCATTAATGCGTGAACCTTTTACCAGAATTACTGGC
The DNA here is from genome assembly GCA_035041775.1 of Chymomyza caudatula. Taxonomy (NCBI): domain Eukaryota; kingdom Metazoa; phylum Arthropoda; class Insecta; order Diptera; family Drosophilidae; genus Chymomyza; species Chymomyza caudatula. The sequence goes on along the minus strand of JAWNKW010000032.1, from coordinate 709,423 downwards.
TGCACATGACCATCAAAGTTGACGGCATCATCGCCCCACAAGGTCAGCGAGACGGCTGCATTACTCATATCCACCAAAGTCAGTTCACGTTTCTTGAACTCTTTGTTTGTGGTGCGTGAGGTGAAGATTTGCAATTCGCCCACCTCTTTACAGACACCAATTGTGTCCACGGCCGCCTTGTTTTCCATGCTGGCTATCTGTGAAATAGGCACCAAATCGTACCTGATTTCGGGTATGCCACCATCCTCAGACTCCTCGCATAACTGGACGACAGTTTCCCCTGTGAAAGTCATTTCATAATCGTTTTTTAGATTCGAAAACTGTTTGTTGGCAGGCTTCAATTGACACTTGGAGAAATAATAGATATTGTCAACCTGTATGAGGTCATAAAATTTATCGCATTGCTCTTTAAAAGCAGTGGCACGTATTTCGCCAGACTCATCCATTAAATCCATGCTGAAGAGTTTGCCTTCGCCTCGTGCATTGCTCCAGGTGCGTATGGCACTTTTTGAGGTGACACGTGCCTTGATAACCCACTTATTTTGGTAAGGACTTAAACTAGCAATCGGATGTGTAAGCCCTGCATTTAGGGTGCTATCCAAAGTATTATAATTGTTATTATTCTGTATAGCAGGCTTAGGATCAGCTTTTTTAATGGGAGCACTTGCAGAGGGCGCAAGTTTGGTAGATGAGCCTTGCTTCGAGGCATTTTCATAGGTGACGGGGTCACCGATTTTGGAGCCAACTTCAGCGCCTGCGTTGAGCACGGTTAGTTCTGAGACAATCAAAACACGTCTGCAAAAATGATTCGGGTTAAAGCTGCATATATATATGTGGCGGAGAAAGTAACTTGCAACTTACTTATCTGTATCGTTTTTGCCCACCATGGAAGTGATATACTTGTCGAGACGCACTACGGTATACTCATTGAGCAAACCCTTATGTTGCATCTCATTGAGCTGGCTGGCCAACATGGCATAGCTGTTAAAGTACTTGCCGTCGGACATAAGTAATCTATAGCGTTCCGAATCTGCACTGCTGTTGATTTTCTTAATTCCCAGAATTTGTAATACTGGCTGCGGCACATCCTCACCAACCATAATGCGCTGCGCAGAACAGAATCAAGTTAGAACGCACAAATAAATTGCACATACATATGCACTTAATAAAACTTACTGCAATAACGCCTGTGGACAATGTCGCAATACCTGGCATGTCTATAGTTTTATATTTTTTAAAATCAAATTAACTGAATTGCTTGAATTTCACAACTACACTTCTCTACTATGATTTTTTTTTTGCAGCAAAATGCTAAAAGTGGCGGGAAGCGCAGCTGTAAATTGCAATATTGTGCGATACCTCAACTATCGATACGCACAGTTGAAAATGGACATAGTGTTGTTCAACGATTGGTAAAATGCAGCTCTACATTAATCGCCACTGCATATCGCGGACGTAAAACCAGCAATCAACAATAAAATATACTTCGTTGCGCGGATGAAATTGTTTTCTTCCTGTTTATATTGTCAAACAAATCTAAAAAATTTTGTGACAATAAGCTTAAAGTTGATTTAGTGAGTTTTTTATAATGCGTTGCACTCAAGGCAGCAAATTTAGTTTGTGAAAAATACAAAGAAAGTGAACAAATTTTTTCAGCTGCCAATGTGCGAGCGAAACGGCAGCCAACAGTGTGTGATGACTTGCTAGTGCAGCTCTTCTATCCAAATAAAACAAAACAAAGGCTGAATAGAAAGGATAGAAGGGAGCGGGGAGCAGTGGCAGTGAAAGGAGAAAAGCCGTCGTAGTCGTCGTCTTTGGTGTGTGCACGCATATGTATATTGCATATGGGGTTGGAAAATTGTGAAAACTACGAATACGGCAAATAATTGCAAAAGACTTAGCTCCTCTGTGCACACATTATCTTTAAGAATATAAGTTGAAATGCCGAGCGCCTCATTCACATCATCGCGCACTTATGTGCGTCGATCCAGACGAAAAGGGGCCAATAGGATTGCCATGCCAAACCGCCCTACGGGCAACATTATGGACCCCATGCTGCAACAAAACGTGCATGCATCTGGCGCCGGTTCTGGGGCCGCTCAAAATAACGCCACAGCGTCTAGCACATCTTCGGCCTCCAATGCAGCTGCTTCGGGCTCACTGTCTGCTATTGTCGGCGCCAATGCTACCAATTCCAGCATAGCAGGCGCTAATAATGCAGCTGGAGCATCCTCCTCTGATTACTTTGACAGCGGCCAGTCCACTAGTGGGGCCGGCACAAGCTCAGCAAGCAGCAGTACATTTGCTGGCAATCCAAATCTGGGAAATTTCTATAACTCTTTGCAAATGATGGACACCACAGAAGGTAGTGGGGGTGCCAGCTCAACGTCCACCTCTACTCCCTCAGGAGCATCTTCATCATCAGCAGCAGCCGGGTCTTCATCCGCGGCATCAGCTGCCGGACCAAGCAGCAGCAACAGCAATAACTGTGCCAGCACTAGCACTACTAGCACTTCTACAGCAAACATCACCTGCTCTTCCAATTTCTCCAGCAGTACAGCCAGTGTTTCACCGGCGCCGGGTCAAAGCAGCAGCAGCAGCGCCTGCTGTCACCAGTCGCCATATGACTTGCGTCGCAAGATATCTGCCAGCACCCATGAGCAATGGTGCTCCAGTGCACCAAATGCCTCATCATCACCTGCAAACAGCACTGCCCAATCAGGCGCATTACTTGTTGCCGCGTCTAGTAGCTCGCCACCTCTTGTGAATCCCAGCACGTCGCCATTAGCTTCATCGTCGTCGTCATCGTCCTCATCATCCTCGTCGTCAGCATCATCTGCCATAGTACAGGCGCCTTCGACATGTGCCACGTTTCCCATTAATAATACACCCACCACGGGTGCCACTCTGGCGCAACCACCCAATGTGCATAGCTCTGTGCCGCAGCAGCATTGTGGCGCACTCCCCGTTGGCGGCGCAGCAGCAGCGATCGAAGATAACAATTATATGTTGCCGGCACGCAAGCGCTCCCGTCGCTTGTATACACAATGCGGCGATACGGCTGCCTTGCCCAGCACGGAGGTGGGCAGTTCTTCAACAGCAGGTCCGACAGCAGCGCAGTATTTGCAATATGAGCTGCCCGATGAAGTGCTTTTAGCCATATTTTCTTATTTGCTAGAGCAGGACCTGTGCCGTTTGGCTCATGTATGCAAGCGCTTTAATACCATTGCCAATGATACCGAACTTTGGAAACGACTCTATCAATCGGTATTTGAGTATGATTTGCCATTGTTCAACCCCGAAATATGCAAATTTATATTCGAAAAACCCGAAGAGTCAGATTATTCTAACCCATGGAAAGAGAGTTTTCATCAATTGTATCGCGGTGTACATGTGCGCCCTGGATATCAAGACAAGCGCTACGCTGGACGCAGTATCGTCTTTTTTAATACAATACAAGCTGCCCTGGATTATCCCGAAGAGCGTGCCGCTGCGGCCTTTGCCTCTGGTGCCGGCGCCGGAATTGTTACCGCAGGATTGTCCAATACAAGCGCAGGCGGTGTAAGCGTCAATGCTTTGGCTAACATCTACGAAGATAATGTGCCACCCACGGAGCATCCCGGCCCACTGATATTTCTACATGCCGGACATTACAAAGGCGAATATTTGTTTATAGACTCTGATGTGGCTTTAGTGGGCGCTGCCCCGGGAAATGTGGCTGAGTCTGTGGTACTGGAGCGAGAGGCAGGCTCAACTGTGATGTTTGTGGAGGGTGCCAAGTATGCCTATGTGGGCTACTTAACATTAAAGTTCTCGCCAGAAGTCACATCAACTGTTTCCCATCATAAGCACTATTGCTTGGATATAGGCGAAAACTGCTCGCCTACTGTGGACAATTGCATCATACGCTCCACATCTGTGGTTGGTGCTGCTGTTTGCGTTGGTGGTGTCAATGCCAATCCTGTCATACGCAATTGTGACATTAGCGACTGCGAGAATGTGGGACTCTATGTTACGGATTATGCCCAAGGCACCTATGAGCACAACGAAATCAGTCGCAATGCCTTGGCAGGCATTTGGGTAAAGAACTTTGCCAGCCCCATAATGCGCGAGAATCACATTCATCATGGACGGGATGTGGGAATATTTACTTTTGAAAACGGCATGGTAAGTAAAAATTAGAAAAATTGATCACAACCATGTATCATACGAGTTGCGATTCCTTTGCAGGGCTATTTTGAGAAGAATGATATACACAACAATCGCATTGCCGGCTTTGAAGTTAAGGCGGGCGCCAATCCCACGGTGGTGAAGTGTGAAATACATCATGGTCAGACAGGGGGAATTTACGTACATGAGAATGGACTGGGACAATTTATTGAGAATCGCATTCACTCGAATAATTTTGCAGGTAAGTAAAACTTAAACATATCTGTGGTCATATGGAAGAGTAGCTTAAGTCGACATAAGAAAATGTTGCTGTATTATATAGATAGATAAACAGATATATACAAAAATTCACCCGCAAACCTGAAACCTGGCCGTAAGAAGAACCGGCCAATAAATTGTAAGACACCGTCGGTAAAAGCTTGCCTTCAACTTTTCCATTGTATAAATGATTGACGACATAATTTGAAATATGAAACTTTTCGTCTGGGAATTGTTTGTATTTTTATTTGTATCGAAGATATTTAATATCAATTGATAAGCAAATTGATAAAACGAATGGAATTAAAAAGTTTACTCATATTTAGAATTGTATTAAAATTGAGTTGTTTAGATTCGCAATCATTAGCAAACTGCATCGTTAAAAATCGGATTACTCGTGCAGTAAAAAAATGTTTTTTATACTTTTATCTAAACATCCCTCGACTTAATTGCAGGCGTTTGGATCACTTCGAACAGCAATCCCACCATACGAAAGAATGAGATATATAATGGGCATCAAGGCGGCGTCTACATATTTGGTGAAGGACGAGGGCTCATCGAGCATAATAACATATATGGCAATGCCCTGGCCGGAATACAAATACGCACTAATAGCGATCCAATAGTGCGTCACAACAAAATACATCATGGCCAGCACGGTGGCATTTATGTGCATGAGAAGGGCCAAGGGTTGATTGAGGAGAACGAAGTATATTCCAATACGCTGGCAGGTGTATGGATTACCACTGGTAGCACCCCAGTGCTGCGTCGCAATCGCATACACTCTGGCAAGCAAGTTGGAGTCTATTTTTATGACAACGGCCATGGCAAGCTAGAAGACAACGACATCTTTAATCATTTGTATTCGGGCGTTCAAATACGCACTGGCAGCAACCCCGTGATACGCGGTAACAAGATCTGGGGCGGCCAGAATGGCGGCGTGTTGGTCTACAATGGTGGACTGGGTTTACTTGAGCAAAATGAGATTTTTGACAATGCTATGGCAGGCGTGTGGATAAAAACGGACTCGAATCCCACGCTGAAGCGGAACAAGATCTACGATGGTCGCGATGGCGGCATCTGCATATTCAATGGCGGTAAGGGCATACTCGAGGAGAATGACATATTTCGCAATACGCAAGCCGGCGTCCTGATCTCAACGCAATCACATCCCATATTGCGACGCAACCGCATCTACGACGGTCAAGCAGCAGGCGTTGAGATAACCAACAATGCCACTGCTACGCTAGAACACAATCAGATATTTAAGAATAAATTTGGTGGCCTGTGCCTTGCCAGCGGTGTGCAGCCCATTACCCGTGGTAATAACATATTCAACAACGAAGACGAGGTGGAGAAGGCTGTAACAAGCGGTCAATGCTTGTATAAGATCAGCAGCTATACATCGTTCCCCATGCACGACTTCTATCGTTGTCAAACCTGCAATACAACCGATCGCAATGCTATTTGCGTTAACTGCATAAAGAATTGTCATGCTGGACATGATGTGGAATTTATTCGTCACGATCGGTAAGTAAATATGAAAATGAAATGTACGAAAAATTCAACTGCACATATGGACATAAATAACATGCTAAGTTACAAAAGTTTTAATGCAAGTGATTGGTAAATTTTTGTTTTCACAATGACAGGAGTGCCTATTAGTGTAATAACTCCAATTTATTGGAATGTAGTTAGGATGCTGTCGTAACACTTTAATTTTATCTCATGTCTTAAGGCTGTCAAAATCCTAATTATTCATTTATTGCAGCTTCTTTTGTGACTGTGGTGCTGGCACCCTATCAAACCAGTGTCAATTGCAGGGTGAGCCTACGCAGGACACGGATACGCTCTATGATTCAGCTGCACCCATGGAATCGCACACGCTAATGGTCAACTAAATCGGTAGGCGTTGAAGTTCCGAGCAGCCAAACTTTCTCTATAGTTATAAGTCATAGTTTTTTAGTTGAACGTGCTTAAGAAATTTTATAAAACAAAACCAATTATAACATAGAATAACTCATTAAGCTGTACATTGAATGGACGTGGTGGGTGGTAAGTTCAAATGACACCAATAAGGCGTTAAAGCGATCAAAACTCACCACGATTTGTAAAATTACAGATTAAGAAGTTTATTCCGTGTTTATTTGCTCGCGATGCTCGTATTACATCCCTAGTGTTGCTGTAAATATTCAAACAAAATAATACAATTAATTGTATGTATATAATATATAATAATTAATTAGTTTGCTTTCAAAATTAACTCGAATGTGCAATTTAGTTTAACACAAATGTGTAACGATTTTTTTTTTTGTGTTATATATTATTTTTTTAATACCTTATATTGCAAACTTTTCCTGTCACAACGAACATAACTTTTAACATTTGCATTTGTTTTGTATTACACGAAAATCAATAATGCAAAAAAAAAAAAACGACTAAGATAAACCCAGTGAAGAACAACATCAAGTTTGTAAGTTAGTTTAGTAGTATGACTTTTTTGGCATTACAAAGGTATTTTAAGCATCTGTAGGTTTAGAGGCCAAATGCCTGCCACACATACAATTCGAAAATGCAATTTTTAAGTATTAACAAATCAACGTAGCAAAAGCAATAAAAGCTTTGCTTCAGCTATATGGCACGCCCATTACAAACATTACATATATACATTAAATAAATACAAATACTTATACTATATATCTATATATATATATATATATATAGATATATATATATATGTGAAACTTATAAATAGCACAGCCAAGTTACAGAATCAAAAGCGTTTAGATATTTAACATTTATAATAATACGAACTAATGGAGCAATATACATGTCTAAATGTTGTCATCTTTGTTGTCGTAGAACCAATTTTTAGTGAAAAACAAATAAAAAATATAAAAAATCATGTGTCATTTAGATTAATAAGACTTAACTCTTTATGTATGTATGTATATGTAGTTTATGGGCCGAGTATTCGAATTACATTACTTATAAACTCAAATACATAACGTACATGAGTGCACATGCTTATATGTGCTTAATCTAAGCAATTATGCTAAGTAATACTCTATTAATATACATATACAAATTCTTTTGTAAGCAAAGTAGCTGATTTTTTATGTGTTTTTTAGTTATCTGTAATTTTTATTATACATATATATAAATTTTTTGACCATTTTTTTTGGTTATGTTGCCGACGTTTAACATTTTTGTTTATATTATTTTAAGCACATACTCTCTAAGCTTGTTTTCAATGGGCAATTATTTAGATACATGCCTACTTTTGTAGTTTTAAAACTTGCTCTATAAATCATATAAGAAAATGCATACACAATATAGAACCCATACATATATATTACAAATATATGTGTAACAAAAAAACGTTTGCGTTGATGCCGATTATTAAACAAACAACTGATTGTAAGCTGCAGCAACAACTGAACCAACATACAACCCAGCTACACACACATAGTTTGTAAACATAACTAGTGTGTGAACTAGTACTTTTTAAGTGAATTTTGTTAAGTTGAGAAGAGTCGTTAATCGACCTGCAACTTACAGGCAAATACTAATACATAGATTTAGCTACATATACTTACGTATGGTACACTTATGCATATACAAGGTATAAACTAATAATATTTGAAATTATTTGATGAAAAACAGCAGTCTTGATTTCGTATATGATAGTAACCTATGGGATTTTGGTTAGACAGGATCATTAAATAACGCATAAATAAGATTATTGAAGTCGTGCTACTATGCCTTTAGAAAAAAATTTGATGGAGACAGTCGGGACGGAGTCCGACTGTGAAATACCCTGTACTCTTTTTCTTTAGAAACACTAAATACGGTAAAATGTGAACGGAAGTATCAACTTTTATGTCTCTTTTCATAAGATCGATATGACTGTAAACATTTTCCTATTGTGAAGTGCGAATTGACATGTTTTCTTATTTGGTTGGTTATTATGGAGAAAAAATAACTTTTATGCTCATAACTCCAGTATTCTTGGGCCAATGTCGTTGAATTTTGTAACATATGGTAGATCAAAACTAAATTTATAAATGTCTGTAGCAATTATCAAATCAATATATTGGGGGGTGTGGTAGTAATTAAGGTAAATCGATTGCAGGGAAAGCGGGGGGTTCCATTAAAAAAAGGTGGATGCAGTTTTAACGATTAGGGTCACACGAGTGTCCACACCAAATTTTCAAATAACTCTAGCTCACATACATCCTATCTAGTGGAATTTTAAAGCAGTTTATAGGCGGGTGGGGGTCAAATTGGCATATTTTTGGAACATAGATGCACATTAACACGACGCACATCTCTGGGGAGTTTTGAGTTGATAGACTCAATGGAGCGGTTGTAAACCCCGCAAACCTGTCACGGGGGAAGGGGGTAAGATATCGACTTGATTCGACAAACTTCAACTTACATGGGATTACGCGCATCTTTTGGTAAAATTTTGTGTCTAGCTTTTATGGTCTCGGAGATCTATCCCCTCATACGGACAGACGGACATGGTCCAATCGCTACCCGAGTCAATGATAAGACTTTTTGCCCATGGAACTTATGGTGTACCACGCCTTCTTCTGCCTGTTACATACATTGCACAAATCTATAATACCCTTTTACTTTTTGTGTACAGGGTATAAAGAGTCAGTTTGTGCCATTAATATAGGTGAATGATTCCAGATGATCGACAAAGATTATTTGAGTTCACTAGATTAACGCATTGGATCCCATAAACGCATTCATATGTTGGTTATCCATTCATGTTGGCTCTTTTCCTTCTATAATTTACGTTGTTTGTGTTCATTTTAGATATTTTCTGTACAATAATAAATCGGCATTTCGTTTTCTACTGGAATTTCTAGAACGATGGGTAAAAGCTGGTCTGCCTTTGTGGCACATGTACTAAGAAGACATGAAGTCACAACAACTTGTTTATATAATATATGGACATCTTTATTCAGGAGCAAACAAAGAAGGATTCTTCGCTATGCTCGCTTTGACGCAACAATGTTACTATGTGATCCTTGTTAGCTGCCTTGGCATAGTCCATTGGTGTCATTCCCAAATCATCCTTAATATAGCGATTTGAATAGAATGGTAAAAGGTATTTCACCGTCTCTATGTGGCCCAATTGACAGGCGTAATGCAGTGCAGTGCGCCCCGTGCAATCGGGTACAGTTAAATCGCAGTCAGCCAGGCGAAATGACTCCAATCGTTCCAAAGCATTACGCTCGGCTAAGCCACGCAAAGCTTCTGCCAGCACCTCTGGCGATTCTGGGAGAACAGCGTCTTTCTTTCGCAGCAGACCAATAAGTTTATGGTTATCCGTGTCGATAGCTTCATGCAGCGGCGTGCGACTAAAGCGATCTTGTTTGTTCACCGAACAATCAAAGTTCAACAAACAACAGCAGCATTTCAGCTTGCCCAAATAGCATGCCAAATGCAGAGCAGAACGTCCATCACAATCTGTAGCACATACATCAGCACCATACTCCTTCAAACTCTTAAGCTTGTCCACATCGTCCTCTCTGACAGCGGCCGCAATCAGAGCAGGAAAGAAGGTCTCGCACATTTGTTCGTGTTCCTTGGAGCTGGAGAGATGCAGTGTGCGTGCCACGCCCTCAATCAAATCAATGTCTATGGTTTTGGAGATCTTATTGTTCGTTAACTCGCCGCGTAAACTCAGCAGCATGACCTTTTTCTTGTTTATTGAATCCCACTGACGATTGCCTAGAACATAGACCAATTTTGTAAAGGCAGCCTCCTGTGTCATGTCATACCCAGGCAACACACCGATTTCCGACAAAACACTTCCACCTTCGTAAGTAGTTGAGACATTACCGTGCGCACATTGGGTTATATTTACAATAATCACACCACGATCGACTGCCTCACGCAACGCATCTAGCACATCGGGCTGATTTGTGGGTATATTGCCAGCTCCATAGCTTTGAATCACGGCACCCTTTAAGGGTTCGCTTAGAAAACTTTTCACAATTTTAGCCGTAATTCCAGGATAGAAACGCAATATTCCGACTTGCTTTTCCATCTTATTTTGCACGGTAAAGTCGCCCAAATGGCAATGACGAAATATTTGCCGATTGTTGATATCTACGGTAATACCTATGGTACCCAGTAGTCTCTCATTAGGTGACTCAAAAGCCTCAAAGGAATCGCAGCTCCTCTTAGTTGTGCGACAGCCGCGTAACAGCTTAGATCCAAAGAAGACCATCACCTCTGGTATATTGTAGTTCCCAGCTATAAGCAACGAATTCAGAAAATTGTCACGGCCGTCGGTGCGGGTCTCGAAGATAGGTATCTGAGATCCAGTTACAATAACGGGTTTCCCTAAGTTCTGCAGCATAAATGCCAAAGCGGAGGCGGTAAAGGCCATCGTGTCTGTCCCATGAAGCACAACGAAACCATCGTACATTTTGTAGTAACGCTGAAATGAAAAAATAAGTTAGAGCTCGCACTTGACAAAATAAGTACATATATTCTACACCACTCTCAGGAAATTGTAAGTCTTTGAATCACTTACTCCAATATCGTTGGCTATGCGCTGCCAGTCCTCCGCGGACATGCAGCTTGAGTCCAGCAGTGGTGTATACTCTGTAATATTATACGTTACACGATATGGTGTGCCTTCAATAAAGGGTAAAACCAAAGGCGGCTCTTCATGCTCCACATACATCGGCACGTATTTGCTATCATGGCAGGTGGGATATTCGCGCAGCCGATTGGGAAGCTCATGTGGCATTGGAACAAGCACTATAAGCATTTAAAGGTTTTTACAAGGAAGTTCGTGTTGATCTGTTTACCTACCGCCTGCGGCATCGCGCATCATACCAATTGTTCCACCGGTGTATATGACATGGACGCTTGATTCATTCTTGTGGCGACAAAAGCCGTTAAGCTCCGTCATATTCCCCGTTGTGCTTGTCCCCACATAGAATTTTGAATTTGTATAAAAAATAAAATGCGTTATAGCATAGCCAACTAACTCAGCCTTAATTTTTGGAATTTAAATGCAAGCCTCAAGGTAATAATGTCTTTATATACATAAGACAACAGCGAATACACAATCTACCTAAATATATATAAATATAATTATGTAGTTGTTTCTTTTCAACATTTCGTTCAATACTCGCTAATATAACTTTGTGTAATGTAAAGAAGTTTACAAAACTCAGAAATGTTTGTTATTGGCATTATTCGTCTCTAAAAATTTGATGAAGATAGTCGGGACGGTGCCCGCCCGTGGGATACCCTGTACCCACTTTTCGAATTAAAATCGAATTTCTGCGCACATTTCTTTATCGAGGCGTAGAGGTTGTTTCGGAAAAATGTCAACATTCTTTAGTTTATACTCTAAACATGAGTCTACGTACCAAATTTAAATGGCTCTGGCTTAAATATTAACGGTTCTATAAAAAGTACAATTTTGTTGCAGTTTATAGGTGGAGGGGCCTAAACTTGCACATTATTACCCATATCTTTATAGGTTATTCTTCTAATAATTTATTTAGACAGCACATGCACAGTAAAATTGCGCATAATTGGGCTATGTTTCAATTGGGTAGGTTTTATGGTGTGGGTGTAACCGCGAAAAAAAGAAAATCAGGTACAAATTTTTTTGGTGTCCGAGATCTTGACGTTCATACGGAAGGACGGACGGACAGACAGACGGAAGGACGGACGGACAGACAGGCGGACGGACGGGCAGACGGACATTGCAATTTTGAATCAACTATATGGAACATATGGTCTGCCACGCCTCTTGCTGCCTGTTACATACGTTGCACAAATCCATAAAACCCTTATACACTTGGTGTATAGAGTATAAAAATCAATCAAATGAACTGGAATGTAGTTAAAATACTGGTATGTACTTATAAAATTAGGCTAAATACATTTGTGCATGTATCTAATTATACACATATGATTTGGTTGATTTGAATTAGCGCCCACCAGCATTGCCAGATGGCGTAACCAAAACGCACAATTCGCAGCGAATCACCTGAACAAACAAATCAAAACAATAAATAAAATAGAGCGTCGAAAAATTCATATCTCTAATATGCGACATTTTAAAATTTTTTATTTAAGCTAAGCCTCAATAGACTCTAATGAAAGATTATGAAAAGTTTTATACTTTTTGGATTCTAATATTGATACATAAATGGCACAAATACTTTGTTTAGCGCTTGACAGCATTGCCATATTACAAGCACTCGCTATAAATAATAAAAACAATTCGCAGCGAAAAACAACAACGTCAACAAAAACCAAAGCATTGGACAAAGGGGGGACGAGAAATGCGCATCGAGATTTACATATATATACTATTTGTGCCGTCGAAGTAGTGCAGCAGCAGCAGTAGTAATAAAGAAAATACATAAGCGTAATTCCAAAAATAAAGTAGGAGCAGCACGACGTCGACGCAGCGCTTTAAATTAAATAAATTAAACGAAAGTGCAGCAGTATTGTCCACTGGGACATAGTGATAGAGGATCGCAACTTGAACGTCGTTGCATTTGCATAGAATTTTATCATTAACCCTATCAGTCGTTAGTGCGGCTACCAAGAGACCAGTTGGTGTGCGCCTTTCTCTGCTGCTGCAGCATTAATTTATATTTTGAAAGGAAAAGCACAACGAATAGTATAGTAGTGCGCGGTCGCTGCAGCGCTGCAGCAGCAGCCAAAAGCAGAGCATGAGCATGTCCTACTTTATGCATAGTGCCAGCAGCGATTTGGTGAATCTGAATGTGGGGGGACAACGGTAAGTTATCTGACTAATGCCACTAAGCGCCACATAACGACTGATTAATACCAGTAAACACTAAGTCATAAACAAATTTAATGTTTTTTGCGTGACTCACAATATTGCGCTATTTATATTGCAGCTTCTCGACCTCTAGACAAACGCTTACGTGGATACCAGACACATTTTTTACAGCGCTGCTAAGTGGACGCATTAGCAGTCTGCGTGATGAACATAATGCCATCTTTATTGATCGCGATCCAACGCTCTTTTCCGTTATCCTCAACTACTTGCGCACGAAGGACATCGACATAAAGCACTGTGAAATACGCGCTTTACGTCACGAAGCCGAGTATTACGGCATAACACCTCTAACCAAACGCTTGGCGCTATGTGAAGACCTAAATCACTCATCCTGCGGGGATGTGCTTTTTTATGGCTTTTTGGCGGCACCTGCTATGCCCTCAAATGAGGCGCCACAAGCTACAGTAGATACAGCAGATCAATGTTTGCCCTCCACATCGGCAAATGCAGCTGCTGCAGCCCGCCCGGGTTCCATGGTGCGCGTGCCGGAACCTTCATCCTCCTCGCGACATTCCTCTTCACATTCACGAAACTCTTCTTGGGATTTGCGCTGCGGACGTACAGCGACAGCTGCAGCAGGCTCTAATTCCACTTATTCCGGCACTGGCCATTCCAGAAATGCATCCTTGGACTTTATGCGACACTCACGTAACTCATCGGCTGATCTAAATAAAGTAATTAAAAACGAAGTTGGCTTGGTGTTCAGTCCAACCCTCAGCTCGAACTGGGTTGATCCCATGCGCGTGCAAATTATTAAAGCGCATCAGAATTGGATAGCCGTTGCATATGCCCACTTTGTGACCTGCTATCGGATTAAGGATTCAAATGGGTGGCAGCAAGTGTTCACTTCACCCCACATCGATGCGACCATTGAACGCATTGCAATCAACTCGAAAGTGAATATGTCTACGGCTGAACCCATGCCTAGTAAAATGGTAGCCATCTCATATGGCAGTCAAATACGCTTGTGGAGCATACAGGATGGTGGCAACAAGTCGGATATTGGCACTTTCAATCTGAATGTGCGTGTGGAGTATCTTTTCTTTATAGGCAGCCAGCTGGTAGCGTTATCCTCTTCAGGCAAAATTGGCGTCTGGCATGCCATGACTCAGCACTGGCAAATACAGGATTTGGTTCCGGTATTGTCGTTTGATTCGGCGGGTTCATTTTTGTTGCTCGGCTGTAATAATGGTTCCATTTATTATATTGGTAAGTAGACACTGTTTCGATTTATTAAAATTACATATATTTATAGTATAGCTCATATTCTCTTCGCAGATATGCAAAAATTTCCATTGCGCATGAAGGACAATGATTTGCTGGTGACTGAGTTATATAAAGACGCCACATTGGATCCCATTACGGCGATATCCGTTTATCTAACGCCAAAGACTTCAAGCATTAGTGGTAATTGGATAGAGATTGCGTATGGCACCAAATCAGGCGCTGTACGGATTATTGTGCAACATCCAGAAACGGCAGGCCATGGCCCACATCTCTTTGAGACATTCTTTGTGCATCAAAGTCCAGTGACAAAGGTATACAATATATGGCAACATAAAGAGAGTGCCTTTGTTATATATGTACATATGTTTTAAAGGTAACACTTTCGGAAAAATATCTGGTATCTGTGTGCAGTGAGTATCATCACGTGCGGACTTGGAGCCTCACCCGTTTCAGAGGCATGCTTTCCACACAACCGGGCTCCACACCAGAGGCTTCGTTTAAGATTGTATCGCTGGAGGCCACCGATACTAACTACAGCTATGCGGCGGGCAATGATTTCGGCCCCTATGGCGACTATGATGACATGATATTTGTCCAAAAAGTCGTTCCCGAAACAGATCAATTATATGTGCGCCTGGCTTCCAATGGCGATCGTGTTTGTATTATTCGTTCCGTGGATAGCTCAACCATATCAGCTTTTTGTGTACATGAGTGTGAGGTCTCCTCGCGCATGGGTTCGCGTTTTATACTCACTGGTCATTGTAATGGTGCCCTGCAAATGTGGGACTTAACGACAGCATTATCGCTGCTTTCTAAAGACGAGCCACGGCAGAAAACCTCAGGCGGACCCGACACCAATGAGCTTCTCCGCCTACTTGACCAGTGTGAAATCAGCAATTCATCATGCTCGACTCCTTGTATGTCACCGTGTCTATCGGCTGTGGGAGGCGGCTTGGCTGGCAGCAATACCACCAGCTCCATAGCACGTATGAAAGCTTGCAATATTGCGCTGCTGAATCGCGACCAGTCGCTACCACCGATGATGTCTACGCCACAGGCGCAACTACAACAACTGAGCGCAGCTCTGGCAGATCCAGCACAGCCTCATATGCAGCAACAACTGCCGCCTGCACCATTACAGCTGGCCCAGCCTTTTGTCGATGGCATTAATGAATGAAACGCGGAAGCGGCGATTTCCGCGCTTGTCGGGCGCGTTTCATCCTTTACTTTTCATAGGTGTAGTCTAATCTTCGATTATCTTTACATATTTATGCAGTTTTTGCTCTGCGCTCTTATTTATGTTTGGGCCACGCGCTTTACTCGTCTCGACGCTGGCAAATAGTTAGAAGAATCGGCACCTTAAAAATCACTCGGAAAAATCTTTCCCATTTAGTTTTGGACTATTCTTCAGTTACGCCAACTCATGCCCTGCCACATAAATTAATTAATACGTATAATCTCTGGTTTGAGCTCGATTTGCAGGCCATTTGAGTTGGCCACAAAATTGTATTCTATAGAATTTGTTTTAGTAATATGTATAATGTAGGTATAAATAAATGTTGCATGTATGTGCGTACAGATGTGCATTAATTCAACTGTTATAGACGTTTTTGTCGAGGGGAGGAAAGATAAACCAATATTAAATGTACTAAGCATATGCAATAAAAGAATATATATTGTATCAACAAATTTAAAACAATCGTTTTTATACCAGTACTATTTGAAATGGAAGTGGACTCATTTATAGACCTGCAAAGATCACTTTGTTGGACCAACAACAAAGAGACGTCCAATTTCATAACACATTACTTTACCATTTAGATTGAACAAAAAACACATATACATATTATTATTTGCATGGAGTTTAATTAATGCATATCTTATAAATTTATTAGAATACTCGAAGTGTTTCTGTTGTTGTTCTGTAGCACTTGTGGCCGCAGCGGCAAATCTTGAAATGTTTTTTATGTTATTTTTATAGATACATCTATGTATCATTTATAATAATTTTCTTTTTATCAAAAACTCATACATTTGTAACAAACACTATGTTTTTAAGTTGTTATTTTTCTTTAATATTAAACGCACATCAATAAAGTAAAAAGCAGCAAAAATGCCTAACATATAAAAATATATGATATAATATATATATATTGTATATAATATATTATTTGCCATAAATAACTTGAATCTTATCATTTAAAAAAAAGAAGCACATAATGGAATGTGCTTTGTACAATAAACATTACCTAAAATAGGACGACGCACTGGAATCTAGTATTGCGCTTAGATAATATACACTTATATATGTATGTATGGATATTTTTTTTCCGCTTGGAAGCAATTTGTCTCAAATTTGCAATACTCTTTTGTACATGAAGTTATATTAAACTGACTTAAGTCTAGACCATACTGATAAAAATCGTAGTATAGTAGGGTCTATGAACTGCATGTCTAAATATAGTTAATGAAGGCCAAGCCAAACCAAAGAATAAAGCGAGCACTGTGCAATTCAATGATATGTGGAACTATAGAAAAATCTACTGGGTTAAAGTTAGAGGAATAGAGTCAAGTCAAGCAAAACCCATGAGATCCAGCTCACTGCTATACCTGAAAGTAATCATCCACGTGCACTTCAGTGCTCTTTATATCCGATTCCAGAGTTTCTGGCGATAGCGGACTGCTGGCTTGCGAATCAGATACTTCAGTTTGTAGCCTCTCATAAGCGTGCTCCGCACTTCCGTCGCCGGTGCTGCTTGTCGTCGTGGTCGTAGTCAAATAGCACACAGATTCATAGTTGGGATCCGTTTCGCTGCCCGTCAAAGATTCATATTGTGAGGATAGCGGTGTCTGGCGCGAACTTATGGTACTCGTACTTGTTGTTCCAGTGGTTATAGAGCAACTATTATGCATGACGAGGGCCGAATTTAGTGAGCTGGGTGAGGTCAGCGCCAAATGGCTACTGGCACTGCCTGGTGTGGTAACCAGACTGGCTGGCAAATCCTGCACAGTCTCTGCTATTCGTGCATAATGATCTGTATCCGATTCCTGAGCTAGAGCGACGGTTGATTGGCTTAAATTGCCTGCTTTGGTTTCCAATATGCTAGCATAGTTATGATTTCCATCGGCATTAGGTATGGTACTATAGCCACCACTGCCATCAACTGCATCAGAGTCGGTTGCATTTGGCGGCCTCTTTTTCTCCAGCACCTTGGCATATCCATCATCGGAATGAGCTCTACTCTTAAGTACTTCATAGTTGGGATCATAATCTGATTTTTTGGCATCATCATCTGGATGGGCATGCAATTGCTCATAACCTGGATCATTATTGCTGATGCTGTTTCTCGGCGGGCTTACAATAGTCTCATAATGCTTCTCTTTAACAGTTATATTGGTTATAGTGTTGGCGCTTTGATTGGGATTGCTGGTTACCGTCTGTATATTTTTGTGCACTTGTGCGGCCACTGTAAAGAATGTGGGTTTAGATTATTTCAATATTCAAAATATGTTAGATAGTAAAAATAAATAGCTAGGGATGCAAACCATTCGGTTTGAGAGTAGGTTTTTGGGCGAGTCGATTCTTTTTAATTAATTTGATTAAATAGCAAAAATCTGTTAATTTGAGCAAAATATTTATATCAGAATAGAAGAGGTTGAGTGTAATCCCACAGCATTGGTCCAGTTAGTCAAGTTAATTTTATAATTTCAATTGAAAACCAAAATTTTACCATCGGTGTTCCAAGAGGTGGTTTGCATCCCTGAAAATAGCTAAAGCGAAGTCTTCTACTTTAAGCAAGGTATTTGATCTATATACTAACCAATGCTACTTCCAAATAAAAATGGACGAAGTGTAAATTTTCGATGTTTCAATTGCATAAACGCGTTAATTTCTCATTTTGGCAAAACTACATTCAGGCAAATTAGCAAAGGATAAATAAAAATTAAAGAGAGACACGAGGAGAGAGAGACAAGTGGTTGATTAGGATTAGAGAGCAGCAGGTCTAAGCTAGGAAAAAGCTTTGACAAGGTACTTTGAGTGTTTACCTGCTTCCTGTTGACGTTCTTTTTGCAGCATATTGGCTGCAAAACAATCTGATTTGCGATTCTCATGGCCTGCGCCGCCATCAGCCGGTATGGTCTCATAGCCATGGTCCTTGGCCGAGTAACTATTGCTTCGAACACGACTTTTGTCTGTGTTTACAGGAATTTTCTGCGCCTCCATTAGCAGGGCAGCAGCACTATCCAAGGGGCTAACGCCCAGCATTTCATGCTGTTGCTTGCGCGTCATTATGGGCGAATTGTTTTGAGAGGATGGCGAATTTCGCGAGAATTTGTGTTTCTTCATGACCTGTGGGGATTGTTTTGAATAAGCTGTTTTAATTTCTATACACTCCTCACCTTGGCATACATGCCCTCGATATCCTTGGAGGGGCTCAGGCTCTTGCTATGCTTGCGCTGCGGAGAAGCATCGTCCGTATCTACATCGTTGTGTTCACCAGCGCCAGCTTCAATTACGGATATAACTGAATTGCGTCCTGAGGCCAAGTTGGTGCTGCTTGTGGCGTGCAAATGATGTCCTCCTTGTCCTGCTTTTGGTGTGGGTGGCAACGGCGAATTAGCCTGACGTTTCTCTGGCTTTGGCGAGCCTAGATTGCAAACTGAGGAGCTATTATTGGACGACGATGATGCCTGCCGTGAATGCATTTGTGCACGCAAAGAGTCTACAG
The DNA here is from genome assembly GCA_035041775.1 of Chymomyza caudatula. Taxonomy (NCBI): domain Eukaryota; kingdom Metazoa; phylum Arthropoda; class Insecta; order Diptera; family Drosophilidae; genus Chymomyza; species Chymomyza caudatula. The sequence goes on along the minus strand of JAWNKW010000032.1, from coordinate 690,169 downwards.
GCGGTGGCGCAGGCCCCACATGCTCTGTATTCCCACTATTAGGACGATGCACTAGTCCACTAGCCGAATTATTATTCAACGAGAGCTGCACGCTGTTGGAGCTGCTGTTATGCGTGGAGCTTGGTGCTTGACTGGAGTTTTGCAAACTACTGTTGTTGATTTCAACAGCAACCACAATCGGATTTGGTTGCATAGGTTGAATTTGTGCGTATGTTTCGGAGCCACTTGTATAAATATCGGCGGCACTTGGTAGCTGGCGATTATTGGGATCTTCAATAGCAGCATAAGTTTCATCTAAGGAAAATGTTAAATAAGATTAAATAAGTTTTAAAGAAAACTTTATAATCGGCTAATACTACAACTTTTTTTTAATTTTGTTAAAAATTTATACTTTCTTCAGCGTTCAATTGATTATTATAAAATGCATATATTTTGTCTATTTTGCTCCGGATTTTTTCCAACATCCGATGTACTATGAATAAACTTACCGGAGTCGTCCGAGACGGTGGCATAATGTGAGTCATTGACATCTCGGGAATGTGTGGGGTTTCTGTTTGTAGGTTTGCTGCCTCCCGGTTGCTGCGCCAGTATATTGGCAATTGGCTCGCGGACGCTGATGCTAGTGTAACCCTCTATAAGGTCATACATAATATCAATCATAATATCTTTGTTAATATATACTTAATTAATTCGCTTACTGGACGAGTCTTGTGAGTCGCCACTAAAGTGCTGATTTGCAATAGGGGGTGTCATATACGGCAAATCTTGGCTTGCCGATATCATACCAGCAATGGCCGACGCTGCCGGTATTTCTACTTGCGGCTCTGCGGCATCATTTAAACGGTGTGCTGACCCATTACTATGTTGCGAGGCCCGCTGCATGCCATCCGTTCCATGTTGTGCACTGACCGTACTTGCTGTATTAGAGGTCACCGCTGCAGCTGCTGCCGATGTGGAGGGTGCATTTAGTTGTGCATAAGGATGCTCGGTTGCGCGGACTTTGGCATAGTCATGAGGCAAGCCCTTAACGCGCGAGTACGGCGAGCTAACATCATCAGCTTGGCTTATCGAGCTATGTTGCGATACGCTAGTCTGTTTCTTCAGGCTGGGTTGAGCTTGGTGAAGAGAAAGGCATAAACAATTAGACAACAAAATTAAATATGAATTTCTCAAACATTTGGATTAAACTTTTGGAAATATTAAAGAGGTTTGAAGCCTTAGTATTGAGAGTTAAAGAAATACAAATATTTCTTCGAACACCTATCATGGATCTTCTATGTATAATAAACCTTATCCAATTTTTTGGATTACTAGCTTAGCTTATGAAAGGCCAATGCGCAAAAAAACCAACAATACTTCAAGCACTGTCTTATAAATAATAACTCACAAAACTATTTTCAATCATAGTCAAATCGAAAAATGATTTGTTTTGATTTCTCGACAGGCTTGAACTTACGACTTTGGCTATGCCCATTCCGTGTATCGACGAGCTGTTTATCAGCCACGGTTTCGTAGAGCTCCGAGCCATTATCATTGCTCTCGGCAACTGGTATGTCGGGTAGGCTGCGATGCGCTGCTGTGCTTGAACTGCATTATTCATAAAAATGTAATTATATTAGTAAAACTGCAATTAAAGATAAACAAGAAATTGCACTTACCGCTTTTCTGAGTCAGCATTCGATACTGTAGATGCGTTTAGTTCTGCTTGTGACTCACTGTTGCGCACCAGGCTGTTGCTTGCTGCATTATTGCTGGTTACTACAATAACCTCGTCGGGATTCTTTAGCTTGACCATGCCCTCTAGTCCCAACAAATCATTACTGCGTAAAATTAAAATGTCTGTGATTTCATTTCTGCGCCTGCGCAGCCAACTGGAACTGCAGCGCCAAGTGCAGCAGCGGCACCAGCAAGCTGACGTCAACGCAGGCACAGACAGAGACTTTCACTCTTTCGTCCATGCCTTGCGGCCCACGATTTGTGGCTATTTAATTGTTTTTCTAGTTTACTTACTTTGGTGCTTTTCGGCGACAGCAAAAGGCACAGGCGCCCAACATAATGATCAGCGTTACGGTTATGTTCAGAGTGACCAGAAAGGGCAGCGCATAAGCGTTAACTTCCAAGCCGACCCCAACCATGCCCATTGCCTAGGCATATACTATTGATGCTCAGTATAAGCGATTCTTGAGCGCGGCTGCTTTCATCTGCTTAAGATATGTTACGAAACACATTGCACACAAGTGTATTTATTTAGAATAAATTAATTAATGCAATTAACATATTTTTTTGCTGCAGCAAATTGTGTTATTATTATTTACGATTTTTCGTTCTTCTTCACAGTTAATTGTCATTCAACGAAAATATGCACACGTTGGCAGCGCTGTAACTTAAAACCAGTGGCAACGCCAATTTTTTTTAATTGAATATTTTTATAATACAAATGCTTTATTAAATTTTAATTCTTTTTCTTTTTTATATAGTTATTTAATTCTTTTTTAGATGTTATTTAAATAATTATAGATAAAAAAAAGTTTTCTATAGAACTTTGTTTGATTTAATTTCATATGAGTGCACTTATTAACTAGTATAATTTTGGTATAAAAATGGATTACATTAAATCTGCACTAAGGCCTTGCCTTGATTTTATTTAATTGTATTTTCGCAATACACAAAATGTTGCCTAAAACTAATTTATTCATTTGGCACTTTCATGTCTTGTTACACAATGTTTTTAAAGTTCAGTGTGTTTAAAGATAGTTTTCTCAATCGTAGCCTGCAATTTTTCAACTTTGTAGGTTTGCTTCTTGAGTTGATCTTCCATATCATCAAAACGATTGCTCTTATCCATATGTTTCTCCTCCTAAATAAAAAGCAAATAAGATAATGAAATTAAAAGTAAAGCCAAAATTACTGAACGTACCTTGTATTTTTCTTTGTGGAGAGCATGCTCGGCATGTAAATGACGTAGTTTTAATAAACGGCTTTCAAAGTGATGAAGTTCCGTTTTTATAGACGCCAGTTCTTTTTCTGTAAAGTTATTAGCTTGTGCCACGCGCCATAAACCTTGCACCTTTGGCTCAATAAAGTCTTGGCTGTGCGGGCCAGATGACACCAAACGCTCCAAGCGATCATAATGATCCTTAATGCCGCTATGATGACTGCGTAGGGTATTTATGTCATTTTCATACTTCTTAACATTCTGCTCATGTGTTGTTATCTCATTTTCATTAGGATCATTGGAAATCAGATTGTAGTTGTCCAAATCTTCAGTATTAATGGCATCTATTTGAATTTCCGTTTAATATGTGATTGTTTTTATATAGTTCATTATAACTTACTTTCATGTTTATCAGTGTTTAATGAGCCGATGTTCTCCAACAAACTATAATATACATCCACCTTGTCTTGATGATGGTCGAATTCTTGTTTCAACGATTTCAATTCCTCTGGTGTGAAACCAGAGATTTCCGCTTTCTCCCACAACCTGTTTAGTTTCTTATCGTTAAAGAGACTCTTATTCTTATGGCGTTCCTCAGGATCATGGAATTTCTGTTGGAGAAGAAAATTTGTTTAAAAGTTTAAACTACTATACTATACAAATACTATAAAGTCTTTAGCGTCACAGACCAAATACATACATATATTGCATCAAAATGTTCGATTTTGTAGAAAATTGTAGTTTTGAATTAGCTCCCACTTAGTAGAGAAAAGTGAGACATATTCTATACTCTCACGCGGAGTATACAAGATATTTATATACAATTTTTACACAACGCGAAGCAGGGTATAACCAACAACTGCATTATTAGCTCAAAAATCAAGTTCTTTGGAGTTATGACATTCTTTTATTAAATGAGCGATATGTAGGTCCCATAGAAACTATTACGTGTTTTTAAGACTTACCTTGAACGGCTTGGTCTTTTCTACATCTTCAGTATCATCAAAGTGTTCTAGCAAGTCATAGCTGCTCATTATGCCAATAAGCTTGCGCCGCAACTCGTTTTCTTTCAGGCCATCCTTGTCTTTATGCTGAGAGTTCAATTGTTTCCAAGCAATTTCCTCTTTATCGTGTATTTTCAATTCCATGTAAAGTGACTTAAGCTTTGGCTCTGATAAGCGCTGCAAGCAGTAATACAAGTGTAGGCCTCTGCATATTGAACTGATTTACTTAAAGTTATACTTACGTTTTGCGCCTTGGACCACACAAGGTTCAACTTAGCCATTCTAAATGGCCGCTGAAGATTCTTGAAATCCACATCATACTTTTCCTCGACAACTTGCTTGAAATGCGGGCTGTTTGCTTCACGGCTGTATTTTTTGCTATCTTTCTTATCTGCATGTGCAATTTGTGTTACAATTAATATAGCAATTAATGTCAAATGCCACGTTGACTGCATTTTTCTATTTTTACAGTAATTTAATAATTCGGCTTTTACAGGTTGCTTGCCGCACTGTTCTGCTTCTTGGTAGTGACATTCACCTTCATGAATCTCGATAAGCGATTAATTTCACTGGCAAATATCGCTCATTCCGCATTCCATATTTTGTTTTAATATCGTCTGCAAACAAACTGCATTATGCCAAAAAATCAGGGTGCTCACCGCAATAATAATGCTCCACGTAAGCGCCAAATCCAGCTGGACGAGCAGAATCCTATTGTAAAGGCTTTTCGCAGCTATGCCAGCGAATTGGACAACAAACATGATCGTCACGAGCGCATTGTGAAACTAAGCCGTGACATTACCATTGAGTCCAAACGAATTATATTTCTATTACATTCCATTGATCCACGGAAACAAAACAAAGCGAAGGTGCTGGAAGAGGCGCAGCAACGTTTGACCAAACTCATTGATTCTAACTTTCGCGCTGTGGCAGTAGAGTTGCGCGGCCAGGATGTCTACCAATTTCGCAGCGCATACTCACCAGGACTACAGGAGTTTATAGAAGCATATACTTATATGGAGTATTTGTGTCATGAGGACAGCAAAGAGTTTCCGAAAGCAGTGTCTGATTGGGAAAAACTGCAAGCCATCATGCAATATGAGGATAGCGGCAAGAGCAATAAAGAGGAGGCTCTTCAAGAAAATATAAATGAAACTGTGAAAGAGCTGCAGTTGCAGGAAAGCGACAACACCACACCTACACAAAAGTTTCAATTTTTTGTGGATCCCACTGAGTATATTTTGGGTGTATCGGATCTAACAGGCGAACTTATGCGGCGCTGCATCAATTCCCTGGGCAGCGGCGATACGGATACCTGCATGGAGACTTGCAAGGCACTGCAGCATTTCTATACAGGGTGCGATTAAAAATTTATTTGTCCTAAAGATTATTTTTTAAAGAAAAATTTTAACTTACCTTCCTACAGATATATCAGCTTGAATTGCCAGCGAGCACGCGAACTTTGGCGCAAAATTAACACAATGAAGCAAAGCGTTTTGAAGGCAGAAAACGTCTGCTACAATGTAAAAGTGCGTGGTGGTGAAGCAGCCAAATGGGGAGCTGTTTTTGACCAAAAGCGAGGCGATGAAATTGATGAAGGCTACTATTAATTGTCATATAAATCAACAATACTTTATTTGCATATACATATACGACAATATACATTAAACTACATTCGAATATTTATAATTAATCATAGTCCCCGCAATTAACCCGCTGACTATCAAACTCTAGCTCATCCTCTGCGTCATCATCGTCAGTATCCGCTCCAGGATTGTAGTCTGCATCCGAGTCGCCCGAAAATGGATTCTCCTCTGCTTCAGAATCTGCGCTATTAGCCAAGTTGCTATTTCTCTTCGATGCACGGCGTTGACGCAAACGTTTGCTTATATTCTGCGAGGAGTTAACTAAAATTGTCTTTTAATCTTATATTGAACATTTCATCCTTTGCTTACAATCTGGTGGATGGGAATAACATTGGAAATGCAATGGATTGCGGCGATAACAATTGTTGCCAAAAGGGCAATCAGGTGTCCCCAAGGGGGGAGCTGGATAGTCGGGACGCCTGTAATCAGAGTCGCCAGGATGGGCCTCAGCAGTCCGATGTGCTGGATTCACTCTGAAAATAAAATGGAAGCAATTAAAAAATAAAGTCACCGTGGCAAGGGTTGGAATTACCTATAACACCTCACTCCAAAGCGACAAGAAGGTCTAAGAGAGCTAGACGATACGCTGGAATCCGGCGGTGAATGACCAGTAGATGTATGCACTGGGGCTCTGTTAGAAGGATTTTTGATAACAACAGCAACACTTTGCAAGCTATCGGGGGGCTCCGCTTTTACAACAGTCTGTGGCACTGGATTGTTAGTACTGCTAGAGTCTATGTGCTCTTTTTTAATACCAAGAGGCAAACCGCTAGATCCACTGGCAACTGCTTCTATTTTAGCAGTCGTTGCATCCTCTTCATTTGGCTCAGCCTTAATGGCAACAGTCGCTACTATAGGAATAGAATTTTTACATGCCTCATTATCTATAGGCTCTGTTTTGACCGTGGCCATTTGCTGGACGCCATTATTGGTGTTGCAACCTCCGGCAACATGTTCATCGTCCACTGATTTTCTGCGTTTACTGCTATTGTCCGAATTATTTTCAACATCAGCTATACCGCAAGTTTCGGTACATTGGAAAATCTTTCTTTTACCTGATGCCGCAGTGCCAATATAGTCATTTATACTAACGGCTTCATTGCAATTCATATCATTTGTGACAGGATCACTGCAGCCAGCATCAACTTCAGATACTATTTTTAAATTATTTGTGCCCATTTTATTGGGGTATTCGAATAATTTTAAATTGGGTCTCCAAGATATTTCACAACGAATAACAACGATAGCGTCACAGCACTATAATTCCGATTCTTAACTACAAAATCGATTCTAGGTTTAAATATATGGTTATCGGTCATCAAAAGTAGCAAAATAAACAAACTACAAATTAAAATTATACTATTAATGTCTTAGGTGTGTTAATGCATAGGATAAGATTCACGATTTCTTTTCCCTATCTTTAATTGCCAAGTCCTGCAATAGCTTGGTCATTGCAAACTTAACCTCTTGGGCCTTCTCCGGCGTCATGCGCTCCAGAATGGAATCCCAATAGAGAAATGCCTCATAATTCTTTAAAGGTAACTGAATAGGCTCCGCAGACGAAGGTTGTCTAGATATTAACTGCTCTTGATTGATTAAATATTGCTTAATCATTGAAGTCAGCTTCCCGGCACCCTTGTGCTGGTTTTGCTCCTGCGTTTTGATACGTTTTCTCTCGGGAGAGTTGCTGGACGAATCACTAAGCGAACCTTCAATTGTGGTTGGCTCGATTTTAATGTCTGTCAGAGGATCGTCGCTGTCACTCTGTTCGATTTTGTTGGCACTTCGATCATATCCCCTAGAAAAGCTGTGAGAATTTTGTTTAGCAGCATCTTCGCTTTCGTCATTATCATCATGTATTGGTTCTGATTTGACGACAATTATTTGATCCTCATTTCTTCTATCCATATTTTTAGACCTTTGAGTGTAATTTACTTTGAAAGTTTAAAATATTTAGCTTAATTTAGCTGATAAATACGAAAACAATTATAGTAAAATGATAAAACGATAATCAAATTGCAGTCCTAAGATTTCGATTTTTAGCTATTGGATTGGTTTTAACTTAAAAACGCGACTATCGGTCATCAAGAAGTAGAATATAAAGTGGTCGTAAAATTGAGAAACAGAAAGAATGAAACAAACGTACTTGTATGCACGTTGACTCAACTTTTTTTTAATTGACAAGGAATCCAATCTATCCAAGCTAGCATAGATCCAAACTCAAGTTTATTGCAATTAAAGATCCATTCCAATCAAATAATGGTTAAATTTAAAATCCAGTCACGTATCAAAATGTTTGTATCGATATAAAATATCGATAGATGGCAGCACATCCAATTGTTCATTTGGTATCACTAAAATTGCGAAGTCGTACATTTATAATGCAATTAAATTGCGTTGTTTTATCTAATATAGACCATAACAACAAATTGGAAAATATTTAAGAGAGTGAATTAAAATCAGTTCACAAGTATGTACAATTTTTCTTTATATTTCACAATTGCCAATACTGAGTGACGCTATTAGTTGCCCGCGCATTCGATGTAGTGCCAATATATATATATGTATATATATATCGCACGCATTTAACTTGGATGGCACAACTCAAAATTGTTTTCTTCACATATCTGTCAGCACAAAAACAATTTTTGGATATATTTTCTGCTTATTTTTTATACTTTAGAATGCCAAAGACTTTAAATATTCGTAAGAAGGCACCATTGCCAACATCTTCAGATTCTGACAATGATGAGCCTCAACCAAAAAAATCAAAAAATCAACACCTCAAATCAGAAAAAAAATTGGCAAATGGATCTGTTCGTCCTATACTACCGGAAGAATTAGCAAACTCATTTGGCTTGGAGAAGGTGTGTTGCAAAAAAAATTAAATTAAACTTGCATACTTATAAACAAATCAATTTCAGCCGCTATCACTTACAATTGATCCCACAAAACGATGCGGAAAAGTTGCATCTATAAGATTACAGAATTTTATGTGTCATGAGCATTTATTTATCGAGTTTGGGCGTAATATAAATTTTCTTGTTGGCTCAAATGGCAGCGGCAAAAGTGCAGTTTTAACAGCGCTTACTTTGGGTTTAGCAGGAACTGCACGGTCCACAAATCGAGCATCCACCATACAGAGTAAGTTTTAACAAGAACACGCATATTTATAATGACTAATTTTTATTGTCTTATATTAAAGAGCTTATTAAGAATGGCGAGACAAGTGCCACAATTGAAATAACATTACACAACGATGGAAGGCGTCCATTCAATTACGAACAGTATGGACCACGAATTACAATTGAACGTCAAATACGCGCGTCCTCGTCATCTTATGCACTTAAAAATGCGAGAGGCGAAGTTGTTTCCAGAAAATTGGATGACGTACGGCGGTTGATTATGTTTTTTTCAATATATGCAGATAACCCTGTTTTTGTACTTAATCAAGATGCAGCTCGTCAATTTCTTAAAGAGTAAGTTTCCTGACGTTTCTATCTACCAACTTTATAATTATCTTTTAGATATTTAAACAAAAATTTTAAATATTTACCTAAAAATTGGAGAGTTGTAAACAAAATTTGTAAAATGCAAAATACCGGCCTTCTATTTTATTAATTATCGAAAATTTGAAAATCTGAGACTGAAAATTATACAATCTTAAAAAGCGAACACGCACACAACGAAACAACTAGGCACACCGATAGCACACATATACACAAAGTAGGCACACCGATAGCACACACTTACAAATGCTAGGCACACTGACAGCACACATTTACACAGAGGTCTATCCAGTAAATAAACCTTAGGCGAAGCGCTTGGGTGAGATGACCCAGATGAAACCAGAAATACAAACCAGCTTCGAAGTAACCAACAAATAAAAACATTATTTTTAATTTAGCTTTGCAACAATTAAAAGCTTCTCTTAATATTATACATTCGAAAGGAACTCTGTCTGTCTATTACCTTTTCACTCCTAAGGCCCTAAAACTTTTTTTTTTTTTTCCTTTTTGTGTAGTGTTAGATAGGACCTTGGAAAAAAATTGGACCCTTCTTTGTGGCAATATCCCCCAATATACCCCTTACTCCGTGACAGAATTTAACGGCTACAACCCACACCATAAAAGATTTCGAATTAAAACTTTGCACACTGTTACTGTTCAGGTGGGCTGTAAAAATTATCAAGAAAAAATTTGATTTTGGTGGACTGAAAAGAGTAAAACTAACATACATAAAATGACACAAGTCTTAAAGCCTACTTTTATTTTTCCCAAAACTGCACAGAGTCTGGTAACACCAACTAATAGGAACGGGAAAAAGAATTTGATCTATCTCGAATGCGGCACGGGGGTCGGTAAGCGTAGCGAGCAGGGGGAGGATCCCCCTAATATTTTTTAATTTTCGGCACTCTCATAGTTTATCTGTTCAGTTGACGTAGTTATTTTTCCCCAATATATTTTTAAATGTATTTTTTGTGTTACAGTTTGGAACCATCGTCGAATTATGATTTGATAATGAAGGCTGCATACCTAGAGCGTTCCGATGACTTTTTGTCACATGTCGTAAAAGCACGCGTTAGTTTAAAAAATGATCTAAAAGTAATTGAAGAAGTAAGTGAATAACTTAACTTTAAAATCAATTCGTTTTATTGTTACTATTAAATATTTTAGAAAGTGCGTATGTGTGCCCAGACCTGTAAAGAAGAGGAGAGGAAACTGCAAATGTTGGAGAACGAGAATAGTGTGCAGGTACCAAGCAATTTTGAATTTATTTGTTTAACATATAAACCTAACTATGTATTATTTAAGTTGAAATTGGAAAACGCTGTAGCACAGCTAGCTTGGCTGGAAGTCAAACGGGCGGACGATAATTTAAGAGCTTTATTCGAAACTATAAAAGATTTAGAGTCGCGTAAAACGGACTTTTTAAAAAAAACAGAAAAAGATTCCGTTCGCGAATCACTCACACAAAAAATAAGGTATGTTTCCATTTATCCGTTTGCACCAGTTACGAAAGTATTAAAAAAAAAAAAATAATGAACAATTGAAACAATGAAAACAGCTTGATAATAACAATCAACACATATTTTCAATGCGCTCTCAAGCTCGAGCTATGTCAACTCGGGTTCGCTCTGAGCCGAACCCTTTTTATACCCTGTACACAAATGTAAAGAATTTTTACAAAAATTCAAATTTACATATTTTTGGCTTTTGATGTATTTTTCCGATTTCGATCATTTTTGGAACATACATGCACATAAACACGAAGCACACCACTTTGGAGATGATAGATTGAACGGAGCGGCTGTAAACCGCAAAAATATGTCACAGGGGAAGGGGGCAAGATACCGGCGTGACTCGACAAACTTCATCTTTTCGCTGTAAATGCGCATCTTTTAGTAAATTTTTGTGCTTACCTTTTATAGTGTCTGATATCTTGACATTCATACGAAAGGACAGACGGCTTGACTATTGCTCCTGACCATTTTTGCCTATGGAACATATGGTCTACCACGCCTCCTTCTGTCTGTTATATACATTGCAAAAATCTATAATACCCTTTTACACTTTGTGCACAGGGTATAATCATAAAATTGTGTCAAATATCGTGTGAGCGTAAAATAATTGAATTAAGAATACTGAATTTCTTAACCAATTCAGAGCAGAAATCGAAGTGATATTTATTTAATATTTATTATATTTTAAACATTTGAATTACAGTCAATTTGAAGAACTGAAGAAGAATGCGCACAAAAAGTTCAATGAGCAAGAAAATAAAGTCAAGGAATTTGGGCGTAGCTTAGCTTTAAGCAAACAACAAAAGAATACTATAGACCTCAATGTGGGTAATTTAAAACGTCGCCTTAAAGAAGAAGAACACAATCTTGTTGAGTGCCAAAAGCAAATGGACAATTACAATGCAGATACGGCGCATCAGAAACAATCTCACGAGGCAAAGGCGCGTACCTTAAAGGATAACCAATTAAGAATAGCTCATAATAATGAAATTATCAATAACGCTAGAGAAGAAATCCCAAAAATAAGAAATATCATTGACGAAGTAAGCGTAAACAGAGATCACGAACGAAATCAGCATTTGAAAATTGAAAAATGTATTAGTAAGTACAAATTTTTATATGTATTTTTACCGGTTCTTATTAATTTTATTACAGAAACTCTAACAACAGAAATAAGCGCTTTACAGCGCAACAAGCACATTCAAGAATCCGTTTATGGGTCTGATGTGTTGGCAATTGTTGCTCAAATACGTGCTAAGTTTAGTGGAGTTGATAAGGCCCAAATGGCTCGTGGACCGATAGGCAAATATATAACCGTACCAGATCAAAAATACCGGAACCTTGTGGAGCATGTATTTGGACATAGCTTGGACTCCTTTATTGTTTGTTCAGATAAAGATTTGAAGGAATTGAGATCTATAGTCCAAAGGGAATCAAAAGATTCACGTATGCCATCGATAGTAAAAAGCACATATACATCTAAGGTATACGATGTTTCTCAGCATAAAGTTAAGGCCCCACCAAATACGGTTGTATTTATGGACCTATTTAAATGTGATGATCCCATGGTTATGAATTATTTAATTGACGTATTTAGAGTAGAGACGATATTAATAACAGAATCCAGGGAGATTGCAGAGTCTCTAACGTCAAACATGGAAAATGTGCCACCAAATATGTCGCGGGTGATAGTGCCTCAATTTGAGCTTGAATACTACCCAGAGCCTCATTATTCCATGTATTCGATGAAAATCAGGGAAGCCCGGTTGATTCAGGTTGATTTTGATCGACGCTTTATTCATCTTCAGAATGAGCTGGCCAATCAGGAACAATATCGCGAGCAATCTTTAAAAATGTACAATGAATACAAAATAAAACTTGCCGAGCTTACGCACAACTTAACAAATATAAAATCGCGTTCTGCCAAATGTATTGCGGAAAATCATGAAATGGAACTGAAAAATTTTGAACTTGAAAACTATAATTGCCATGAGCTGCCTGCTCATGAAGTGTTGGTAAGTGGCCCTATAAACAAAACGAAACTATTGCAAAATAAAATACACATTATTATTTTAGCAAAAACACTGCGACGACTTACAATGTGAAATTACAGCCATAAATCAAAAGCTAGAAGCTCTAATGCAACAAACCCGTGATTTAGATGAGAACGAAACTCGCTCAACAGCAGAGCAGCTGAACGAACAAAGAGGCCTAAATAAAATACAAAATGAGATAGCCGAAATTGAGAAACAGTCAAATGAAGTTCAGTCACAGTTACGTAACCTAGATGCAAATTTTGATAAATACAAGCACCAGTTAAAAATAACCGAAGAGCTGCTAAAACAACAATATGAACAAAAACAAGTGTTGGAAGAACAGCTTAAAGCAGTAACTGCACTCGCGAAAAAAAAAGGCGAACCTGCTAAAGAGCTTGATAGTGAAGAGGTCATTTCAGAAAATATAAGACGCTATAATGCTCAAATAAAACAATTTAAATCATTAAACTATACGCGGGAAGATGTCACTATAAAATTAAATAATGCGCGCACCATTTTACATCATGAGGAGGAAAGATATAAAAATGCAGAGAATATTTTCAATAGCCTGCGCTTAGTGTTCCACTCCCGTTCGCAAATGTATGCAAATTTACGCAGCCATTGCTTTATATTATTAGAGTGTTACCTACAAGTAAGTAGCAGATATAATATTTTTATATGTATATAAGGAACTCAATCCACAATTGTTAGGTTTTAGTTAGCGATTGACATCAGTAACCGTGAAGTTTACATGCATTAACACAATGTAACTGATATTTGATCAAAATCTAAATGGTCGTAACAGAAATCGATTTACTTTCGGTTTGATCCTTATATTTCTATCCTATTTATTAAAACATCTGCGTTCAATACGAATTTTCAGGCTGCGTTAAAAGTTCGAGGCTTTACAGCTCAATGTAATGTTTGCCATGCAACGAAAACTTGCGAGATTAAGGTCACACCGCCAGGTGGTAATAAAACATATAACACAAAAACTTTGTCCGGTGGCGAGCGATCTTTTGTCACAATATCACTACTTAAAGGACTGTGGCGTATATCAGATCATCCATTCCACTTTTTAGATGAATACGATGTTTTTACAGTAAGTCAGATAATCATTGCATAGAAAAGTTGTATTTTAATTTAAAATTTTATTCATGAACAGGATGAAGTAAACAGAACACACATTAACAATATGCTAATATTGGAGGGCGAGCATTTTCGCAATAAACAGTATTGCTTCCTTACACCACAGGACACAAAGGTGCAAGCAAGTCCACTTGTTGTGGTGCACAAGTAAGAAAAAACGTTAATATATTGATATAATTTTATTAACGATTGTCGTTTTAGGTTGGAAGCGCCTAAACGCAACTGAGTTTTTGCTTGGAATTTACGGGAAGAGAAGTACAAAAGAACCACACGCAGTGGAAATAGAGTTGGAAGGTTACTTACTTTCGTATGTTGTTTGACACAATAAAATATACATGTTTACAAAATTGGGGGAAAGGTGAACCAGTTATTTTTATTATCTTTTAACTTATATAATAAGTATGTAAAAGCAAAATTTTTAAGTCAATACAACAATATAAAAAAATGTAGTACAAATGTTCAAATATTTAAAAATGTACTTTAAATACACTACTTATTAAAGAACATCACTATTTATTCTTTCATTCCATGGCAAAGTTCCAAAATTATTTGGTCAATGCATACTTAAGCTCATCAGGTTTTTACGGAGACAAGTGCTTCAGATTGCAATCCCTATAAGGAATTACACCGTTGTTTCAGTCAGAAATTTTGATTGTTTGTATTTTAAATTGATAGCAACATTCAGAATTTTAACAAGTGTTTATCAATTCTATCGGTAAGAAACTTGCTATAGAAAGTTAATTGTGGATATTAAAAGGACAAATAGATGTTGCGCTATCTAGTGGTGCGCATAGCAACAGCCTTCTTTAAACACATATGCTCATATCTGTACAGTGCTAACAAATCACACTCGGAGCACGTGTAAAATTCTTTTAAGTTGGGACACTCAAACTCTACGCACAACCCTGTTCAAGTCGTGCGCATTAAATCTGTGGTCATATGGAAGAGTAGCTTAAATCGACATAAGAATATGTTGAGGCTTTGCGATCTAGAGCCTTATAGAAGTCATTACAAGTCACCGTTCCATTTTTAAGTTTGTAAAATCAGAAATGTACAAGTTTTAAAAGAGAAATGGTGACTTGAATTCACATCTATAAAGCTCCAGAACGCAATAACTCAACATTTCCTTATGTCGACTTAAGCTACTCTTCCATATGACTACAGAAATGTTAAAAATGTTACCCAACTAACAGACAAATTTAGCCGAGCTTTACAAGGAACTCTTTTTTTTATACCCTGCGCTTAAAGTTTTAAATGCAGAAAATATAGATACTATTCTTATATAGTATATATAAATATACCATGTATTTAGTGTTTCTGATCGTTTTGCATTTCTATAATTGCCAACAATTTCTCCTGATTAGTAGCAATTTTCAGTACTTTTATCGAGTGTGCTGTTTCGCTGGTTATTCTGGTTGATTCCTCCATAACGCTTTTCTGCTTGCTGCTTCTGTCTATTTTTTGTTTTTTTTTTTTAATATCTCGCAAAACGATCCTAGTCATCAGTTTCGAACAGTGAACCTAACCTGGTTGTAGTTGGTGAAGCGCATTCTACACCGTTGCTCGATGCGCCTGTAGGGGAAAACACTGTTGGTTGATTGTATTAGATAACTGGTTTGAGATGAAGGTAACCTAATACTAACTAATGCTTTATTGCCTTCGATGTAGAGAATATTTCATCTACTTTCTTGTAATGTATCCACGTAGACGGCGAGTCACTCGATGGTCCAATTACACATTTTTCATGTCTGAGGAGAAATAACACGACTGTTTTATACATACCAATAGTTAACCAACAGATACATACGTATATTTCCGTTTTAATATTTCTATTTTTTTTTCTATTGTTGTGACGACGAATCCATGTGTTTCCAATTCAGCAGCCGTTTCTCCAACTCCCTGATCTATGTCTTTCTTTTTTTTTTACCGGTCTCCACTAAAAACAATTCCATGAATATAAAATTGCGCTTATTATATCTTTTGAAGCACACATTACCTTGATTGCGGCTTGAAACGTTTTTCATCGGGAAAGTCGTTGATCGAATCACTTAGATCAATTGGCGAATGCTCAATTGTGGTTGGTTCGACTTTGATGTCCATCAGTGGGTAGTCATTGTCGTTCTGTTCTGTGTTGTTTGCAAGGTAGCGAGGGGTTGGACTACCCATTGCTTCAATTTCCTCATCGTTATGTAGTGGCTCTAACTTGACGACAATTGTTGGATCTGTTAGCTCGTTTTGCTCCTGCAACTTGAAATGTTCTCCGTTTCCTGTTTGGTTAGCAATGATACAAGTGAATATAATTCCATCATTATTAAAGATATTTAAAGTAATTCGACTGGTAAATGCGAATATAATTATACTAGTGCCAAAATACATTATGCTATATTAATACGATACTAGGGGTCGCCCCGCAGTCGGATTGCAAACTAAAATCCATACCTTTTTTAATTCAAAATCATTGACTTTTAATTAATTAATTAACAAAAGATCCACAAATATTAACTGACAGACATATATGATATATTTCGTATTCCCCACATAGAGGGTAAGGGTCATCAGAAGCTGAACCAAATTGACCACTTAAGCGGAAATTAAAAAGTGACTTTTGCAAATGAACAGAAAAATTTTAAATATTGGATTTAGTTGGAATAATATAGTAACATTAAAAAACACCAGATCGAAGTCTTTGCAGTTTATCCATCAAACTTTTTTTTCAAGTTGTAATTTCCAGACGCAACCTATTATCAATATCAATAAATAGTTCTGATATAATCATTCAAACCATAATATTGTTATATAACATCACATTACTTCTTTAATTAGTTTGAATATTTTTTAAATAATTTAAACTACCTATTTCGACAATCCACTGTAAAAATTACTTTTGGGAAATGTAAACTAAATACATTTTGCATAGCTAACCGATAACTGGTAATTTGCAATTTCTCTTTGATTTGAATTTAAATTATTTGAATGCATAAAGAATGAATAATTCAATAATGTGACGTACATTTTGGGGAATGAGAAATAAAATAGTTTTAGGTATTAATGGAAATGTTTTAGAAAAGGAAATATTTCTTTCAAGAGTGCTGGTTCACCATTATTCGAAGTGAAAATTACAGCAACAACAGTTGTAATTGCATCAATAAATCAAATGCCTAATTCTTTATCACCTTTAATGAGCAATTAGTAACATCAACTGAACATACTTCAGGCATAGTTTTGAATGATCTAACAAATGCATTAATTCGACTTTATTCAAAATTTCTATGTCTCACACTATGATAGAAATAAGCATGAATTTTATAATGAGAAATTCCCCGATCATTATGCGAATCAATTTTAGGTTCGGAATCAACTATAGCAAACACTCCATTGTAAGAACGGATATTTTCAAAAAAATTTAGATTGCACACTATCAAAATTGTCACATAATGATCTAAAAAATTCATTGAGCAATGGTTCGCAATTAATTTTTCTTTTATGACAACAGAATGAAATTTTTTTTTTCATTTGAAGTGATTTCTGATTTGAAATGTTTATACCCTGTACATAAAGTGTAAAAGGGTATTATAGATTTGTGCAATGTATGTTGTTCGGAGCAGAACCCTGCGCCCATATTGGAGCCCGAACTGCGGCCTAGTTAAAAGCTTTGCTTCAACCTAATTCAAATTGTTCTTATTTGCACTCAATATTAATATGTATATGTTTATCTGAGCTTTATGCAGCGCTCACGCTGATGCCTAGCTTACGCTTGGCTCGTTGCTAAAATGTTACAGCACTGCAGCTCCGATCAGCTACGAATAAAGTTGATTTAAATTCGAACGCGCATTTTTTAATTATCGACCCAGGGGGTGCAAACCAGCATCTCCTCGTAAGATTGGTGACCCCGACGTGATCGGAGTTGTCAGTCGATTCGCATTATTATATATCTTTATAATAAATCTCGGTATTTTTGAGCACATTTCCGTGTCAATTTAACAAAAATACACAAACAATTCACATTACACTCGCAATTCACAATACAAACATACATACATACAAGTTACATAATTTTGTGCAAGTGAAATACATAAGTGCAGTACATAGTTGACTTCTACTTGACATTCGTTCAATCGGCTGATCTACATAAGCTTGAATAACTTTGCCGTTCATTACAAATATACATAAAGCTAGCGGTGCGCATGCGCATAGTTATTGTAAAGCTCGCTATCTTATATTCTTCAGCAGTGCTAGTTGCAAAGTACAGTGGACACATTTTATGATGACCGAGGAATCGCTTTCTAGGGTATCTTCGGGCCCAAGTGATATTGAATTTTACAAAGCCAAGGGCAATTCTATCATACGGCAACTAAACGCAACTAATCAATTCCTATCGCAAAGGGAGCTATCTAATTTTGATGAAATCGAGCTGCAGGTGCGCATAGAGTTGCTTGAGCGCATGAGCTCTGATTTCTATGGCGCACAGTCAAGCCTCGAAAAACTCGACCTTAGCGAGATGGATAGTGATACGCGGCAAACGTTTACCAAGTCGTACGTTGAAATAAAAACAAAGTTAAGCAGAGCTCTTGACATTCAGTTGAAGGCCACACATGCAAACTCTACCGCTGTTCCTTATGATTCAACTGCAACTTTTTGCCCAACACGTAAATCACGGCTGCCGGATCTACAATTACCTCGTTTTAGCGGCAACTACATGGATTGGCCTGATTTTTACGCAATGTTCACTACCGTCGTAGACAAGGATTTTGAGCTGAGTAAGACGGAAAAGTTCCAGCACCTTCGTGCCTCTTTGGACGGCTCTGCACTGGACACTGTGCGCTCACTTGAACCCACGGATGAAAATTACGATAAGGCTCTGATGTTATTAGTTAATCGCTTTGACAATAAATTGCTACATTTTCAGGCTCATATCAAGGCAATTTTCAGGCTTCAAGGTGTTGAGAAGGGCTCTGCATGCAGTTTGCGCGAGTTAAGCGACAAAATCAACTCGCATCTACGCGCTTTACAAACATTGGCTACATCAGAGCAACTACTTGATGGCATGTTGATCTACCTCGTCGCTCAAAAGCTGGATCAAAAGACACAGGAAAAATGGGAAGAAGATTTGCCAACATCGAAGCTGCCATCTTGGTCAACCATGTCAACGTTCTTGGAGAAAAGATGCCGCATGCTGGAGAACCTGGAGAGCGCTATGGTAACTCATACACCTAGCCATCAGGTGGGCAAAAACTCAAACAAAAATAATCGCAACACACTCATTGCATCAACTAATCACACTCATCATTCATTATGTACGTTTTGTGACGCTAAAAATCATTATATTTGGAAATGCTCTCGCTTTTTGAATCTTGTGCCTAGCTTGCGCATCAAAGAGATCAAAAATATGCACATATGTCTAAATTGCCTTCGTAAAGGCCATACTGTGCAGCAATGCAGGTCAGGGCATTGCAAACATTGTTCAGCAAAGCACCATACACTTCTTCACATATCTTCAATTGCAACAGCACTTGAACCACAATTATCAGCTGACACAAGCCCACAGCCAAGCTCGTCTACCCTAGTTTCAAGCTTAGCGCCTCAACTCACACCTAAAGCCTCGAAATGTATGCAAAATGACTACGTCCTACTCGCAACTGCCATCATTTTCGTCAGGAGTCGTTCTGGTGCGCTCATCCCATGCCGTGCCATTCTCGATTCCGCATCGCAAATCAACTTCATTACAACACGACTTGTCAACCAGCTGCATTTAAAGTCTCATCATTCGCAAATTTCAATATCAGGCATTGGAGAATCGTCTTTATTCTCTGAAGGTGCCGTCGACATTTTTGTCCAATCTCAAGACGCAAGCTACAGCGCGTCATTTACTGCGGTCGTAACCGAAACAATTACTGACCATCAACCACACTACGATTTAAGTCCCGCAAATTGGAACATTCCAAAAAATCTCAAGCTTGCTGATCCACTATTTCACAAATCACAACGTATCGATGTATTAATTGGCGCTGCTCTATTTTATGATTTACTTTGCATTGGACAGATTCGCATTGCTGACAATCTACCAAGGCTTCAAAAAACCAAACTTGGTTGGATTGTCTCTGGAACCCTTTCAAATGCTAAAGCAAATCACTCAGTTTTGGCTGCTCTAGTCAAAGAGCCCTACCAGGAAGCAAACAATGAGTCCCTCGATAATCTTATAAAACGCTTTTGGGAAATCGAAAATTGTTTCGATACACTCCATAATATTTCTGACGAGGATGCAATCTGTGAACAGCTGTTCATGAAAAACTATACTCGTCTTCAGTCTGGCCAATACTCAGTACGTTTACCAGCCAAAAACTCATTCACTTCACTTGGCGACTCATACAATTGCGCACTTAGAAGATTTAAGAACTTAGAGCGAAAACTGGAAAACAATTTACCTCTTAAGTCTCAGTATGCTGCGTTTTTGAAGGAATACATCGATTTAGGGCACATGTCACTGGCCAAAACAACAGAAGATTTACCAAAATATTACCTACCTCATCATTGCGTACATAAGCTTGACAGTACTAGCACAAAACTGCGTGTAGTTTTTGATGGATCTGCCAAAACCTCATCTGGTCTGTCTTTGAACGATATTCTGCTAGCTGGGCCAACCATACAGCCAAAACTATTCAATACGTTGCTACGTTTTCGATTTTTTAAGGTTGCCCTCTGCGGCGATATATGCAAAATGTATCGCTGCGTTCGCGTATCGCATCCAGATGAGTATCTGCAATGTATTCTCTGGCGCAATAGCCCTGCAGATGATATCAAAGCATATAAACTGGATACCGTGACTTATGGAACAAAGCCAGCCGCATTTTTGGCAATTCGTGCCATGCAACAACTTTCTTTCGATGAAGAAGCTTCGTTCCCACTGGGCGCAAAAGTTATTCGTACAGACTTTTACGTTGACGACCTCATTTCAGGAGGCGAATCAGTCGACGAAGTAAAGGAGATTTTACGTCAAGTAAAGGGGCTACTACTTAGAGGCCATTTTCCTATTCGTAAATGGTGTTCAAATGAGCCAGCAGCTATAGAGGATGAACCTTTATCCGATCGAGAAACACTCCTAAGATTTCATGATGGAACTGACGTAGCGAAAGCACTTGGCCTTGTTTGGAATCCTATTTCTGACAACTTCCTTTTCAACTTTACTAAAATCATATCTGAGGGTCCTGTAACTAAGCGCTCAATTCTCTCAACTATCGCGAGGTTCTACGATCCGCTAGGCCTGATATCGCCCATCATAACCAAGTCAAAAATATTTATGCAAATATTGTGGAAGGAGAAAGTCAATTGGGATGAAAGTTTGCCACAGTCTTTGCATGCTACATGGTGTGACCTCGTATCTCAACTTTCGTTGGTTAGTAATCTCAAGTTTCCTCGTTTCGCCTTGCAAAGCCCAGCAACTTGGCAAGTACATGCCTTTTGCGATGCAAGTTTATCAGCATTCGGAGCTTGCGTATACGTACGATCGGAATTTAATGGAGGCATTACATCACATCTGCTGTGCTCAAAATCAAGGGTAGCTCCTCTGAAAACGCTTACAATTCCTAAGCTTGAGCTATCTGCTGCGCTGTTGCTAGCTGAATTAGTGTCAAATATATCGCAAAGTATACAATTTCCATGTGAATTTCACTGTTGGTCTGATTCTACAATTGCTCTTTCTTGGATACATGAATCACCTTCAGAGTTTAAAGTATTTGTATCAAATAGAGTTGCTCAAATCCAGCAACTCACTAAAGGAATGACTTGGCATCACGTGCCAACACAAATGAATCCAGCGGACATTCTGTCTCGTGGGTGTACCCCAATGGAACTGTTAAGCTCAGACTTGTGGTGCACAGGACCATCGTTTCTACGGGAAAGCAGCTATGAATGGCCAACGCTTGTTCAGTTTCTTACTCAGCTTCCAGAGCGCCGCCGAGAAGTTTTAATTGTTTCAACACAGCAAGATATATCGTTTGATTGTAAATACCAAAACTCATTCACTTCACTACAAAGAGTCTTTGCCTACATTTACAGATTTTCTCTTCTTAAATGCAAAACATCACCGCGAGCTCGCGGAGCTCTCACAATAAATGATCTCAAAATGGGCACATTCATGCTCATAAAGAGTATGCAACAAGTTCACTTTGCAGCCGAGCTGAAAACTCTCCTGGGCACTAAACAGGTACCATCGAAAAGCAAACTTGCTTCACTCAACCCTATATTGGATCAAAATGGATTAATTCGTGTTGGAGGAAGGTTGCAAAACTCACAGTTAAGCTATGATGCCAGGCATCCGATTTTGCTGCCAAAACAGCACCCTGTCACCAACGCAATCATAATGCATTATCACAACTTATATTTGCACGCTGGAACCCAAAGTCTTCTTGCATCTCTTCGACAACAATATTGGCCGATTGGAGGACGCAAAACCGTTGCAAGTGTCATAAACAAATGCTTAAGATGCTTTCGTCTAAAACCAAAGATATATGCGCATTTAATGGGACAACTGCCTGCTGATCGCGTTAAGCCGAATGCAGCATTTGAAACAACTGGCATTGACTACTGTGGGCCATTCTATCACAAATCGGAGACGAGAAATAGGCCACCTGTAAAGTGCTACATCGCAATCTTCGTGTGCTTCTCCACAAAGGCTTCCCACTTAGAGCTAGTTAAAGATCTTTCGACTCCATCATTTATCGCAGCTTTAAAACGCTTTATCAGTCTACGAGGCAAACCACACACAATCTGGACTGACAACGCCACAAACTTTGTTGGTGCAAAAAACGAGTTGGCTGAGCTGAAACAATTGTTCCTGAGCGATTCGCACAATACTGCAGTCAGCAAAGAATGCCTGAAAATTGGCATCAATTGGAAGTTTATTCCACCACGCTCGCCGCATTTTGGTGGTTTATGGGAAGCCGCTGTAAAGGCAGCAAAATACCACTTCTTTCGCGTCGTTGGGCCATACGTATTCACTTTTGAGGAACTTCGCACTCTTATTTGCGAGATTTCTGCAATTTTAAACTCTCGACCACTTTGTCCAATTTCAGAAAGCCCAGACGATCTGGATGTCCTCACGCCAGCGCATTTCCTCATTGGCAGAACATTCACTGCGATTGAAGAGCCTAATGTAACGCATCTCAACATTGGACGTCTAAATCGCTGGCAGCGCATATGCCACATGCAGCAATCTTTTTGGCAAAAATGGAGTACGAACTACCTGTCTCTACTTCAGGAGCGAGGCAAATGGCGCTCATCGTCGCCGAAGTTGCGTAAGGGCGCTCTCGTTCTACTAAAGGACGACAACATCCCGTCTTTAAAGTGGCAGCTGGGAAGAATAGACAGCACAATATCCGGCGACGACGGCGTGATCAGAGTCGCTATCGTGCGCACGCCTAATGGCTTGATCAAGAGAGCTGCGGCCAAAATTGCTGTGCTACCCACAACAAATGACTCTGTTGAAAGCCTGCGACCTTCAACGCGGGGAGGATGTTCGGAGCAGAACCCTGCGCCCATATTGGAGCCCGAACTGCGGCCTAGTTAAAAGCTTTGCTTCAACCTAATTCAAATTGTTCTTATTTGCACTCAATATTAATATGTATATGTTTATCTGAGCTTTATGCAGCGCTCACGCTGATGCCTAGCTTACGCTTGGCTCGTTGCTAAAATGTTACAGCACTGCAGCTCCGATCAGCTACGAATAAAGTTGATTTAAATTCGAACGCGCATTTTTTAATTATCGACCCAGGGGGTGCAAACCAGCATCTCCTCGTAAGATATGTAACAGGCAGAAGGTGGCGTGACAGACCATATGTTCCATGGGCAAAAATGATCAGGAGCAATGGTCGAGTCGATATAGCCATGTCCATCTGTCCATGTTGTAACGTGTTTCTCAGAGACTATAAGAGTTAGAGCAAAAAAATGTTACCAAAAGATGCGCATTTTTCAGGATCCTTAGTGATCTGCGTCACAAGTTATAGTCAAAAATACGCTAATTTCACCGATCTTATGAAAAGATATATAAAAGTGGTTACTTCCGTTCCCATTTTACCGTATTTAATGTTTATAGTGAAAAAGGATACGGGGTATTCCACTGTCGGGCACCGTCCCGACTGTCTGCATAACATTTTTAGAATTACATTTAATGCAAATCAAATTTAAAGCATTAAAAATATTTAAGCCACACTTAAACTACCCAACAAAAGGATCGATATAGTTATTATCTAAATCAATTTCATTACTATGTTCTTCATTACTTTGATTTAACTGTTGAGAATGTTGTTTTTTATAATTTCTGTATTTACGACGATAAATTCTCTCTGAACGGCCAGTTAATGTGCGACGTCGTGGCATTATTATTGAATTTATCGGCAATCAAATTCTATAAAGTTTAAACCTGAAATTAATTTTAAATTTTAATCATTTAATAAACAGACATTGATTTTAATTTCACAAATACCGTATATGGGTTTTTTTACACTTTTAATTAATCTTAATGTTGAAATGCTGTTGAAATAATGGCAAATCGTTTTTATAAAAACCGCACTACTAAAACATGTGCTGATCCCGACTGCAAATTAAAATACATCAATTTTTTAATTCAAAATCATTTCTGATTTCTCTGTATGATTTATGTCACAGGATAAGAATACTATATGGACGGACCGAACACTTGGCTATTTACACAGACACGGCCGAGAGTAATGCAACAGCAACTGAAAAAACGTTCGAGAACAGTATAAATACATGTACATGCAGAAATTTAAATGAAACTTATATTCCGCACTTCTTATGAAAATTCCCTACACAACGATAAAAGTTTTACACATATTTGTTATCATGTAGCCTATTTATATAATAGATAAATAAATAAAACGATAGCACATAGTAGGCATGTAAAAAAACATCGATATTTAATGCATCCACGATTCTTTTAATCCGATGTAGCGATGCTAGTCGATTTTTTTCTTCGCAAGGAAACGGCGATATGTCGATCAAACTAAAGGTATCGATTCTAATTAGAATCAAATTTCCGATGTAAAGTTTTCCGATTTAAATCGGAAGAAAAGTGAAAAAATTATTAAGTTGTTATAAACAAAATAATACAGTTATGAAAAAAGTTATAAGGTAAAAGTTGTTGCAAATATAATTCTCTACAAAGTTGTCCTTGTAAGTTTTTCTGTAGGATTGAAAATACGCGATTTATAGGTCAAAACGCAAACCTCTCCGTAACCCCCCTTCTGCAAGTGGGGAATGGGTCGAAAACTTGGATTTAAGCTAGTCTAACTACCTGCAAAAATTCAGCTTGCCCCTAATTTTTTCCATTTGAAAGTCTAATTTTACTGGACTAGCGCAGAGCACTAAAAAAAATACAAATTGATTCTGTACTACATTCTAAGTATAGTCATGAAAATTATTTCCTTTAAATGATGAAATGAATGATTAGAAGAAGATATTTGTGAATTTGTGATTAGATTGTACCTAAGACAATGAATTTATTGACGGCTATAACAATGCGCAGCTGAGAGCGCCGCGGGTTCAGCTTGTAATGTAATGAGTATCTTTTTAAAGTCAATCATTTGAAATATTATAGTAACAAGGATTTATATTAGCTTCCCCTAATCCTGGTCAAATACTGCAAATTTGCATTGACAAAATGTTTCCTGTTGAGCATCTTCCAGGCTTCACTTCTGAGGGGAAGCCCAAACTCGTAATTCTTCAATACCCAGAACAAACATTTATTTGGCCAGTTAAATTATACTTGGCAGGTATGGTAAGGTATATTCAAAGTTCTTCACTGTAATCTCCTATTTTATGTCAGAATTATAACATTTGAGTTTGTCAGAGTTGATGTCTTCGTAAAAAAATTAACCAACAGACATCCTAATGTTAGGGTAAATTAGCGAAATTCACTCAAGCTATAAGTACTAGAGCTTGAGACATAATTTAAAGTTTACTTACCATCTGTGAGTTTGGTATTTAATTTAATTATATAAAGACCACGCACCCAATGTTCTTTCTGGCGTTGTCGATAATCCCGAACACGATCAGCAGTTTTTGGCATTCTTCAATTTAACGTGCAAGTAAATTACATTTTGGTCATTCATACATATGTATCATATATCATGACATGAATTTGAATTTTAGATAGCGGTTTTCAATCATCTAAATCACTTGAATATAAACAGTTTATTTAAAAAAATTTAAAATAAGACTGAACTCTATCGGTAGGGAATTTGTTATAGAACGTTAACTGTGGATCTATAAACACGTATGCTCTTTCTTCTCTGTACAGTGTAACAAATCACACTGGGGAAAGCTGTAAAATTCTCGCAAGTCTCACCCAAACTCTACGCATAACCCTGTTTAAGTTCTGCGAATGCAAGGTTAAAAATTTTACCCTACTAGCAGAAAAACTTTGGGAGAATCAAGTGAAAACCGAGCTTTCAAAGAAACTCTTTTTTTTATACCCTGCACACTAAGTTTAAAAGGCAGAAAACGAAACTAAAGTTTAAAAGCTTTAGAATTATATTTAATAAAATATAGATACTTTTCTTATATAGTATATATACATATAACATGTATTTAGTGTTTCTGATCATTTTGCGTTTCTATCATTGCCAACAATTTCTCCTGATTAGAAGCAATTTTCCGTAAAATTTTATTGCGTTCTAGCGCTGCCTCGCTTATGACTTTTATCGAGTGTGCTGTTTCCCTGGCTATTCTGTTTGATTCCTCCATTACGCTCTTCTGCTTGCTGCTTCTATCTATTTTTGGTGTTTTTGTCGATATCTCGAAAAAGGATCCCGTGGAGTCATCAGTTTCGAACAGTGAACCTGACCTGGGTGTAGCTGGTGAAGCGCTTTCTACGCCGTTGCCCGATGGGCCTGCAGAAAAAAACACTATTGGTTGATTATATTAGGTAACGGCGAGTCACTCGATGGTCCAATTACACATTTTTCATGTCTGAGGAGAAATAACACGACTGTTTTATGCATACCAATAGTTAACCAACATATACATACGTATATTTCCGTTTTAATGTTTCTATTTTTTTTCTATTGTTGTGACGACGAATCCATGTGTTTCCAATTCAGCAGCCGTTTCTCCAACTCCCTGATCTATGTCTTTCTTTTTTTTTTTACCGGTCTCCACTAAAAACAATTCCATGAATATAAAATTGCGCTTATTATATCTTTTGAAGCACACATTACCTTGATTGCGGCTTGAAACGTTTTTCATCGGGAAAGTCGTTGATCGAATCACTTAGATCAATTGGCGAATGCTCAATTGTGGTTGGTTCGACTTTGATGTCCATCAGTGGGTAGTCATTGTCGTTCTGTTCTGTGTTGTTTGCAAGGTAGCGAGGGGTTGGACTACCCATTGCTTCAATTTCCTCATCGTTATGTAGTGGCTCTGACTTGACGACAATTGTTGGATCTGTTAGCTCGTTTTGCTCCTGCAACTTGAAATGTTCTCCGTTTCCTGTTTGGTTAGCAATGATACAAGTGAATATAATTCCATCATTATTAAAGATATTTAAAGTAATTCGACTGGTAAATGCGACTATAATTATACTAGTGCCAAAATACATTATGCTATATTAATACGATACTAGGGGTCGCCCCGCAGTCGGATTGCAAACTAAAATCCATACCTTTTTTAATTCAAAATCATTGTCTTTTAATTAATTTATTAACAAAAGATCCACAAATAGTAACTGACAGACATATATGATATATTTCGTATTCCCCACATAGAGGGTAAGGGCCATCAGAAGCTGAACCAAATTGACCACTTAAGCGGAAATTAAAAAGTGACTTTTGCAAATCAACAGAAAAATTTTAAATATTGGATTTAGTTGGAATAATATAGTAACATAAAAAATTACCAGATCGAAGTCTTTGCAGTTTATCCATCAAACTTTTTTTTCAAGTTGTAATTTCCAGACGCAACCTATTATCAATATCAATAAATAGTTCTGATATAATCATTCAAACCATAATATTGTTATATAACATCACATTACTTCTTTAATTAGTTTGAATATTTATTAAATAATTTAAACTACCTATTTCGACAATCCACTGTAAAAATTACTTTTGGGAAATGTAAACTAAATACATTTTGCATAGCTAACCGATAACTGGTAATTTGAAATTTCTCTTTGATTTGAATTTAAATTATTTGAATGCATAAAGAATGAATAATTCAATAATGTGACGTACATTTTGGGGAATGAGAAATAAAATAGTTTTAGGTATTAATGGAAATGTTTTAGAAAAGGAAATATTTCTTTCAAGAGTGCTGGTTCACCATTATTCGAAGTGAAAATTACAGCAACAACAGTTGTAATTGCATCAATAAATCAAATGCCTAATTCTTTATCACCTTTAATGAGCAATTAGTAACATCAACTGAACATACTTCAGGCATAGTTTTGAATGATCTAACAAATGCATTAATTCGACTTTATTCAAAATTTCTATGTCTCACACTATGATAGAAATAAGCATGAATTTTATAATGAGAAATTCCCCGATCATTATGCGAATCAATTTTAGGTTCGGAATCAACTATAGCAAACACTCCATTGTAAGAACGGATATTTTCAAAAAAATTTAGATTGCACACTATCAAAATTGTCACATAATGATCTAAAAAATTCATTGAGCAATGGTTCGCAATTAATTTTTCTTTTATGACAACAGAATGAAATTTTTTTTTTCATTTGAAGTGATTTCTGATTTGAAATGTTTATACCCTGTACATAAAGTGTAAAAGGGTATTATAGATTTGTGCAATGTATGTAACAGGCAGAAGGTGGCGTGACAGACCATATGTTCCATGGGCAAAAATGATCAGGAGCAATGGTCGAGTCGATATAGCCATGTCCATCTGTCCATGTTGTAACGTGTTTCTCAGAGACTACAAGAGTTAGAGCAAAAAAATGTTACCAAAAGATGCGAATTTTCCAGGATCCTTAGTGATCTGCGTCGTGTTTATGTGCAGAAATCGGATAAATACATCACAAGTTATAGTCAAAAATACGCTAATTTCACCGATCTTATGAAAAGATATATAAAAGTGGTTACTTCCGTTCCCATTTTACCGTATTTAATGTTTATAGTGAAAAAGGATACGGGGTATTCCACTGTCGGGCACCGTCCCGACTGTCTGCATAACATTTTTAGAATTACATTTAATGCAAATCAAATTTAAAGCATTAAAAATATTTAAGCCACACTTAAACTACCCAACAAAAGGATCGATATAGTTATTATCTAAATCAATTTCATTACTATGTTCTTCATTACTTTGATTTAACTGTTGAGAATGTTGTTTTTTATCATTTCTGTATTTACGTCTCTCTGAACGACCAGTTAATGTGCGACGTCGTGGCATTATTATTGAATTTATCGGCAATCAAATTCTATAAAGTTTAAACCTGAAATTAATTTTAAATTTTAATCATTTAATAAACAGACATTGATTTTAATTTCACAAATACCGTATATGGGTTTTTTTTACACTTTTAATTAATCTTAATGTTGTAATGCTGTTGAAATAATGGCAAATCGTTTTTATAAAAACCGCACTACTAAAACATGTGCTGATCCCGACTGCAAATTAAAATACATCAATTTTTTAATTCAAAATCATTTCTGATTTCTCTGTATGATTTATGTCACAGGATAAGAATACTATATGGACGGACCGAACACTTGGCTATTTACACAGACACGGCCGAGAGTAATGCAACAGCAACTGAAAAAACGTTCGAGAACAGTATAAATACATGTACTACATGCAGAAATTTAAATGAAACTTATATTCCGCACTTCTTATGAAAATTCCCTACACAACGATAAAAGTTTTACACATATTTGTTATCATGTAGCCTATTTATATAATAGATAAATAAATAAAACGATAGCACATAGTAGGCATGTAAAAAAACATCGATATTTAATGCATCCACGATTCTTTTTATCCGATGTAGCGATGCTAGTCGATTTTTTTCTTCGCAAGGAAACGGCGGTATGTCGATCAAACTAAAGGTATCGATTCTAATTAGAATCAAATTTCCGATGTAAAGTTTTCCGATTTAAATCGGAAGAAAAGTGAAAAAATTATTAAGTTGTTATAAACAAAATAATACAGTTATGAAAAAAAGTTATAAGGTAAAAGTTGTTGCAAATATAATTCTCTACAAAGTTATCCTTGTAAGTTTTTCTGTAGGATTGAAAATACGCGATTTATAGGTCAAAACGCAAGGCCCAAACTCGTAATTCTTCAATACCCAGAACAAACATTTGTTTGGCCAGTTAAATTATACTTGGCAGATATGGTAAGGTATATTCAAAGTTCTTCACTGTAATCTCCTATTTTATGTCAGAATTATAACATTTGAGTTTGTCAGAGTTGATGTCTTCGTAAAAAAATTAACCAACAGACATCCTAATGTTAGGGTAAATTAGCGAAATTCACTCAAGCTATAAGTAGTAGAGCTTGAGACATAATTTAAAGTTTACTTACCATCTGTGAGTTTGGTATTTAATTTAATTATATAAAGACCACGCACCCAATGTTCTTTCTGGCGTTGTCGATAATCCCGAACACGATCAGCAGTTTTTGGCATTCTTCAATTTAACGTGCAAGTAAATTACATTTTGGTCATTCATACATATGTATCATATATCATGACATGAATTTGAATTTTAGATAGCGGTTTTCAATCATCTAAATCACTTGAATATAAACAGTTTATTTAAAAAAATTTAAAATAAGACTGAACTCTATCGGTAGGGAATTTGTTATAGAACGTTAACTGTGGATCTATAAACACGTATGCTCTTTCTTCTCTGTACAGTGTAACAAATCACACTGGGGAAAGCTGTAAAATTCTCGCAAGTCTCACCCAAACTCTACGCATAACCCTGTTTAAGTTCTGCGAATGCAAGGTTAAAAATTTTACCCTACTAGCAGAAAAACTTTGGGAGAATCAAGTGAAAACCGAGCTTTCAAAGAAACTCTTTTTTTTATACCCTGCACACTAAGTTTAAAAGGCAGAAAACGAAACTAAAGTTTAAAAGCTTTAGAATTATATTTAATAAAATATAGATACTTTTCTTATATAGTATATATACATATAACATGTATTTAGTGTTTCTGATCATTTTGCGTTTCTATCATTGCCAACAATTTCTCCTGATTAGAAGCAATTTTCCGTAAAATTTTATTGCGTTCTAGCGCTGCCTCGCTTATGACTTTTATCGAGTGTGCTGTTTCCCTGGCTATTCTGTTTGATTCCTCCATTACGCTCTTCTGCTTGCTGCTTCTATCTATTTTTGGTGTTTTTTTCGATATCTCGAAAAAGGATCCCGTGGAGTCATCAGTTTCGAACAGTGAACCTGACCTGGGTGTAGCTGGTGAAGCGCTTTCTACGCCGTTGCCCGATGGGCCTGCAGAAAAAAACACTATTGGTTGATTGTATTAGGTAACTGGTTTAAAGATGAAGGTAACCTAATACTTACCAATGCTGTCGTCAACCTTGCGATCAAAGTTTATTGCCTTCGATGTGGATAATATTTCATCTACTTTATTGTAATGTATCCACGTAGACGGTGAGTCACTCGATGGTCCAACTACACATTTTTCATGTCTAAGAAGAAATAACACGACTGTTATATGTGTACCAATAGTTAACCAACAGATACATACGTATATTTCCGTTTTAATGTTTCTAATTTTTTTTTAATTTCTATTGTTGTGACGACGAAGCCGTGTGTTTCCAATTCAGCAGCCATTTCAGCGTAAATGTGTGTATTTTTACCGTGACCTCGCAGTTCCTCAATCCGCTCACCCCACAATTCCACGAGTACCTTCTCTAACTCCTTGGTCCAAGTCTTTCTTTTTTTTTTATCGGTCTCTATTGAAAACAATTCCATGAATGTAAAATTGCACTTCATATTTATTTTGAAGCACACATTACCTTGATTGACAACATATTGCTTCATCTGCTCCTGCGGCTTGATACGTTTTTCAACGGGAAAGTCGCTGAACGAGTCACTTAGATCAGGCGGCGAATGTTCAATTGTGGTTGGCTCGACTTTGATGTCCGTCAGTGGGTCGTCACTGTCGCTCTGTTCTGTGTGGTTTGCAAAGTAGCGAGTGCTTGGGCTATCCATTGCTTCAATTTCACCATCGTTATGTAGTGGCTCTAACTTGACGACAATTGATGGATCTGTTTGCTCGTTTTGCTCCTGCAACTTGAAATGTTCTCTCTCGAAAAAGGTTCTAGACGAATCACTTGGATCAGGCGGAAAATATTGCATTATGTTTGGCTCGATTTTTACATCTGTCAGTGGGTCGTCACCGTAGCCTTTTTCTGATTGGTTAGCAATGAAACGAGTGTTTGAACTTTCCGTTTCTTGCATTCCATCATTATTTTGTGTTTTCTCTAACTTAAAGAGAGTTAATTTATCCTCATTTCCAACATCCATTTCGTTTTTAACTGTGAGTAGTTTTCAAAATATATATTCGAGTTAAAGATGTTTAAATTAATTAGACCGGTAAATACGAATATAAAATACATTATGCTATATTAATAAGACACTAGGGGTCGCCCTGCAGTCGGATTCCGTTTGCAAATTAAAATACATACACAAATATTAACTGACATGCATTTATGATGGATCCTTTTTTGAAAATATTGCGTATTCCCCACATAGAGGGTAAGAGTCAGCAGAAGCTGAATCAAATTGACCAGTTAAATGGAAATGAAAAACTGACTTTTGCAAATCAACATAAAAAAATTTTAAATATTGGATTTAATTGGAATAATATAGTAACATTAAAAAACACCAGATCGAAGTCTTTGCAGTTTATCCCTGAAACATTTTTTTCAAGTTGTTATTTCCAGACGCAACCTAATATCAATAAATAACTCTGATACAATTGAGTGAAGATTTCTATTACCATTCGAACCATAATATTGTTATATAAATCACATAAATAAAATAAAGTTTGTCAAATTATGTCGATATCTTACACCCTTTCCCCGCGGTTTACACCCACACCATAGAAGCTATCCAATTGGTGGCATGTGTGTTGTGAAAATCATTCCGATCGGATAGAAACTTTAAAAGAGCTAATAATGTGTGATAATAATATTCTCATCCCCCAACTCCTGTAGCAGAGTTACCGTTATTACGCCCATACCCTTTAAAGCATCGATACGAAAATTTGCACAGAAATTTGATTTTCTTTGGATCAAATCAAATTGTTTACGGTGGTAATGGAAATGTTTTTGTAAAGGATATATTTTTTGGAAAGGGGGTATTTCACCATTATTATTTGATTATTTGAATTACAGCAACA
Organism: Chymomyza caudatula; assembly: GCA_035041775.1. NCBI lineage: Eukaryota > Metazoa > Arthropoda > Insecta > Diptera > Drosophilidae > Chymomyza > Chymomyza caudatula. The sequence goes on along the minus strand of JAWNKW010000032.1, from coordinate 656,975 downwards.
ACCGTTGCAATCGCATCATTAAATCTACGCATATCTAAATATTCATCAATATCAATATGAGCATAGAAATCGCTTTAGTACCGTCAACTGAACATACTTCAGGCATAATTTTGAATGAGCTTACAAATGGATTAATTCACTTGTACATAACACGGTGTTCGACCATATTTATTATTATAAATGCACAACCTCTACGATAGAAATTAGCATGAACTTTAACATGATAAATTCCAGGATCATTATGCGAATCAATTTTAGCTTCATTAAAAGATACGATATTTTCGAAAAAAAAATAAATTTATTTGCACCCTATCAAAATTGTCCCATAATGATCTAAATTCATTCTAAATCAATGGTTCCCAATTAAATTTACTTTTATGACAACAGAATGAAATGTGTTTTTTCATTAGAAGTGATTTCTGATTTGAAATTTGTATACCCTGTACACAAAGTGTAAAAGGGTATTATAGATTTGTGCAATTTATGCAATATGCAGAAGGGATTCCATGGGCAAAAATGATCAGGATCATTAGTCGAGTCGATATAGACGGGCACCGTCCCGACTGTCTGCATCAAATTTTTATTTTTTTATATAATAGATTTTTGCAAAGTATGTAACAGGCAGAAGGAGGCGTGGCAAACCATAAGTTCCAAGGGCAAAAAGGCTGATCATTGACTCGGGTAGCGATTGTACGTATGAGGGGATAGATCTCCGAGACCATAAGAGCTAGAGACACAAAATTTTACCAAAAGATACGCGTAATCTCATGTAAGATGAAGTTTATCGAATCAAGTCGATATCTTACCCCCTTCCCCCGTGACAAATTTGAGCGGTTTACAACCGCTCCATTGAGTCTGTAAACTCGAAACTCCTCAGAGATGTGCGTCGTGTTAATATGCATCTATGTTCCAAAAATGATCGAGATCGGATAAATACGTCAAAAGTTATAGTCAAAAATAAGGCATCTTATTATCTAAGTCAATTTCATTATTATGTTCTTCAATACTTTGATTTAACTGTTGAGAACGTTGATTATTATAAGCTCTATTTTGCTTCATTCGCCTACGATGATAATTTCTCTCTACACGGCCAGTTAATGTGGGACGTCGCGGCATTATTATTGTATTTATCGGCAATCAAATTCTATAAAGTTTAAACCTGAAATTAATTTTAAATTTTAATCATTTAATAAAAAGACATTGATTTTAATTTCATAAATACCGTATATGGGTTAACTATTTTACACTTTTTTCAATCTCTTAATGTTGAAATGCTGTTGAAATAATGGCAAATCGTTTCTTATAAAAACCGCACAATTAAAACATGTGCTTTTCGCTGTTTTTAACTGATCTCGACTGCAAATTAAAATCCATAAATTTTTTATTTCAAAATCATTTAGCATTTCCGATTTCTCTTTATGAATTATATAATGATATAAGAATAAAGAATGTATTCTTATATCATGATTTATATAAGCCACTGAGCAACAAATACATATGTCCGCATGGACCGTACACTTTTTGGCTATTTTTGCACAGACACGGCCGAAGTTCAAGCTGAGACCGTCACTCATTGCTTGTGCACTCACTTAATGCCAACAGAAACTGAGAAAACGTTCGAGAACACCAACAAGTACATGTTAAAACATCTCCATATAAAATAAAGGAATTTTGTTTTTATTGATTTCACCTATGATTTGAAAAATATATAAATGAAACTTATATTCTGCACATCTTATGAAAATTCCCTAAACAATGATAGAAGCTTCACACATATTTGTTGACATTTAGTTGGTGAAAAATGGTGCACAAATTTTTCCTAAGCCTATTTATATAATAGATAGATAGATACATAAAACGATAGCCCAGCGTCGCAGCCCTGTGTTTTCACACACATATCGCATATCGGTCATCAAATTTCCTAAAGAAAATTGTAATTGCCCTTATGGTGCAGTAAGTAACTCTTAAAAGTCAATCATTCAAAATATTATTGTAACTTAAGGACTTCTTTTTGCTTTCCCTAATGGGTAAGCCCCTAAACTTTTATTGACCAAATGTTTCCCATTGAGCATCTTCCCAAATGGATAAATACCTCGTAGTTCTTTAATGCCCAGATCAAACATTTGGCCAGTTATATTTTACTTGGCAGTTATTGTAAGGAAAATTCACGAGCTCTTCACTATGATCTCCTATCTCGTGTCAGAATATAGCATTGGAACCCATAGACATTCTTATGTTAGGGTAGCTTAGCGAAATTCACTCAAGTTTTAAGTACTAGAGCTTGAGACATCATTTAAAGTTTACTTACCATCTGTGAGTTCGGTATTTAATCTAACTATATAAAAACCACGCTCTCGATGTTCTTTCTGGCGCTGTCGATAATCCCGAACACGATCAGCAGCAGTTCGGTTTCCTCGTGGGCGTCCTGCATTTGGCCTATAACCGCCATGTGGACGTTGCCCAAGCTCTTGTCGATGCCTAGCTCTAAATTCGCGAACACGCCTTGTTGATGTTTCTTTTGGCATTCTTCAATTTAACGTGCAAATAAATTACATTTTGGTCATTCATTCATTTGTATCTTGTATTATGATATGAATTTGAATTTTAAATAGCGTTTATCAATCATCTAAATCATTTGAATATAAACAGTTTATTTTATCACACAGATAAATCAATGGATGTCGATGTAAACATTAATTTACATAGTGACGGTCATTTAGTGGCTGTTTGTATACACACCATCTATGTGTTTCATTTTGGTTTACGTTTCGATATTTTTGGGCAAATCATTTCTTGCTAACTAAGTTAGCTTAACTTCAACTTAAAAGCAACACAGGTTTAAAGCACAAAAGCAACAAAATATTTTATTTGTATTGAATTTATATACTTCTTAATTGTGTTTATTGTAAATGACTAAAACTCGTTAGTGGTGGAGAGTCCCAAAAACAGCTGCTTAAGCAACTATCGATAAAACTTCAACAGTATTTTTAGACATATGGCAGCATTTTTTCGTAGTTTTATCGCCGCTCGAAACCTTATGAAAATTTAAATAGGTATCTAAATATAAAAATCCCATTATGCCTGAAGCGCTCAAAGAATGGTACAACAAACTCGGAATCGTTTCGAAAAGGCGAATGTCACGTTAAGTGCGAGCCAAAGGGTACAAGCAAAGACAATACATTGTCTTTGCTGTTCTGCACAATTATGATTTAGTTGGTTTAAGCAACTCACTTTTGTTTTGTAGTTGATAGTAATAAATAAAAAAGGTATTTCAAATGTATAGATTGTACTTTTAATTATACTCTTAAATGTAAACTTAAAATCGGTAAATTGTCCTCTTTACCTTTTTAGAGTTGCTGGATGAGTCAGCTTTTGAATGCTCAATTGCTGTTGGCTCGATTTTTATATCTGCCTGTGACTTTTCACTGTCGGTCTCTCCTATTTTGTGGACGCTCATGGCAAAGCTGTGAGAATTGGGGCTTGCAGCAGCATTACTGTCATTATTATCATAATGTATTGGCTCTGACTTGACGGTGATTATTTCATCCTGATATCTGTGCTCCAATTTCTCTTTATTATTTTGCAAACTCATTATTTCCAAAAAGTTTTTTTGGAATTTAGCATCCGATTTGGCCATATCGTAAAGAATTTTGTTACGGTTTTCGAGACTGTTCGCAATGCGTATTGATGAATCCTCCAATACTTCTGCGGTGCGAAGAGCAATGGCGTTGATTTCATCCAATTTTTTGAGAATTTCATCGTGAAATGCCACATTTCTCTTTCTTCCAGCTGAGTATGCCGAGTCAACCGTGGGCTCTTCTATGGCATTCCATGACAAATCATGGTCTGGCACATCAATGGTCTCGCTACCTTCATCTTTAAATTAATTTTTCAATCAATCATTAACAATTCAAACGTTTAACACAACTTGAATAAGTGTTATTACTTACAAGTTTTTGGACTTTCGTTAAAATCTGTTTTAATATTCGGCGTTTGGGAGAAACCTAAGATGGTAGTTAGTTTATTATAATGCTGCCAGGTTGAACGTACAGCGCCCGAAGCGGCAATTTTGTCTGTCTCAACCCTGAAAATTAATTTATAGCAGTTGTGCACTTGAAACTTATTTACTTACATACTTATACTTTCGTTGCAAGCACTCCATTTTCGATTTCACCTCAAGTACGGTCACTGTAATGCCACACATTGCAAATTTGTCAACCATTTCTCCATAAATGTGTGTATTTTTTCGATCTCCTCTAAGGGCATCGAGTTTCTCTGCCCACAAGTTAAGCAGGACTTTCTCCTCGTACTCCTTCCACATTTTCCGAGCCTTTTTTTCATGTCTAACTTTTTTTCTGTCTCGTTCCACTAAAATTTAAGAAAAATATTACATTAATAAAAGAATCCATAAAAAATTTTTTCAATATTGTTGCATCTACTTTTAGTTGCGTTCGCGAAAACATCTGCTTTTCTAACAATCGATAACAAATAGTTAGGAATTTTTAAGAAAATATGGCAGCACATCACAACCAAGCTCAACAAAAAAAAGTAAACAAATGCTTTATCTTCAGACAGTGGAACTAGGGGCTTATGCACTGACTCGGAGTTGTGCGATAAACGAATTTCTTACCTCGATGTGCCAGAAAATATTGAGAGCGTTACTATTCAGACAATTTTTTTTTTAAGATTTAAACTGAATTTTTTCCAAAAATCGTCAACAAATTTCTGGCACAACTGTGACTTTAGGATACATGCAATTATCATGGTGGACGAGGATGTACTGCTTGGCGTTGCACTAATTATGTGCAGTGAACATAAGAGGAAAAAGAAACGGAAAAGAATCTGGATGCAGGAAAGCCTGAAAAAAAGGCAAACATTTACGCATCAAAATTTACTTAACGAATTGGCTTTTACTGAACCAAATGATTTTAGACGTTTTTTGGGAATGGACACTCAAGTTGTTAAGGAATTACTAACTTTAATAGCTCCATTTATTCAAAAGCAGGACACAACAATGAGAAAAGCCATTCCAGTGGAACAACGCTTCTCCATCGCTTTGCGCTTTCTTGCAACTGGTAACCCTCTGGAAAGCCTTCAATTTGCTAGTGGGATGTCACCGCTCACAATTAAAAACATCGTTATGGAAACATGTGAAGCAATAATTTGTTGTTTAAAGAAGTATATTACGGTAAGTGCACATATTATTTATTGATGTGACAGCCCTCACCCGATTTTAATCCAATCCATAAATAGGTAAATATAAGTAATAAAAAAAGCAATAAACTGAAAACATGTGTAGCATTGGCTTAGTGGTAGGTAGTATTTTTGTCCTTGATCATTGGATTAAATTCTTGTCATTAAGCCAGAACCGTCATAATTGGCTGCTGACTCAGTGCGTACTAAGATTTGTTAAAGCTGTTTTATTGGTAAGTGCGCCCATCTTGCCATTAAAAATAATATCGTGTATGAACTTTTGCGCCAGTAGTGCTTGAGTCCCTTCCATTTTTCGCAGTTCCATAGCCCAGATCTCGCTCGATTTGGTAAATGCATCTTGTGGTATTTTTAAACGTTGAGATACCCGACTTATTAGGCTTTCATTTGTATTTTTGGACACTTTTGATAGTTGTGTCCGTGGAATTTCTGCGTCCTGCAATAAAAATAAGTGATAAAACATAAAAATGTAAATGTTAAATTTGATTTATATTTTAGATGCCTGAAACGCCCGATGAATGGACATTAATTGCTGATGGTTTCTACAAGGACTTGAATTTTCCGAACTGTTTGGGCGCTGTGGGCGGAAAACATGTTGCCATAAGAAAACCCACAAACTTTGCATCGTACTACAACTATAATAATTCTTTCAGCATAATTTTATTGGCTGTCACAAATGCGAACAGCGAATTTATTGCAGTAGAGGCCGGTGTCAAAGGCAGAGTATCAGACGAAGGCATTCTTCGGCATACTTCATTTGGTAAAAAGCTTCACAACAATGAGCTAAGTTTGCCTGACGCAGCTGCATTGCCAGGAAGCGATACAGCTCTCCCTTATGTATTTATTGGAAATAATGCATTTCAACTAAAGCACAATTTCATGAAGCCATACACCCACGCCAGACTTTCGAAACCCGAAAGGATTTTTAATGACCGACTAAACATTGCACGACGCGTCGTTAATAATGCATTTGATCTTTTGTCAGCACGTTTTGGTATTTTCAAAACAACCATTCATTTAGATCCTGAGAAAGTGCAAAGAGTAGTTTTAGCTTGCTGTTACTTACATAATTTTCTACGCAAAAAGTTAACACAAGTTTATTGCTCACTGAATAACACCGAAAGTAACGAGCTAACAATATTCAACAACAAAAAAATTGTATTTACCGAATTGCAGTGCATAACGGAATGCAACAAAAGCAACAGTTTCGAAATAATTCGTAAAGAATTTTGTAAACGAATAGATATATAATTGAGTAAAGTAAATTTTTCTGTCAAAAAGACTGAACCTACATTAAAGTTTAATCTTCTTATTAAAATACCATATATTTAACATAACTCTATACGTACATGCGAATTGGTCCTCGACGAACTTGTCGTTTCTATGTCGTTAACAAAACTCAACGCATCAAAATAATACAGGCGAGGGGTTTCCCTTTTACCCGCTCGTGTTCCGTTTTCATTAATTTTTCTCAAACGTCTAACCTCTCTCTTGTAGTTGCTTCGCAACGTATGTATTTTTTTCAGCAATTCTCTTTTGTCCGCTTGAGGGAACTTCTCCCGATATTTCTGTAGCAATTTATCGTATTCCCGATCCTTTATATCACGATTTGCATAATTTTCACTTTTTACGTCCCACAATGCAGTTAAACCTCTGTAAGTCTCGATTAGCTCCAAAGTGAATCGTTGATTTTCTTCTTTTAATTCTTTAGCCGCACACATGTTTACCGATGCACACATATCTGCATTATCTTGATTGATTAAATATTGCTTAATCATGGAGGTAAGCTTGTCTGTGCCCATATGCTGGTTCTGCTCCTGTGGTTTGAAACGTTTTCTCTGTGGACAGGTGCTGGCAGGATTACTTAGATCAGTCGGTGAATGGGCAATTGTGGTTGGCTCGACTTTGATGTCCGTCAGTGGTTCGTCATTGTCGCCCTGTTCTGTGTGGCTTGTAAAGCGGCGGGTGCATGGGTCAAGTTCTAACTGGACAACAAGTGATTGGTCCGCTGGCTGATTCTGCTCCTGCGGCTTGAAACGTTTTCTCTCGCGACAGTTTCTGGAAAAATTATTTAGATTCGACAGCAAATGCTCATTTGTGGTTGGCTCGACAGCTTTTATAGCTGTCGGTGGGTAGTCAGAGTGGCTCTGTCTTGTTTGACTAGCAAAATTTCGAGGGCTTGCTCTGGACACTGCTTCACTTTCATCATATATTGGCTCTGACTTGACGAGGACTAATTCCTCCTTTTGCTCGCTTTCAACAATGAAATACTCGATTGTATTTGTTTCGACATTGACGTCTGCCAGTGGCTCTTTATTGTAGCTCTGTCCTATTTGACTTGCAAAGTTGTCACTGCTTGGGCTAGCCGTTTCTTTACCTTCATCTGTAAATAGTTTTTAAAATACAAAGTTAAGTTTAATATAATTTAGCTAAAATAAATAAATAAAAGAAACTGGAACACAACTACTGCTCATCATTGATATTTAATGGAAGAGAATTTGCCACTGTATCCCAGACGAGCATTTCGTAATCTCCTTATTTGCTTATGTCAATGACAAAATCAAGCTTTGATAAATGTTCCACTATGCTATTTTCAGGATAGCTGTTGCTCATATTACCTTTTGGATGTATTCTCTCTTGATAATTATTCTGTTCAGCATCAGTATCAGAAATCGTCTGTGAATTACTTTGCTTTAAATTTTGTTGACGTCGCCTGCTGTCTCTTCTTCGCTGATTAATCCTTGCACGGTGTCGCTCTCGATATAAACGATTGCGTTTAGCATTCGTTGTGTCTACGTATTGCCCACGTCCCGTTGATGATTCTTTTGGCATTCTGAATTATAAAAAAAGTTTAAGAATACTTTTTTTAGCCGAAACAAAATTTTTGCATATACGATAATATATCTAAAATCTTCGGTAAACAAGACATCCGGCTGCCAAGCGATATTTGGGCAATTTTGATTCCTTGTGCAGCTCATGAATGCACGCCGGGTGGCTGTCACAGCCTTGTTTACTGAGGCCATTAAACGTACTTTAATTCAAATAGCTTCAGTTATTTGTTACCCAGCGAATAGGTGTATGGAAGTCTCAGCGACAATTTACACGACTTTAACTTAAAAAGTTATATATTATAAGTTACTAGTATATCCGCGACTAGTTTCAATTTTATTTCCTTAATACCTTGAAAAAAAAAATTTCCCTTCCAGTAAAAACTCATTTAAGGTTATAAAGCTGCAAAAATATTGTAAATATAATTGTATTTATTTACTTTTTTTCATTTGTGTTTATTGTAAGAAGCACTGGTGGTGGAAGTTTGTGAAAACAGCTGCCGTAGAAACTATCGATACATCATGCCGATAAATGAAAGATTTTTTTTGAAAGGACTTGTGATTTTTTTTGAATGACACATTTCAATTTTATGAACGTACGTTAGAAATTTAATTTTTGACGGACTTTTTGATTAATTTTACCGTTCTAACAATGTTATTTCATATACTATATTTATATAACCACGTTGACTAATGTCAAAAATACAGCGATAAACAAACATAACAAAATGTTTTGCAATGCTATCGTATGTAGCTTCAAAAATAAGGGCTATATTTAAATTGTAATATGTTATTAAAATTAAACTAATAGAACCTCATACGCATATATAAATTACAAGCAAGCTTTATTTTTACGGCGACCACTCACAACTTAACGCATCAAAATAATAGTGGTGAAGTGTTTTGATTTCCAATTGTGGTTTGTTCGACTTTAATGTCTGTCTGTGGGTCGTCACTGTTATTCTCTTCTGTATGGTTTGCAAGGTAGCAAGCAGTGGCACTAGCTGCTGCTTCACTTTCATGACCATTATGAGTTGGAGATAACTTGGCAATTGTGTGATCCGTTTGCTGGTTCTGCTCTTTCGGCTTGAAACGGTTTCTCTCGGAACAATTGTGGGAAAAATAACTTCGATGACGCGGCGAATGCTTAATTGTGGCTGGTTCGACTTTTATGTCTGTCAGTGTTTTGTCACAGTTGCTCTGTATTTTTTGGGTTGCACTAGTTTGGCGGCTTGGGCTAGCCTGTTCTTTGTCAGTTTCATCATGTATTGGCTCTGACTTGACGACAATTAATTCCTCATTTTGCTCAAAATACTCGCTTGTGGTAGCATCAACATTTGCGTGTTCTATTGGGTCGTCACTATCGCTCATTCGATTTTGTCTGGCAAAGTTGCGACTGCTTGAGGCTGCAATCGTATCGTTGTTGGACGTTAATAAGAGCTTGCGTTTCTTGCACGCTTTATTTTTGTACTTCACAAAAAGTTTGCCGCCCGCATTATTCTTTCCTTTTCGCGGAATATAATAAAAGTCCTGTAAGTGCTAGAGAAATTTAGTCAAAGTACTAATAACTTGAATTGTTTTAAATTAACTTACTTGCATTTCATTTTCATATGGAAATATCCAACAAATATCTTGGAAAATTGACAAAAAATTGTGTGGCCTAAGAACAGTACCGTTTACCTGGACGTCTTCCATAACAATATCCACAATGTAATTTCTGTGTTCGCCTGTCAATGTGTTATGCTTCCGCGAGTACTGCAATACGGCGCGCCCTTTTACTGACTCATGGAGTAAATCCTTTAAGTCCTGAAAATTTAAGATTAGAGATATATATAATACATTCAGCCGCAAAATATTGTGGTTGAAAATATGTTGTCAAAAAGTGGAGAATACAACTTTCCAACTTTATCAAGATTTTGAAAATATTGAAAATATACCTTGCTAAGGACTCTCACTCCAGAATTGGTCGTTGGCGACTCGCATTTACTTGGCATTGTTTTGAGCCAGTTTGAGACTCGTGACGGCATTGACATGGTGTCATCGTCAACTCCAAACTAAATTCAATAAATTCAATTACTATAAACATTGTTTTTTTTTTCCTTAAACTTACTTGAGTCTTTCTCCATTTAAACAGTTTTTCGCGAAATTCAACTCGGAGTCCTAAGGGAGGAATAGCTTCTCGTAGATCGTCCTTGTCCATGTAACGAAGGCTATTGTAAGTCACTTTCGCGTCTATAAAAATAAAATGTAATGATCGGTGAATTTCAATGTCAATGTTCGGTAAATTTCATCTAAGAGGATGGGAAGGGGAATCAAGATGGGAAAACTTGTCGCGGCTCTAACTGTCAACTTGTATTCGTTCAATAATTTGTTCAGTTCTTTTGCGCATTGTTGTTTGTGCAAATTAAAGAAATTTAGGTATGCACATTGTTGTAGTATGAGTATGCACATTATCATACTTTGGTACTATATGTATGAATACTTGGCTAAATTATAAACAAAAATGGATTAAGAGGATAATAATGTAGTGTAAGTGTAGTGTTGAATCTATCAAAAAGCTGATTCAAGCCGAAGATATTCTTTCCTTTTTAGTACTAGTCACGAACTGGTTCATTGTTTACTTTTTGTGAACATCCGGTCACAGCGTGACACAGTTACATTATCATATTGTAAAAAGGGGTTAAATAATCAAATGTATTCATTTGCTCTGCCACAGCCATGACACATACATTTTGTGTCGCCAATGTAAACACTTTCCACGTGTGACAGGCATTGGCACACACAGGCACACGACACAGTGTCATATAGTGTAGACGCAGCATTACAAAAAGAGTGTATTACTAAGAGTAATATTTAGTGTTTTTAACTCAACCGAGACAAGGAAAAAACAGAATATAGATGACATTCTCATTTTGCATATTCGCGTGCAAAAGCAAATAAAACAAAAGCGCAGCTGTGAAAATTAGTATTTACAAATGTACATACATTCGCAAGTATACCGGCGCGCCGCTGTGTTGTGGTTGTTGTTTGAATCGACCGAACTAACCTTGTAAATAGTGAAAAACTTCCTCCATTTTAAACGTTTTCAGCAAATTCAGAATTTTAGGATCCATTGTAAAGTTTGCATTACAATTTTTTTCACTTGTAGAGACTAAATTCTCTGCGCTTGACATTTTCGAACACCGCACGTCTGCTCTCAAAATCCATGACTAAATAGCGCGTCGCGACGCCTGGCAATCGGCTGCTTCACACACATACGATCAGCAGCTCGGTTTCTCCGAAGTTTTGTTGTTGTTGTTGTACTAGCAAAATTGAACACAATCGTTCAAATTTCAAGAACGACGTTCTTATTGCTATTAACAAAAGATAAAATAAAAACATTTGGCTCTAACTTGACGATTATTTGAGTTTAATTTCTACTATCTGTTACAACCAGCAGTTATGTTACATCTTTTATGTTTAATAAAATAATTTATAATTAGAAAAAGAAAAAACCAGAAATATTGAACATAATAAATGAACCAAAAATTGAATACAACTAAAAACCAATGTAAAGTTAGTCCACTACATGTATATGTGGATACATGTGAGCTAGAGTTACAAAATTTGGTGTGGAGACTCGTGTGACCCTAATCGTTAAGACTGCATCCACATTTTTTCAATGAAACCCCCCTTCCCCCGCAATCGATTTACCTTAATTACTGCCACACACCCCGGTTACAAAATTCAACAACATTGCCCAAGAATACTGGAGTTATGGGCATAAAAGTAATTTTTGCCCCCATAATAACCAACTTCCCAATGGGAAAACTGGAATTGAAACTTCCCAATAGGAAAATGCTTACAGTCATATTAAACTTGTAAAAAGAGACATAAGAGAAAATACTATCGTTCCTGTTTTACCGTACGCTGGATTTAGTGCTTAAGGGAGGAAAAAAGGGTACAAGGTATTCCACTGTCGGGCACCGTCCCGACTGACTGCATCAAATTTTTTTTGTTAGTAGTATGCAGCTACATAAAGGCAATGCTCATCACTGAAGTGTTTTGGAAGAAAATCTATCATTGTTATCAACTGTTACTAAGTTGTTTATAGGCGTAGCCATGGGGGCAGCTGCTAACAAAAAAGTATTTATTTTTTTTGGCCATGTTAATACTGGAAAGAAGCTAATAAAGATGAATATTTTTTTCGTTACATCAACATTAAATACGAAGTCCTAATAATTTTAGAAAACTATAACATAATTATAGAAGTCTTTTGGGTAAAAAAAAATTATTTTTTTTTACCTAAAATAAGAAACAAATTAAAAATTTTAGTTTTCATTTTTTTTAACATTGTTCCACCAAACCGATTTAGTTCAAATTTTTACTGTATATAGAAGAGTATAAAGTATTTTTGTGAAAATAAATCGTGATAGTGTTTTTTTTTCTTTTTTCTTAAAAAAAAATATCGCTGTTGGCACTTTTGGGTACCTTAACCGGCTAGACCCTTTATCGGTAATATTAGGTGCCTGGTTTGAAATAAGCGCAAAACAGAATTACATAATCTCTAACGTTGCCTTTTGATAAACTGAAGCAAAAACGCTGATTATTTTGAGGCTCCTTTATTATATGGAAATTTGTGTTTTTGTGAACTATGGAACTATGTGATGCTATGGATGAAAAAACAATTTCAACTGCTATTGATCATTTTGTTCCAAAATGTGGATTGGATCCTCTTAAATGTGTTGGACAAGGTTACGACGGCTGCACCACTATGGTAGGGAAAGATAGAGATGCTCAGGCAATTTTATGGGATATATACCCAAAGGCTTTAGTTTTTCACTGTGCAAGTCATAAATTAAATCTTGTTGTTAATGATCTCAATTCTGTGCCAGAAGTGCGCAACACGATATCTACTATTAAAGATATTATTATAACTTTTTTTCGTGAATCAGTTTTACGACGAAAATATGCTGCCAACATATGTACATGTTTTCTGATACACGTTGGTCCCTAAAATACCGAATTGTCCATAGAGAGAAATGCGATGACGCGAAAAAGTGCTTTTCAGTTACACAAAATCTACATTTATCATATGCACTGCGATGATTGCCAAATATTCAGCTGTTCTCGAACCTGTCGTGAATATTCTTCAGTAACCTAATCCATTGCTCCAACCTTGTTGAGAAAATCATATTCATTATTTTTAATCATCTTGAGAAGATCGATAATGTGATTGAATATAGATTGAAGCATGCTACAGAGACAGCAGAAGCAATTAATAATGAGCTAGATTTACCTAGACTAACCCAACAACAGGAAACCATCCTGCATCAAATGCGACTGACTCAATTTTAAATTTATAGTTTGTTTATGAATCGCTTTAGAAATGTCGGAGTTTTGAATGGAAATAAAAAATAGCAGATTTAACAGAGTTGCAGCTTATTATCTATAATATACGCGTTTCACAGTTATGGCTCAAGTGTCCGTTCCGGTCAATACATATACCGTTGTAAAGATATTAAAGAGTAGATTTGGGTTTTCACATACTTTACTCAGGAATACCAAAAAATTTGTTCCTCCAATTATTACTATTTAATTATATTACTTATAATCTAAGTGATGTGTTAAGGGCAAGTGTGCCCCTCTGGCCATTCAAAATTGTATCGTGTATCAACTTTTGGGCAAGCAGTGCTTGAGTCCCCTCCATTTCACTTAGTTCCATGGTCCAGAGCTCGCACGATTTAGTAAATGAATCCTGTGGTACTTGCAAATATTGAGTTTCCAGATTTACTATGTTCTCATTACCACTTTGAGACACTTTTGATAGTTCTGTAGGTGCTACACCTGCATTCTGCAATAAAAATAAATTTAAAGTTATGGATTGTAACGAATTTTAAACTAATCGCTTTATTTAGCTTTTACTTTTATTTTACGCCTGTGAGGAGCTATCATTCAAGCGTAAGAAATAGTAATATGTAATTAAATGAATTTATTAGTTATACGTACATTTACATTGCTCGCAAGGGAACTTTCTGTTTCAACGTCGTCACTTAACGCATCAAAATAATAGTGGCTAGGAGTTACCATCTCACCCGATTCAGGACCACTTTTATTTAGTTTCTTCGTGCGCCTTACTACTTTCTTTTTATCTTGATTGATTAAACAATGCTTAATCACAGAATTAAGCGTCCCTGTGGTCGTTAGCAGGTTATGCTCCTGCGACTTAAAACGATTTCTTTTGGGATAGTTGCTGGAATAATCACTTAGATGAGTCGGCGAAATACCAATTGTGGTTGGCTCGACTTTGATGTCTGTTAGTGGGTCGTAACTGTCACTCTCATCTGTGTGGTTTTGAAAGTGGCGAAGTGGAATTGGGCTAGCTACTGCATCACTTACATAATCAATATGTGTTGGCTCTAACTTTACTAGTTTTTCATCTGCTTGCTCCTGCTGCTTGAAACGTTTTCTCCCGGGACACTTACTGTAACTGAGATAGGGTGACGAATGCTCAATTGTGGTTGGTTCAACTTTTATATCTGTCCGAGCGTAGTCACAGTCGCTTTGTATTCCATGCGTTGCAATACATTGAAGGCTTTGGCTAGCCACTGCTTCACTTTCATAATGAATCGGCTCTGACTTGACGATGATTAATTCCTCCTTTTGCTCGCTTTGAACAATAAAATACTCGACTGTGCTTGGATCGACATTTGCGTCTGCTAATGGGTCGTCATTGTCGCAATACCGCATTTGGCTTCCAAAGTTGTAACTGCCTTCATCATACATTGGCTCCAACTTTGCTTGATCTTCATTTCTCCTGCCCGGTACATTTTCATCTGTAAGTAGTTTTTAAAATTCAAACTCGAGTTAAGGATATTTAGCTGGAAATTATCGGAAACGATAGTCACAACGAAACAGATATGTAATATGAAAATTTATGGTCATTGAAAAAATTTTTAATTCAAGAAACCAAAAGCAAAAAACTTGAACAAAACTATTTGTAAAAAAAATTTTTGTTATTAAGTATTAAACGCAATTCTTATCATTGATATTCATTGGAATAGAATTTATCAATGTAACACCGTTAATTTGTATTTGTTATTATTTGTATTCAAAATTGCCCATAAGCATTTCTCAATCTCCAGGTCTGTAGGTCTGTAATGCTTTTGTTGATGGAATACTGTCATTTTGATTCCTTAAAATTGTCTGTATTGTTTTGTGATGGAGTGCTTGTGAAATTGTGTTCTTCTTATTGAATGATATCATCAATTACCGTCTGTATGTATTCGCTGTAAATTTCGATGGCTGTTTCGCTTTCGGTTATTACGACTAAGTTCAGCATTGGTAGCAGGAATCAACTCTGAAATATTTAGCTTCAAATTTTGTTGACGTCTCCGGCTGTCTCTTCTTCGCTGATTGATCACTGCACGGTGTCGCTGTCGATACAGGCGACTGCGTTCAGCATTCGAGGTGGCCACCCTACGCTCGCGTGTTGTTGATGTTTCATTTGGCATTCTATTACGGAGAAGACAAAGTTTTAGAACATTTTTAAGCATAAAATAAGTGTCAATTGGACACTTTACACGAAAACAGACTATTAGTGTTTCTATCAGCAACACAAAAAAAAAAATTGCTTCAATTTTATTTCCAATTAATTTTTTCAAGCTTTCTACCTTGCAAAAGAAGTTCCTCTTTCAAAATACACTTATTTAAGGTACGAAAGCTTACAAAATGGTAGAGAGGTATATTAAAGTTAACAAAATGGAAGAGAAGTATAATTGTGTTTATTTACTTTTATTATAGATACTTTTCATTGGTGGTGGAAGTTTGCGAAAACAGCTGCTTTGGAAACTATCGATACATCACCATTTTTTTTTTTGTTTGGCCGTTAACTACTTCTGCCAATAATTTGTACGTTTGTCGCACATATTTTAGTCTATTGTAGTACTATTATTATTCCATGCTCATGAAGATAACCAAAATATTTGCTTCTCTAACCATTACTATTTATTTGGCAATCATAATCTAACTGATGTGTTTAGGGCAAGTGTTCCCATCTGGCCATTCAAAATAGTGTCGTGTATCAGCTTTTGGGCCAGCAGGGCTTGAGTCCCGTCCATTTCACGTAGTTCCATGGCCCAGAGCTCGCCCGATTTGGTAAATGAATCATGTGGCACTTGT
Organism: Chymomyza caudatula; assembly: GCA_035041775.1. Lineage (NCBI taxonomy): Eukaryota > Metazoa > Arthropoda > Insecta > Diptera > Drosophilidae > Chymomyza > Chymomyza caudatula. The sequence goes on along the minus strand of JAWNKW010000032.1, from coordinate 640,776 downwards.
AAACGTTGAGTTACCAGCTTGACCAAATTTTCATTAGCACTTTTTGACGCTTTTGTTATTTCGCTAGGTGTTTTTACATCTGCATCCTGCAATATACATAAATAAACTGTCAAATAAAATTTAAAAGTAAAAATAGTCAGTGACCGTAACAAATTTAAATTAAATTTCTCTGCTTGTAAGGTGTAGGTTAAATTATAACGCCTATCTTGAGGTCGTAATATGTATTATAATGGAAATGAATATAACCTTATATACGTACATTTAAATTCCTCGTAGACGTGCTTTGTGCTTCTACGTCGTCTAAAAAACTCAACGCGTCAAAATAATACAGGCGAGGAGGATCCACCTCGCCCCCTCCTGCAACACTTTTATTTAGTTTGCGTATGCGCCTCACTTCCTTCTTATAGTTGGTGCGCCATGTACGTATTTTTTTCAATATTTCTTTTTTGTCAGCTAGCGGAAATTGCTCACGATATTTTTGTAATAGTATATCATACTGCTGCTCCTTTATATCCCGATGTGCATAATTTTCACATTTCATGTCCCACAACGCAGTCAAGGACCTGTACACCTTGATTATCTCCAACGTGAAGCGTTTTTTTTCCGAACCATTAAGATTCGCTGTGCCCGATAGCACGTTCTGCTCCTGCGTCTTAAAACGTTTTCTCTCAGGAGACTCGCTGGACGAATCACTTAGTTCAGGCGGCGAATATCCTATTCTTGTTGGCTCGATTTTTATGTCCCATGATGGTTCGTCACTGTCACTATCGCTCATTTCTGTTTTGTTTGCATAGTTGTGAGTGCTTGAGCTAGCCGCCGATTCACTTTCCTCATCATCCTGTGTTGACTCTAGCTTGACGATTATTTGATCAGCATTGTTACTATCCATTATGTTTTTATCTATGCATCCAAACAAATTTTGCAATAGAAACTTAACTCAGCTGACGAGAACGAAATCAATTGCGAAAATTACAGAAATCGATAGCAGCCTTGCAGCTCTGGAATCCCTGCATCGATACTAAATTTAAAGACACTGTTATCGGTCATGAATGAGTATGAAACTAAAAAAAAACCACATATGTAAGTTAAAATATAATTGTAGTTATTGTGCATCAAATGTTTATTAAAAAAATACGCAATTAGGGATTAAGGGACCAAATTATAAGAAGTATCTACTAAAGTATTAACTTCTACCACAAGATAAAAATATTCTCTAGAACTTTTCGAAGACACGCTTCAGAATGGAGTCCTAATAAAAAGGCTGAATGGTCTCCGCAATGTAGATTTTACTAGTTTGGTAGGCACTTTGTAACGGTCGTCTAATTTGCATTGCTGACATCATGCATTGGCTCTGAATTGACTACGAATACTTGATCCTGATTTTTGCAAATCATTTTTTTGTCTTTATTATATTGACATCTTATTATATACAAAAGCTTATTTTGAAAATTAGCATTCGACTCAGCTTTATCGCAGAGAATTTTGTTACGATCTTGGAAACTGTTTGCAATACGTACTGATGATTCCTCCAGTACTTCGGCAGCTTGGATCGAAATAGCATTTATTACATCCATTTTCTTAAAAAATTCTTCATGAAAAGCCGATTTTCTTTTTATTCCAACTGACACATCGTGTCTTCTTCGTGACACATCGTATTCCGGTACATTAATGGTCCCACTACCTCCAGCTTTAAGAATAATGATTAACATGTATCAATTATATAAAAAAGCTAAAAGCTACACAAGTATTTTTTACTTACAAGTTGTTACAAAATCTGTTCCAAAACTTAACGTTTTAGAGGAAGCAAAGATGGCAGTGAATTTATCATACAACGGCCAGGTTGATGGTGCACCTCCGGATGCTTCAATTTTGTTTTTCTCTGTTATGTGGTATCGAGCTTTAGTAATTATTCACATTGCACATGCATTATTGGATACACGTACTTATACTTATCATGGACACAGTACATTTTACTCTTCACCTCAGCTACAGTTACTGAAATGCCTTGCCTTGCACAGGACTCGACCAATACTTTATAAATTTTATTATTTGTGCGTATTCCTTTAAAAACATCGAGGTTGCATGCCCAAAAATTCACCAGGAAATTCTCCTCATATTCACTCCACATTTTCCAGCACTCATTTTATTGTTCCAGGTTTCACCAAAAGATTAGAAAAAAGTGCAGTGTTAAGAGACAGACATACGAAATATTTTAATACAATTCAATTAATTTACTTTTGTGTTCTTAAAAACAGCTGTTTCCTATCGATAAGGGCTTTGTTTCACCGAACGCAACTGTTGCAGAAACCTTTTTTGTACAAATGCGCATTTTGGGCTTATGTCACTAGTTCCTCTGAGTTGCAGGTGATATTTTGCAAATGCGAAACGAAGTCGTAAGAATTGTGCTTACCCAAAAATCTTTACCAATTTTCGTTTCGGATTAGTTGTGAAAAATGCTACGATATGTCGATGATCTATCGATTTCTTTTTTAAGCAGCAAAGCCGGACTAAGAAACCACTGGACCATCTAAACTTTGTACACAACAAACTACTATTTGCAACTTCAACTGGCGGTGGAACACATAAAACAGCAGTTGCGGGTTGATGAACCCTAAACCAACACTCTATCATTTCCTTGAATGTTGTTCTTACATTTGGAATCCGTTTTAGATACGTTCTAAAACTAACCGCACAAAAAAAATCGTATAAAAAAATACACTAATGTAGTGTAAAAAAAGGAATGTGTTCCATTATTTTCAAAAACGCATAAAACCAAAAAATCATATAAAAGAAGACATTAATTACATTATATAATTAGGGATACGTTCCAAAATTTTTTAAAAGTTCATAGGACCAAAAAATCGCAAAGAAAAGTCGATATCAACTAATAAAAAATGAGGATACCTGAGAATTTATGAGCAGAGTAAAAAGTTTTGCTAAATTCAAATACATAACATTGTTTTATTTTTAATTAAATATATTTATTTCACATTACTTTAATTAGTAGTTTTATAAAAATTTGATATTTAGTCATTTTCTCCGCTTTCTGATAACACCCGCAACCGTTTGTGAACTGGCGCAAAATCATTATCATCACTGGAATAGACAGTCAGTTCATTTTGTGACGAGATTGCTAATTGATTCAAAGTTAGTTTCGCCTGCTGAAGGTTCTCCTGATTTGATAAGGAAATTAGTTATTAAGCTTTGCGAATCTTTCCGTAATTCTTTATGAAGTTCTTGATACCCAGAAATGAAATTAGTCAGCTCACGCTGGAATTTGAATGTCCGCTCAGTGTTCGGGTCATTATTAAGAAAATGTGTTTCTAATTTTTTGCAAAGTTTAAGACCTTCTCGAACTATTTTTACAGTGAATGGAGTAGGATTTAAAAAATTAAAGTTCTTAATCAACCAAACGCGTCTTTACTCAACGAAAGCATTAGCTCAAGTGATAATTCATTCTTACACAAATAGAGTTGAGCATATGTTACTATTGTTTGCTTGCTCTGTATAGAAGAAATATTTAAAAAGGGGAATCCCATACAAAATACTATAGAAAAACAACGCATAACTTCAAAATCTTGTACAAAAAAATCAGCATTAGATTCTCAGGAAAAATCGCATAACTTCAAAACCGCATAAAAAAAATTTGAATAAAAAGAGAATTGAGTGTATTCTGACATTGAGCGTGATTTGTGAGAGATTTTTCCACTTTCTCACTTGAAAATCTCGATTCGTGTAAAGAGCGCATTAAGGACTCAGCATGGGAGAAGAATTAACATTGTCTTTTGTAGCGGAGCGGACAGTTGGCGGAGCAAAACGAAGTTTGAGCGGTTAGCAAGTTCTTATATAAAATGCATCTTGGTCTTGATGGGCTACTGGCTTTGCTAGTAACTTTCAGAGCCTGTTAATCAACTACTATTACTTAAACTATATACAACGAAATATACCTTTTATCTTTTTTTTTGGCTCGACAGGATGGAAACTCAATAGTTATAGATATAATCTACACTAATTACATTTTCCATCTCTTTTAAAGGTTAAGTCAAAGGGTACCTCAGGTTTGCAAGAACTATAATAAAATTGGTAAACACAAAACTTTGGAACGCAGCAGCATTATAAGATTTGCAAGTAACATATACACAAACAATTTATTCATATCTAAAATAATAATAATCAAAAAATCACAGATATAAATAAACACTACAAATGTAAAGCTTGTACTGAAGTTAATCACTGGAATAAACCATTTATATATAAAAATAATTTAAACTATAAGAAAATAAATAAGTTAATTTAAATTGAATTTTAAATCAAGGAAATTATTATTTAAATCACTATTTGCCTTTATCACAAATAGTTTTTCAAATGAGTAGTTTGAGAATGTTTTTGAATCATTAATTTTTATTTAAGAATATATCTTGAATGAAAATAGACGGTCTACTGGCGCAGATGAGGTTAAGGGTGAATCATGTTTTATAGCCACATCATGCAGTAAAGGATACTTTTCTAGTATGTAAAAATTTGTACCCAGATCAAATAAATAATTATGAAGTTGGGCTTCAATCATCTGTTCTATTTTCGATTCAGGATTATTTATGTTGCCTGCCTCACAGACATCATCTGAAAAGCAAATTAATAGCATATATACTTAATAACAAAAAGACTATTTACTTACCAGTTTCATCGAATTCGTAGAAATCATCATATTTCTTGGCGAAATCATTTTCAAGAGACAAGAGATTTATGTTGTCTGAAGTTTCAGCATGCTGAACTGCCTCAGCGATTACAATTTTATGAATTTGTTCAGCTTGTCGCTCATGTGAAGCCACTTTTGATAAAGCATTGAACCAACGCAATTTAACACTTGGGCATAGCACTGAATCTATTATTGCACTGTTGGCATATTTAGTCAACATAAGGTATCTTGAAAAGCGATCCATTAATTTTTCTTGCAATTCAATCGCTACATTTTTTAAGTCGCTGGAATCGGAAACTCTTTTTAGTTTCATGCAAAGCGATGTCGACGCAGTAATGAGACATCCATAGTACCAATTGTTTTCCTTTTGTCAAAAGTCAATTGTTGCAGCTATGGGACTTATTAGAATACGATATTCTTCCATATACTTAACATCTTCATCGGTTACATTTTCTTCAGTTAAACCCAATTTATTGCATAGCCCTGTGAATTTTTTTTTATGTAACAAAATACGACTGATGGCATCGTAAGTAGAATTCAAGCCGATTGTAAGTGGGGTTAATAAAACTTCACCAAATACTTCTGCGATGATTTCTGAATTCGTTGAATAATTGCAAGTTTGCCACAGAATATTGCATTTACGAAAAATCTAAAAGAAAAGTTTTAAAAATTGCATAAAATCACTAAAACGAACCTTTTTATTCTCATTTATATATACATTGGTGTGTCTTTCCAATAATGCTTTATTTTTGGCTAGTATTAAGCCAAAATCTGTTGTAGCCAATAAATTTAGAGTGTGACTAGTACATGTAATATATTTAGGAAAAACATTGCTCTCTAGCGCTATTGGTTCAGGATTCTGTTCGGAAATGCTTTCGCATTTACCAATATCAATACCAATACGACTTTGCTTCAACATTTCTGTACAACTTGCGTTATTATTATTTCCTATAGTGGCAACAATATTTACGGAGTCTAAGTTGAATTCCTTGTTGATGTTACTGACCAGATCTAAAATTGTGATCGGCCGAATGTATTCTGCAGCAAATCTTTTACAAGCAAGTGCAACCGAAATTCGCTTGTACTTTCGGTCCAACCAGTTGCAAGTGTAGAACAGAAAATTGTGGCTCCTTGTCGACCAAGTATCCCCTGTTGTGCAAATGTATACTATCAAAAGTTTTTGCGTAACGCTCATCTAGTTGCAGTACAAGTTCTTGGCGACTCATAACCTGCAAATTGGTTCCTTAAAACAAATTACAAAAACTAGCCTTTTCAATCGTCGATATTGGTGCTGCAACGTCTATAATGTAGGCCGTAACTCTGTCTTTAAACGAGCATGTTTTAGGTTCAGCAATTGCAGCAGGTAGTTCTTCCTTTGGAGCACATTGAGCGATTTGTTTTGCACAAAGGAATGCCTCATGTAACTCAAAATGCTTCAAACGCAGATGCTTTATAAAATTTGATGTTTCACCTATAAATCCTCTAATGCGAGGTTTCACATGCATTGCATGTTGCACTTATTGCGCCAAGTTTTGAATTATCGTGCACCTATAAACATAAACAATAAAAGCGTATGCATATAAAATATATTTTTTAAATAATGTATCTTACAAAACTCACATTCTGAATGTTGTCAAAAAATTTAAATATATTCGGTAATTTCGGCTCACTTGAACTAGCAGGTTTTTTCTTTTAGTAAGTGCGAAACTTCTGCTGCTCGCCGGTTTCCTCTTTTGTGTGGTGCCCGATGAAATACTTGAATCATGCGGCAGCCACCAATTTTGGTTGGCACCACCGATTTGCTGCCACAATTAGCTTTATAATTAAGCTCTCTACTAGGTAAAATATAGGGGTAATCGACAGCTTCATCTTCCGTGCGCTCTAGTTTAAAGTTAACGCTTGAGTAAACAACATTTGGCTCATCATTTCGATTGTATACTTCAACAAGATTTGGCTCTGATTTAAGCAATTGACCATTTTCATAGTCCATTGGTTTTTGGCGTATACGTTAACAATCTTGAAAATATTCAAAGTACGACTTCACCACATTTTTACAGCTAGAAAATGTATGCATTCGACAAGTCGGTTGTAGATTTAAATTAAGCAATTTAATTGAAAATTTAATAAACTTAATTGATTTGTTTATACAATAATTTAAAGAAATTTTTTAAACAACTTTATAAAATATGTATAAATGTTTTACAACGACACAAAAATTATCGGGCAGATTAACGATAATATGTTATCAATTTTATTTCAATAATTTTTGCCCATCAATACTACCTCGAGTTGGAAACAACTTTTTTATGGCGTTAACCAATACTGAATTGAAATACACACGTGAAGTTAAAATCATAAATACAATATGAAATCACCGAAAAATAAAACTAATGGTGAATTAAAGCCAAAAAAGAAATTAACAGCCGTTGCAAAGGAAAGCAAGACAGTAATAAAGAAAACAAAAGTGAAAGGAACAATTACAAAAAAAGCAGCCGTGAAGGCTGCCGCAAAAACTGTGGCTAACGACCAACCGAAAGAACTAACTCCTAAGGATATTGCCAAAATCGAGAAGAAAAAGGCCAAAAAACAAGCACAGAAACTTAAGAAACTGCAAAATAAATTAGCTGGAGCAGATGCAACCAAGGACTCGCCCAAAGAGCAGCCTAAGGAAAGTAGCAAACCTGATAAGAAAAAGGAGCGAAAGGCTACCACAGCTAAACAGCAGCCTAACACAAAAGTCGCGGGTAAACAAAAGGCTAAATCCAATAAAAAAGCAAAGGATAACGACTCAGGTAAGGTTCTTTAGAGCCACAAAACAATTTTCTCTAGTTTAGCGTTTTTCACAATACCAACAGATGACGTAAAAAGGGAACGTGATCCGGCCGCCGACGCTGCCACTGTCTTTGTTGGAAATCTGCCCATCAATACAAAGCGCGTACAATTAGTGCGCCTGTTTGAACCATTTGGAACTGTTCAATTCATCAGACTGCGTACTGCTGGCGGCAAACAGCTCTTTAAACACAAGCAACGTAAGGCAGCAGGCTCCTTGAATGCATATGTAGTGCTTGGAAATGTAGAGATTGCTGCAAAAGCATTGACACTGAATGGCTCTGAATTCAAAGGGCATCACTTGCGTGTCACGGCTATAAAGAATAGCCGCAACGTTGCCGAAGGGCAAGATTCCAATGAAACTGAGACGAAGTCTACCGTGTTTGTTGGAAATTTAAAATACTGTGAGTAGTAAACAGCCTAACAAACAATTTTATTTAAGACTATAATAATAATAATCATTTCAGCGGCCAATGAGGAAAAGCTGCACGAAATCTTTTCCAGCTGCGGTGAAATCGAGTATATACGCTGCTTGCGGACCGGAGATAAAGGCTGCAATGGCGTGGCCTATGTCTGCTTTAAGAAAGCCGATGCTGTGGGTCTAGCTCTCGAGCTAAACGAAACGCTGCTCGACGATAGACCTATACACGTGGAACGGTATTCGGTTAAAAAGCAAGGGGCCAAGGTGGCGCGTGATGCAGCGGCGGCAGCAGCCGGACCTCTTTCTAAATCCAAAACCAAGCAAAATTCGGCAGGTGCCAAAAAGCGCCTTGACAAAAAACAACGGAAGGAAAATGGCAAAAATGAGGTTACAAAAACTGCAGCTAATAAAAAGAAATCAGAATATCGAGGCGTTAAAGTCGATGGCATTAAGAAGTCGAAGAAGCCAAAGAAAAAGAGTAATAATCAAATGGTAACATTGGCTAAGAAAATCGCGCCCAAGGCCAAAGATTGATTTTAATTAGTTTATGAATTTCTGTTTGCAATAAACTTGTAAATATTTGACAATATTGAAAAATAATTCTACAACTTTTATGTCTCACACTTGACGTTCTTTTTTTTTTAAATAAGTATATATTAGCAGGACAGCAACAAATAAAACTCAATAATTAAGTACAAAACGATTTACAAAAAATAAGGGGAATAGTTTTTCGGTTCTTGCATTGTTTACAAACCAAATCTCAAAAATTTTCTAAATTATAGTCAAGCCGTCCGTTTCTCATTTAAGAAGTGACCTTACTCGGTCTACGCATTACCTAGAACAATTATTAATTACAAAATAAATCGATAAATTTTTTAATATTATATAAATATAATATATATTATAAATATATATTATAAATATATTTATTTAATATTTAAATAAAAATTGTTAATCTATTACAAAACATAATTTTTGAGTTGTAGTTGCATAGCTTTGAACTTTTTGTCAAGCTTCATAACCTTTCAGTCAGCTGTTTTGTGTATATCACGAAAACTTTATAAAATTAGTTTTTATTTCATGCTATCAAATTCATTTGAACCATAGGTCGATTATAATTGTGTAAAATAAAACACAGCACGTTTATAATTAATTAAAATAAAGGTAAGTAGGGAAAATGAAACCTACTATATTTGTTGGCCTGCCGGCATATCTAGCAATCTCTTTCCTAGTATGAATTTATGTAAAAATTTGAAATTTTTACGCAATGCGCGTTGTTGCATTCGTAAACTGGGAGACTCTGCGCCAAAAGCAGCTACAAATGTTCGGAGTGAAGCCAACGACAAGTACACATTGGAGCGACTGACCAATCGTGAGCTAATACGCGTACACGGCACGGATGTGGTGCCCTTTTTACAAGGTCTTGTATGCAATGATGTGGCCCAGTTGCAGCAGCCCGAGGTGCCTGCCTCCATTTATGCTTTGTTCCTTAATAATGGCGGACGTGTTGTGTTTGATACCATTATCTATCGTACCAAAGAACCGAATACATTTTTACTAGAATGTGATCGCGATGCTTCGTCAGAATTTCGCCGTAATTTGCGTACATATCGTGTGCGCAAACGAATTGACATTGATAGCGTCGAGGATCAATATGCGCCTTGGGTTATATTCAATGAGGATCGTAATTACACATTGAAGGCCCCAACAATGGCACCGGATCTCCTTGTAGCGCCAGATCCACGCCTTAAATCGTTGGGTACGCGTGTTTTGGCACCCACCGACATAAGCAGATCGGAATTTGCCAAGCTCTTTTGGAGTGGTAATGAAATGACAGCTATTGCAGAAACTCCCAATAGCAATTATCAGCTGCTGCGATACAAACAAGGCGTAGCCGAGGGCATTAATGAATTGACGCCCGGAAAATGTTTTCCCTTAGAAGCCAATGCAGACTTTTTGAATGGCGTGAGCTTTAACAAAGGCTGTTATATTGGCCAGGAGCTGACAGCTCGTGTGCATCACTCGGGCGTCATACGCAAACGTATTATGCCCATACGACTGACGGCATCACTAAGTTCCAACTTAACCGTACAGTCTCCGGCCGGCGCGAATCTCGGACGTGTCTTAGGGCATGCACATAATCACGGCGTGGCTTTGCTGCGCATTGAGCAAGTCTTGGAGAAGCAGCAACAGTTGGTCGTGGACGGTGAACGTTGTTATACAGAGAAACCTCTATGGTGGCCAAATGATGTTGGCAGAAAACAGCACAGCGTGTCCATTTTGGAATAACAAATTGGACAGTAATCACCAGCACCAAACTGACCTTGTTTTTTAACTTGTACCTTTAATTTTAATTGTTGAACTTATGCATAATTAATTAGCAAAGTAAATTGTAGATGTGTAACTATCAATTGCTCCAAGGTTTTTAAAACGAAACTTTTGCAGCGTCAATGGCAGGAGAAGAAGATGTTATGGACCAATTAGACGACGAGCAGCTGCCACTAAGCCTGGACAATGAACAAGCAGAAATTGCACAGCTGCAGCTGCCTGCGCAAACCGAGCTGGAGCTGGTTGAGGAAGAAAAAGATGAGCGCATTGCCAAGGTAGAATTTCATTGCTCGGCTTGTGACATGCGCGAGCTGGTTCACTATTATGGCACAGCGCCACCTTTTGCACCAGGTCTTTTATTTCGTGAAGACAACTACGTCATGCGTGATCCCTTTCAAGCGCCGCCCCCGCGCTGGCAAAATAAACCAGAGTTTTTTATATCGCTGGGCGCGAATTGCTGCAATTGCGACCAGCCGGTTTGTAAGGATGCCGCTTGCAGCATTTACTATACGCGCACTTATTGTCTGCGTTGTGGAAGTGCTGAACTCAAATCGTGGCCAGCTGAGACGCAGGCTCGATTGCGCAAGCAACTGGGCGACAAAGTGAAATAAAGTGTTAAGTAGAGATACATAGTTTTTTTTGACGTTAGAGATATAAAGTAAAATAAAGGGCTAGTGGAATCAAAAAAAGTTATCAGCCGCCCTCTTTGAGTTTAGTGCCTTCACAAGAGAGTCATATCGACACGATGCAATAACTAACTAGCCCTAACTTTTATTTCATATGTCTACTTTACTCAAACGGGCCTGACCTTTCCGAGTCAATATTGACAAATTGTGTAAAATGAATTTATGGGCTGTCACGCCTCTTTCTCATTGTTATATGTTTCAAACAAATCTATAATTCCCTTGACCCTATAGGTACATGGCATACACACCCCAAAGTTAAACATTGCCATAATTGTTTGTGCATAGGTAAATTGTTTTGCTCAGCTTACTTATTGGCGGCACTTAAGCCGAAACCGGTTCTGAATGTCGCAATGATTCTTTGGCCAAAGGTGACTGATTATTTGACTACATAGTATAAAGAGCTTCGAACCTTCGTTTAACTAACAATTTAATATGCATATTGTAACAATTCATAATATGGGGACTTAGTGCACACTAAAATATTAAAGGTAAAATAAGTGCATTACTTGTTGGCCAGAATTTCAAATTTTATGCCATGTTCATGTTTCTCTAGCTCACTGATAAGTGATGTTTTAGAGAAAGCCGCTCCAGGTGGCAAGACACCGCCATTGTCGGGCATCTTATGGCTCTCGCGTAGTATAGTCACAGCTGTCGATAGCAATGCCACACAGGTGGAGCCATAGCCAGGATTGGGACCAGATACGCGTACCATTAAAGTTTTCGTAGGCTCGTCAGTGTATTGATCTGTATTCTCAGCCAGACGCTCTGATTTCGGCCAGCCCATGGCTTTCATGGTCATCTTAAAGTAAGAACGCTCCATTCGGTCCTCGCTGGGACCCTCACGTGAGGCCAGGCCGCCAGAGAAGAACTTGGGATGGTTTAGCAACAGCTGACGACCAAAGTTAAATTTGGATAGCAAGCCAAAGATGGTGGCAACGAAGGCTACCGTTGCAGCAGCTAACCAGCCGGGAAAGCCTACATAAGCATGCATCTGCACAGGTCGCTTCTTGTCGTGATCATAGAGAAAACGTTGGCTGCGCATGACAACCGAACGATCGGCGCCGGGAAAAGGCAGACAAACTTTGTTAATTTCAGACGAGCTGAAAACTAACGGACGATGCTTCAATATAGGATAAAACTTGGGCAGACGTTCGGGGTAGAGTTTATGACGTATGCCACGTAACTCCGCTGAATGAGCCAGTCCATAGACAGCGCTTTCCCATGTGCCATAGTTAAGTGCGGCACCGCCCGCGGATCCGCCATTAACGCCACTCTCCAAATATGTTTCCACAGAATTGACCACGCCATCAAAATTCTTTTCCACAAAAACTATGCCCATGTCAGCGGGTATAGAATCAAAACCGCACGCACTTATGATATATACGCCACGTTCCTTGGCGCGTTCATTGTACTTAAGCTGCATGGTTTCCATGTACTGTGGCTCGCCACTTACGTCCACATGATGGGTGCCGGCTTCAATGCAAGCGCGCACAACATTCTCACCGTAAAAGCGATAGGGACCGGCAGTATTGACCACAACGCGGCAGCGTTTGGCCATTTCTAGCAGCGACGACTCATTTTGGACATCGGCTATTATAATGGGCGTCTGTGTTAGATCCTTCTTAGCTTTAGCGCCCATCTCCTTGAGCATGGCTTGCAATTTGTCGCGATTACGTCCGGCCACACCCCAAGTGAGCCCTTGAAGTACTGTTACGGCCTCATATACTGTATGCTTCCCCGTAAATCCTGTAGCACCAAATATGATGACGTCCAGCTTTTCGGTCGCCATATTTTTCCAATGTCACTGTCAGTGTCACGAACGCGAAAATGGAATATGTGAATTAGATTGATTTAGCTGATTATCAGACGTTTTTTTGTCGCCGTTGAAACTGCCGTGTGTTTCAATGTTAGTTTGCACAATTGAACTGCTCCTACTGCCGTATTTATTATCGAAGTTTAGCTACAAATGACCAAGCGTTTTCATGCCGGTATGGGTAAAGACCAAGCTCTCTTTTTTTTTTATTGCTCAAAATATTCTAGAAGTTGTAATCTGGTGCTATTGCGATTTGATAGTAGTTGCGCGCATCAGTGACTGTTGGCAATGCTGTAAATGTTTATAGCACTGCTAACTTGTTTTTTATATTTTTGTATTTATTTAAAATCAACACAACAATAGAAAAATGGTTGATTAAAGATATATACAATTAGATTTAAATATATAACAAAGTTAAATTAACATAAAATAAATCAGAAATAAATGTGCACCGTGCGTTAATTACTTTCAAGCTAGTCCTCTATATAATACTGCGGTTTAAAAATTTGTTCTACTCAGAAATATAAGTATATTTGCGTTTTTCATCTAATCTTGATAAGCTTTATCAGATATTTTACTTAATCTATATATATATACTATATATAAAAATATATAAATGAATGTCTGTATGTATGTTTGAATCCTTTTTAGCAAAAAAAAAAATTATTTTTTTTACATCTTCGCTGAAGATCAAGGAATGTTAATGATTGAAATATGTATTAACCATAATGAAAAAGTGTAAAACTACAAAAAATTATTAAAATTCTCAGCCTACTATTATTTTAGAAGAAGTAGAGTATGGGAATTTATATTTTAAAATATAAAATTAATGATTAAAAGACGATATTTGTGCATTTGTGTTTGTATTGTTCCTGATACAATACATATAATTAATTTATTGACGGTTTTATCAATGCGCAGAGGATCGCGGGTGTTTAGTTGGTTTTTTTTTTTAATATTGATAAAAAGCATAAAAATAAGAAATGTGCTACAGTTGCTGCCCGAAAGGTGTATACAACTAAATCGATAATAGCGCCTTGTATTGACTTGAGCCGAACAAATAAAACGAGAATAGCTTGAATACCTGGAATTTAGTAAGCTATACTTTATAGAAGAGTATAATACATGTACTGTACACAAACAAAAAGGATCAAAGGAAGAATTTTTATTATATTTTCAAATCCGCTAAATCTGTTTTCTTGTCCACTGTGCCGGTCATATATTTAAAATTTGGTGTATATCGATAACGTGTTGCTTGTCTGTTATCTATCGATACGTACATACCCCGCTAGCACATCGATGTTGGAAAAATCAACTATGTTTAAAATATATATTTATCGACCTACCGACATGTAGATAACATAGCAACAACCCTAATTGTGAATTCTGTTTTTTAGCTGGAAGGTCGTGTGTGCGCTAGAGTCGGTCGGCAAACAAAAATATTCAAAAGTAACTGAAAAAATTGAAAATTTTTGCTAATTGTTTAAACTTTACTGCTCGTTAAACTCTTTGTTATAATTATTTATGTGTGATTACGTGCGCGTCATATGAAGAAAAATATATGTGTGCAATTTGAAGCAGGACTGCGCAAAAAAGACTGAAAAAAGCTGTTCGTGTGCTTGTGGTTCATAAGTGTGCGTGCGGTGCGAGAGCAAAAAGGAGAATTTGCAAGAAAGAAAACCAAAAGAAGCAAAAAAGCGCAGCAGCAGCGTTGTGTGAATCACGAGCGACAACGAACGAAACGACCACGCTGAATTATTTTTTGGAAATTCTTTAAGTAAAACCAAAATAATATAACAATCCTAGCACGAAAAAGTATACAAATAAACGGAAAAGCAACGTATTTGTTTATTGCAAAAAGGTCAAGCGTAAAGTAGAGCAAAAGTTGAGAATTTCTAATACTCAGCCGGTGCGCAGCAGTGTGAACGAAGAGCAGTACGAAATGGAGCACGAGGATAACGCGCAGTTTGACAATTATATGCAAAATCGGCTGACAGAGAGTCTGCAGCAAATTGCTGGCAGCGCCTGTGATGTTGCAGACGTTGCCGGCGAGCTGGTGCCCAACATTGGTGCAAAGTCTGGAGGAGGAGAGCACGATGATGAAGAAGAATGGAAGTATATAAAAGAAGTGCAGCAGAGCGAAAAGCAGCAGCAGCAGCAGCAACAACAACACCAACATCAGCAACTCTTTGGCGATGAGTTTAGCAACGTTTGCGGCGACGCTAACGTTGGCGTTGGCAGCAACATCGAAGGCAATGGCATAGGAGCGCTTATTGTTGGTAATGGCAACGGCAGCGACGCTTACGTTTCACTTGGAAACGGTGGTGATGCAAGCAGCGCAGCCGGTCACGTCACATTCGAAGAAGAAGAAGATGTTGAGGTGATTAAGAATGACGGCGACTTTTCAACAAATTCCAATACCACAACATCGACAGGTGAGGTGGAACCACCAGCGACTGAAACCGTCGGGCAGCTGGAACCTCAAGTGCAGTCGCTGCCAGCAGCAGCTGAACAAAAGCAAGAACAACAACAACAGCTAGACGATGATGATGAGCAAAGCTCAGTGGCCACGACCTACGGCACCAGCAGCCTAAGCGAGAACAACGCTACGCCATTGGATCAAGAGGCTGAGCTGCTGCCCAATGAGCAACAGCAACCACTACAGCCAGTTCAAAACTTTGACTTTGAGCCTTTTGATGACAAGGAGAATGCTGATCCAGTTGCGGTACTACATCAACGCCCTAGTGACTTGGCTGATCTGGAGGAATCGCATTCCCAGCTAAATCCCAATGCCATGGTGTTTGTGCCCAATTTCGGCTCGCAGCCAACATCGCCAGTAGAACGCGCGGCAGTGTCAGCCATTGGCTCAAGTGCACGTCATCTTATAAGCGGCGATGATGATTTTGTTGCCGAGAGCCCTCGGAAGGGTCTCTGCGACATGGATGGTATTGCATTGCCCGATGAAAGTGATTTCGATAATGAGGCTGACAAGCGCCCTCATGATTTGCAGCAAGTATTGGATGAAAATGAAGATCAGCTTCCAGCTAGCGATCAGTTATTACCACAAGAGCAGCTCTTAAATGGTGCTGCAGGTATAGTTTCCGATGTCTTAGATTGTCAACTATCAAAATATCACGATCATGGTCCAGAGACTTGCGTAGATTTGGATGCCGATCTGGAACCAATGGCTGAGCTTAATGCAGCTGCCAGCAATGCTGATGACATTATGAAACGCTCCTTTTACGGCGAACAACAATCGTCTATAGAGGATATACTTAACTCGGTGCAGCCCCTACCCTTGGCCCCTGGCGAAGAGCTAGATCAACTAATGCAACAGGAGCAGCAGCATGAAGAGGCTGGTATAGATTTTGAGAAAGAATCGCTGCATGTTGAGGAAAAGGAGCATGTCTCGCAATCGCCTTCTATCGAAGAGCTGCAGGCCGAACAGGCTTTTGAGCCACCACTACATCATCAAGAAGACCCCATGCAAGCATCTTTTTATATGGAACACACCTCCAGTGCTGCCAAAGAATTGGCCGCATCATCTGATCCCTTTGCTGAGCAGATTGCAGAGGAAAGTTTGCTACTAAATACAAGCGCACCCGTTTTTAGTGCCCTTGATGATTCTATAAATGCTACGGCCACCGCTACTACTACCATGCTGGAACTTGAACCGG
Source organism: Chymomyza caudatula (assembly GCA_035041775.1). Taxonomy (NCBI): domain Eukaryota; kingdom Metazoa; phylum Arthropoda; class Insecta; order Diptera; family Drosophilidae; genus Chymomyza; species Chymomyza caudatula. The sequence goes on along the minus strand of JAWNKW010000032.1, from coordinate 624,326 downwards.
AAACGGCTGCTGTTGTGGACATAACGCCCTCACCCACATCCTCCACTGAGGAGAAACATCTCGTTGAGGATACTAAGGAACAACAGCAGCAGACCGTAGAGGAGCAGCAGCCATTTAGGGCTGAAACAGAACCAGAAACGCTTTTGTTGTCCGATGACATTATTAATCTTGCTGCTGCCGGTGCTTCGCCTCAGGTAAGCGATGACTCATATCAAATCATTTTGTCAAAAACGTCATTATGCACTCGTCAGCTGCTCCGGCTCTCTTGGCCTGAGTGCCTGTGTGTGTGTACTTTTCCTGACTCGCTTCCGTTTACTCTTACTGTCGCTATCGTTGCCCATGTCCTTGTCTACTCACCTGAACCCACGTAGAAATCATTAAATTTGTTGGTATACTCTATACTCTTTGTCTTTGTCTCTATACACTCACAGCTGGCTGCATGTGGCGCTGTGTCGTGTGCATGTTATACCAATTTCACTACGCAAAGACTGGCTGGGGTGTGTTCTGTTAGCTCGCTCACGCGCCGCCGCTCACTTGCTCCTTGCTCCTTGCTCCTCGTGCCTCGTGCTTCCGTTGCGCTCGTGCATTGTAAGCCGGCTGCTGCTGGTGCTGCCCTTTTTGCCACTCAATTTTTACACTCACACACACAGGACTCGCAATTGTGTATGTATTGGTGGTGTCAAAGTTTAACCGCTTTTGGGTGGGGTTTTTTGTTTCTCAGTGTATGCTTAAAAATTGAAGTTTTTGAACAATTAAAAGCCACCTAAGGGTTGATTGGCTGTTGCCATTGCAGCCACTTTTATTGTTTCTACTTTAGTGGCACTTTTAAGTTGTTGACCTCATACTTATTATATGAGTACATATGTACATATGTATTTATGTAGTACATACATACATATGTATATGTATATTTTGTCACTGTGCTACCAGTTTTTCTTTTTTTGATTTTTGTCACTTTTTTTGGAGTCTGATTTCCGTTCCAATTGGATTTTGTACTAATGCATTTTGTGTGTATATGACAGTTTGCTCAGCAAAATTTGAAGCGCATTCTCTCTGGCGCTCTCGCAATTGTCTGCAAGACCAACAAATATAACAGCGCCAGCGCCAATCGCTGCAAGAGTGGCAACCTTTTTCTTCGCTTCGTTGCAAATACCAGCTCCAATGCACACACACACACACACACATGTGTATGCACGCTTTCATAATTACAACAACTTCTGTACACTCGCTTGGGTTCACTTAATTGGGTCATATACGGTTTTCGCTTGCATACAATTTTTATGTTTTTCGTTGTACTGCTTTGCCTTGCACCTCCGTACAGTGGGCGAAAGGGCCAATTTATCGATATTGTTCTATCGATAGTGTTAATTTGACGGTTTTGTCATAAAAGTTTGTAGTTTTTAAAAACTATATTGTATAGCTGCTTTTTTCTTTTGTCTGTGTAGCTCTGTAAAAACAACGATCGAAATTTAAGTTTTTACAAACTTGTTTCTGTTTTGTTTATTATCAAATGTATGCATTTATGATTCCAAATTATGACAACAAACGCATTTTTCTATATACAATCATAAACATATCTGTGGTCATATGGAAGAATAGCTTAAGTCGACATAAGAAAATGTTGAGTTATTGCGTTCTGGATCTTTATATGGGTCATAACAAGTCACTCAAGTCACAAGTCTCTCATAAACTTAAAAAAGGAATGGTGACTTGTAATGACGTCTATAACGCTCTAGCACGCAATACCTCAGCATTTTCCAAAATACTTTTTGTTACTTTCTTATCGACAATACTTGCTTCAAGACAAGAACTTCTTGATATTCAGTATAAAAAAAAATAATACTACACAGTCGAAAATTTTCTTATGGGAATGTCTCGAAAATATATTAGCAGATGACCTTTGAATTTTTGGATATAGAACAAGAAAGTCATATACAAAATCGGCAACATTTTATGATGCACCTTCTAAAACACATGTGCATATATTATGTGGAACAGATGCATATATTATAAGGAAGGTTGATGTTATAAATTCGCTGATTATTAATGAATGATGATTGCCCACCATAACACCATAACCGCATTGTACCAGCTTTGCGAATTGCAAGTTTGCTCTAATATTAATGTGCAATAATTTTTACCAAAGTGCGTTTGTTGGAAATTCAGAAGCCATAGCCAACAATGTATACAGACGATATATTTTTTTAAAATTCATTTTTTTGTATACACTTATAAACAAACAAATCAATAAAAGTTATGAATTTCCTAGTTAATTGCAGACTATGATGTTGATGATATCACAGTGGACACAGTTGTCGTTCGAATTGAACGATGATGTCCCAAAAGGTACAGTGGAAACAGGAACTTAGAAAGTGTTGTTAAGCTGAGTGAGAGGATGTTAGCAAAAAAAATGTAGCGCAAATTAAATAGACAGTTGTTAACCAACTCAGGCTTTTCCGCACGTTTATTAAAACAACCGAAATTAGGTACGATAAATTTAAACAACAAAAAAATGAAAAAAACAAATTGCGAAAATTATTTACTCTTATATAGCGACTAGAGTGCTCAAATTGAATAGGAAACTCTTTGAAGACATACCCCACACGATAGAAAAACATTTAGCTTGCTAAAGCCGAAATTACTAAAGTTATTTGAATAACACATTACATCGACAACGTTTTTTGGCCAATCCGAATACTTTTTTGCGGAAAAGTAAAATTTCAATTCAAACACGCTAGAATAAATTTTTGCCCACTGTTCGCTGCTTTTGGTCATTGTTTTTTTTCTTGCAGCGGCGTCGCTGCTATCGAACTTCCTGTGGGAGTTTTGTTGTGTATAACACTTATTTACTATGTGTGTGTGTGTGTGTGTGTGTGTTTGTGTGTGTGTGCGAGCGTGTAATTTAACGCCTGTTACAAACATTTTTTTCTCGCTTTGTTCAGCTTTTGCATATTTATCTACATAATTTGCGTTCGTCTGTCATATTTATAATCATTTTGTTTCATTATACTATCAACACGCAAGCGGGCGTTCGTCTTGTAAAGAAATATCACCCGCAACCCAACTCCTTTGCCCCACTGTAGATTCGACGCTTTGATTCACTTTCGTGCCGCTCTCAAATTCATTAGTTCACTTTGTTGCAACGATGACTCGCCCCCCATAACTACAACAACAACAATAACCATAACATGCTAACAGACAGCATGTCACCAATAATGTCCAAGTTGTGGCGCTTCTGTATACTGTATCGGAGGAGCTTGTAAACAAAAGCCGAAGAAGAAATCGTAACCCATAAGTTACGCCGCCGGCCTTTTTCATATTTTTATCAAACATTTTCAAGTGTTTGTTGTTGCTGTGTTTGTTTGGCCTAATTGGCCATTAAAGTTTTCGAATTGCTGTTGTTAACTTGTTCAGTTTTGATTGATTTATAGCGGTAAACATAGATAAGACGACTTGGCGCCTCATAATTAACATTGTTAACAAATTTGTAAATTTTTTAAAGTTTTAACAACATAAATTTGGAGTTTTGCGAATTTAGAAGCATTTGCTGAATGGTTCTTTAATGGTTTCCAAGTAACGAAGCATATTTTAAAGATTAATTACTAAATTACGTACAGTAGATATTGCCTATATGTATGCAATGGCGAAAATGCAGCGCTGTTATTGATTTGAACGAATATTTCATATAAGCGATAATCGGATATATGCAAAATATAAAAAAAGAAGCGATAAACGATATAATTTTTACAAATTAGTGAAAATGCAGAGCTTTTTTGCGTATAAGCGATAATTTTACACCACCGACAATGGAATAAATGCAAAATATTTTAGCTGTTATTCATTAATAAGAGCAAAGCAATCGATTACTATCGATTAAATAAAAAGTATTATTGCAAATTTTAAATAATTAAATGGATATTTGCATATAAACGATCATATTTTTTAGCAATTTTCATATAAACGACTATTTTTATATGGAAATTGCAAATTAAATGCACTAAAACTAAATTTTTTTTTGCATATAAGCAATGATTTCATAAAAACGATAAGTCATGTAAGCGAAATATACTGTAATTCAGATTGTCGCGGACCTGTTCTCGGAGTCCCTTCTAAAAAAAAGTGTCCCCATGGGCCACATGATAAAAAACATAGTTTTCTCTGATATTTTTAAAATTATTTTTTTATAGACAAAAGACAATGATCAAATTTACGCTACTTGTAGAATTTAGTCGAATAAATAGCTTTCGTTCCAGTCAATTGTGCATTAGCTATTAAGATTATATGTTCCTCCGTCGACGAAAGTGCTTTGAGATAAAAGCTATTCAAGTTTTGGTTTATTTCTGAAATACACAGAATCATCGATTGCAGCTCAACAAAGATTCTATTCTGCCATGACACTTAAGTAGTGTGAAAAGCGGGCGAAAGGGAGAGACATGCAATAGCTAAGGAGTTGTTTCGTATAGCTATTTCATATCAGCATTAGACAAATCCCACAAACCTGTACCTATATTTTGAGTTAACAATTAACTGGAACACGACAGAAACGGAACTCACTTTACTGTTTTTGTGCACTTTGCTAAAAGCTTATCAGCTTATAGATTTGGCGCCTGTTAGCACATAAAAATAAATATTAGCAACACCTATATAAAAAAATATTTCTATATATTCGCACTACTGATAAAGTTTTTTTTAGCAACGCATCTAACTATGAATCACTATAATTTGTGTAGTCATCGGCCAAGCTCAAATTCCCACACAAAAAATAGAAAAATTACAATAACAAAAAGCCACGGAATACATTTGTTTTATAGTTTTGATTGTTGCGAACTTTCGCTTAATGAACGCGCCACAATTCGCATGACATTTATTTCAACTTTTGTTTAATTCAAATATGTATGCGCAATTTCCATAAATTAGCATTTCTCCGTCAAGCGGTTAGTTTTATAAAAGGAAAACAAATATATGTATGTGCCATTATAATGTCTAGCTTGAAATATTTTTTATTATTTTTTGTAATGCTTATGACAGCTGACAAATGTCCAAATAACTGGAATGCGAAATGAAATTTGTCGAGGAAAATTTTACAAGCCCTTAACGTATTAATACGTTTGATTGATCAGGACGGTGCCCGCAGTGGGATACCCTGTACACTTTTTCACCATAAACACTATATCCAGCATGCGTTGAAATTGTTCTTTATGACTTTAAGTATTTTCCTATTGGGAAGTTCCAATTGAGATGTTTTCCTATTGGGAAGTTGACTATTATTTTGGGGACAAGAGTTACTTTTATGCCCATAACATGAGTATTCTAAGAGCTTCTATTGACTATATATACTATAACTTTTGAAGTATTTATCCGATTTTGATAATTTTTATAACGTAGATGCACATAAGCATGACGCAAACCTCTGCCAAGTTTCAAGTTGATAGATTCAACGGCGATACAGATCGACGGACTGAAGGACGGACATGGACCATGTCCAAGTCAGTCGTTGATAAGACTTTTTGCTCATGTAACTCAAAGTCTGCCACGCCTCCTTCTGCCTGTTACAGACATTGCACAACATTTATAATAACCTTTTAGACTTGTGAACATTGTATAAAAATACACTACTTTATGTACACTATTCGCTCTATATATGAATACTCCGGTGTATTGAGAAAATTGTCCAGTTCGCAACTTCATGAACTTCAACGTTCGTTAAACATCAAGTGTGGTCAATCCGTTCAGTTGGGTTTTGCACAAAAAAGATTTGAGTAATATAAAGCTTCAATAGAGTTCTCATTATTTTAATCGAAAATACATCTTTGGCATACAATATTTTACCATATGTACCAAATGTTCTCATTTAATAAACGTTTTCAAAATAAACAACAGTCTCCAATAAACAATGTAGAAACAAGTTTAAAATGAAATATCTACTAATATGAGTTTTGTTCCGAGTTCAAGAGTGCAAAAACACAGAGTTGTGAAGTTTATTTTGCAAAATTTCCAAAGATAGCAAAGTGTGTTAAGAAATATTATCGAAAAATTTCTAATCTGTCCAATGGTTATAATTTTTTTTTTTTTTTTTTTTTTTTTTTTTGAAGAAAAACTAAGCTTTCTAACTAGTGGTGTAAAATATAAATCGATGCATCGAAACCATCGATGGTTGGCCTGTCATTTTCCGATGTTCTCGAACATACGATCTATCGGCAAAACATCGATGGTTGGCCTTTCATTTTCCGATGTTCTCGGTAATCGGCAAAACATCGAAGTTTTTAAAGCCATCGAACATTTCACCATCTCGTACGCCAACCTACTATTATTCAAGATCATGCCAAAGTAAGTAACATATTCTCAGTTTTGCAAAAAGTGTTTGCTGAATTGAGAGTGTCATCTCAAATTTATTCAAAGGCCGAACTCTCAGCGAAATAGACTGCTGTAAGTACAGGGTACGGTTATGATAGCTTTTATGTTGACATAATTTAGTCGTAGATCTATTGGATTGTATTATATAGTATCTAGAAATCTTCTAGCGTAAGTTTCAAATATTTCATATAATATAACGAAGTTTCTTCTATAATAAAAAGCAAAATTTGTAAATATAAAACATCGGAAAACCATCGAAGCATCGATGTTTTTAGTTCGATGCATCGACCTACATCGATGTCTAATGTCGATGGACTCTGCTATGGTAAAAATCGATGTTTTGGTCTGAATTTACATCACTATTGCTAACTAACATTGATATACTATAGATTTTATTGAAAATACCAGTTATAATATATAAGATCAAACATGCGATAGAGAAAATTTAAACTCAATTCAGGATAATGGTTAAAATATGGTATATGTTAACATTTTTTTTTATAAATACCAACTGAACATTAAGCAATTTTCATCGTTTTGTTAACATAACACAACATGTTAGGAGCTTAAAGAGTTTGTTAGCTTAACTCTTAACAAATTAACTCTGTGTAGGCCCAATTGAAAAGACAGAGAGAGGGAGAAGGAAGCAAAAAAAGCAGCGCAGGCAGAGCGCAGCTTATAATTAAGTCTGAAAATCCATTAAGATTATTAACTCAATTAAAAGCGTTTGCTTCTTCACTTTTTCGTATGTAATTTAGCACACAAAAACACACACTTAAGTACTTACATAGTATATAGAGAAGCGCACTTAGCGCAATTTTTGTTGCTACTATTTCTTGGATATTTAAGCGCCGTTCGTTGACTGCAATTGGGCAACGGGTGGTCTGATTTTACTGTTTGGCGCCGTCAATCCTACTACAATTACACACAAATACACACCACACACACAACACACACCACACACACAACACACACAACACTTGCAGTTAAACCACAGAAACCAACCTTGCGACAGAGTCAACCCAATCAGCCAGTCAGTCAGTCAGCCTGTCTACCCACATTCGAATGTTTCGAGATAGTTATAGATAGAGAGAGAGATACAATCCATGAGAATACACATATCGCTCGTAAAAAGTAGTAGGCCGTAAGTTGTTACTGCTGTTGATCGCCCACCTTTGACTGACTGACTGACGCCCAAAATTCAACCTAAATAAAACTAAGGAGAAAAAAACAAAACACTCTTTAAGGCGAGAGGAATAAATAAGGTATGTTTGGGTGTGCATGTGCGTACTTTTTATACCCTGTACACATAGTGTACAATGGTATTATAGATTTGTGCAATGTATGTAACAGGCAGAAGGAGGCGTGGCACACCATAAGTTCCATGGGTAGCGTTTGGACCATGTCCGTCTGTCCGTATGAGGGGATAGATCTCCGAGACCATAAGAGCTAGAGACACAAAATTGTACCAAAAGATGCGCGTAATCTAATGTAAGATGAAGTCGATATCTCACCCCCTTCCCCGTGAGAGATTTGAGCGGTTTACAACCACTCCATTGAGTCTATCAACTCGAAACTCAGAGATGTGCGTCGTGTTACTGTGCATCTATGTTCCAAAAATGATCGAGATTGGATAATTACATCAAAAGTTATAGTCAAGAAGACTCGCCCAAGAACCCTGGAGCTATTAGCATAAAAGTAATTTTTGCCCCCCCTAAAAGCCAACTTCCCAAAATGAAAACTTGTCAATTGGAACTTCCCAATAGCAAAATGTTTACAGGCATATCGATCTTATGAAAGGAGATATAAAAGTGGATACTTCCGTTGCCATTTTACCGTATTTAGTGTTTATAAAGAAAAAGGGTACAGGGTATTCCACTGTCGGGCACCGTCCCGACTGTCTGCATCAAATTTTTGTGTGTGTGTTTGTGCAAAAAACAAGTTTAATTTTGCGGCTTTTTGAAGTTGTCTCAACGAGCAGCCCCAGAGCAAAAAAAAAAGTAAAGCAGAACAATTGCAAGACGGCCAAAAGACTGCAAATATACATACAGTCTGAAGTCGTACAACACGGCTTAAGTGAGTGTTAACGAGAAAATCTACCAAAAGTTTCATAAACTTGAGCTAATTTTAAAGCAGTGTCCCCAGGGATGCATTTTATGCCTTCGCATTAAAGCTTGTTCAGCCAGCATATCCGTTGTGCAGGGTGTCCAGTTTGGAACATCTCCTTTGCTTCTTCTATTTAGTTTAAGAATTTTTTTGTTGTGCTCAGAAAAATTCGGCGAAAATGCAAGAAAATGTAATTTCTTAAACAGCATAAATAACACCAAGATTATTCGCATAAATGTACAATTTTAGGAACTAGCGGGTTATTCCACATTCCAGCCGATTCGATAAATCCATCCAAAGATAAAGAAGACAGTTTCTTTGAAGTGCATTAAAGTTCGCTTGTTTCTTGGTATAATAGTAAAACCATTGACTACTTATCAGCCTACGGCAATTGGTCCAAATGCTCAAATTATTATAAAATGTTATCGATATGGAAGTCATAGCGGTTAAGGTGCTTAGGCAGATTTTAGTACAGAACGAGACGAAAAGTTCTCATCCTAAATACAGTAGCTATCGCTTATATGCAATAGCGAAAATGTAGCGCAGATGTTGCATATAAGCGATACTTTCATAAGATAATCGGATATATGCAAAAATTTTCATATATAGCGAAAATGTAGCGCAGATGTTGCATATAAGCGATACTTGTAATACAATTTGTCATATATGCAATAACCGGTTATATGCAAAATATTCCTTATCCAGCAAGTGATAACAACACAAACGACTGTTTTTGTGAATTTCAAGCAAAATGCACAGAAACTTACTTTTTCGCATAAAAGCAATAGTTTCTTAAAAGCGATAAGTCATATAAGCGGAAAATTATGTATTTTTTCTTGATTTACATTAATATGTCATTTTTATTTTCTTTTTGTAATTAAAATTCCTATTTCCTGCTATACACTAAAACGATGTTGTGACTTTTAACCTTTTGTGAAACTTCGTGAAATTTGAAGTATTTCGTTCAGAAATTGTATATATCGCCTTGGCAGCGGTAATCTTCTGGACTTGTTAAAAGCACACAACAGTTTGGACATAGCTAAAAAAAAGTGTTCACAGTTTAAGATAAGCATTCAAAATTGCTGAAATTTACTTTAATAACTTCTACGGTAACACCTACAGCTAATTTTAAAATTCTTTACGGTTTGATATCGTCTCTAATGGAACTAGGAAATAGGCTTCTCAGGTGAAACGTATGGTAAAAGCTTTATTTCGATAATTCGAAAATGTGTAAACACTGCCAAGGTATCGCATTCAATGAGGTACAACTGTAGTATCTTTTTTTGCCTTTGCTGATTTGCCGGTTGTTATTGTATTTGTGTGTGTGGGTTGGCTTGGAGTTGATTGCCAAAAAGCTAAGGCCTGGCATGGCTGAAGAAGCACTTGACGATGACGCTGAAGACTACGACGAGTATGAGAAGTAGAAGAACTTGGACAACGACAACGGTTATGATGATGATAATGACGACGATGCTGACGATTAATTGCAGCATTTTACATTTTGAGTTTTCAGGCCAGAAGCAAAAGTTCAAAGAAAAGCAATGATTGCTGCTGGTGCAGAAGCGTTTTCTATCTTTGGGATACTAACTTACATACATACTCACAAAGCATATAAAGTATATCTTTTGCGGCTGGCAGTCTTTGTGCTCTCTGTGCCTCAGCTGCGTTATCTAAATTTACATTTTATATATGCACATATATTCATATGAACCGAGGCTGTGGGTTGGCGACACTTATGAACGCCTTGCACTTTCGCTTCTTTTGCATTGCATCTCTTAGATAGAATTTTCAGGGCTGCAAAACATTTGCATTCAGTGTTTCATGTCGCTCATAAGGCTTCGAATATAAACAGTTTTAAAAATTTGCCAGCGTGTATATTGGCAAAAATGTTCGTTTCAAGACCTATTATGTGAGACACTCAAAAGCTTAGCAAACTGAATCAAGGGCTTTTTTAATCCCTCCGTTGAAATTTGGTCTACTTCACTAAGGTTTTCGATTTTCTTCACAAAACTACAAATTTTGTTCATTCTTAAACATCGTATGGTTTTTTTTTGGTTCCGTTTCATAATTAAACTATTCAGGGGTGCGCCAGGCTAGATGCTTTCTTGTTAGATGTCTCATACTCTTTGGAATATATCAGATACTTTGCGAATTTATTTTTGGGTAAAATTCGATTTAAAAAGATATCAGGCATATTGAAAAATAAGTTAGCATTGATATTCGATTGAAAGAGATTTCTGACACACACCTGATTGAAATACAACGTAACAGATTTATTCAGGGTTGTGCCAGAAATCTCTAGACGGTTTTAATTTTTTGAATCATCCGTCGTTCAAATGCTTTTATAATGAGATTTCAAGACTCCTAGAAAGCGATTCTTGGCAGACGGGCGGATTGCTGTTAGGTAAAAAGAAATTTCTAGCTCTTCTCAGCGTCTGCTAGAAGATTCCATCGTATCGTTAAGGATAGTATTTCAAGTTACTTAACCGGTTGGTGTTCAAACATTATATGATATTGCATTTTGTTAGATTAAAGCAAGGGTCGGCAGCGCCAGCAGAGACGTCGGTTTGTGTGTCAGCATTGAAAAGCTGTCAATGTGTTGCATGCATGTATACGAAACTTTTCGCAGTTTCCAGTGGAAACTTCTCGCCCACTTTGCCGATACCCGGATTAGTCTTTTTGATATTGGTTCAATATTTTATTATATCAATAGAATGTCCGTTTGAATTTAAGGAAGTGGCGAACTCATTCCAAGAATGCGCTTTGGGGATGCAATTTGAAATGACTTATTTCGAATTTGTTTTTTGAACAAGAATTAGAACTTAAAGATTTCGTATCAGTACGATTTGAAACTGGTTCGGCTCAGAACCGGTTTGTATCCCTGGTATATACCACATTTTACATATGTATTTATGTGTGTGTCTGCTCTTGGCCGTATGCTTCCTGCATCTTTTTGCAAGCACCAAAAAAAAATTAATTTTTTTTTTATTTTTAAATGTTATATATATGCATGTGTGTGTGTGTGTGTGTATTTTTAAACCAAATGCTGCCAAGTGCCAAGTTCAATAGCTTTTAAGTTGTCCTGCGTTCAGTGGAAAATGTAAAATACATACAGATAATGACTAAAACAGCAGAGACAAAAATCTTATGGGCCCCTGCAGCGTTCAGCTTTATGGCAAAACTGCCAGCCGGGAAACCAAATAGACATCCAGCCAGCCAGCCAGCCAAGCAGGGCAATCCGACAACTCTGTGCAACCCAACAACATGTCATGGTATAAATAAAAATAGGATTTAATCGTTTTGGGGTGTCACAGCGAAGTGCTCTAAAAGTGTTGTTAATTGAAAGTAATTTTTTTTGTATGTAGTTTTGTTACTCTGCGCTTGTCCAGGCAACTGCTCCACGACGACGTAGTTTTAGTGTGCACATTTTTCATAACATCTTAAGTTGTGGGCCCTGGAACTATAGGAAAACTCGTGCCTAAGATGGATGTGCGCATATGCAAAATAGCTGCCATGTACATCAAGGATGTTCCTCAATTTGTTTAGCATATGCCATTTGTCTTTAGTAGATAATTTTGTTGTTTTTGCCTCTGGTGATTCCTATACACACAGATTGGCAAAGAGTCTGCTTCAAACAGAAAGTAGGAGGCAAGTCAGACGTATCATTTATGGAGGTGGTTCAAAGCGGTAGATTTCTTACTTTAACAGAGCGTTGTCTTTTATGCTCTTCTTTTCAAAATTCGTTTAAAAGTACTTGTAACTTCCTTAAATATATTTATAGTCCAATATATGTCAAATGACAGTTTTGATGGGGTGTTTGACTAAATGGTCAAAAAATTCTTACATGATTATAATCTTCTCATTTTGCTGTGATTTACTTATTTGGTTAGGTTTCAATTTGTGGGGCTGACTATTGAGACTTTTAGCATTCATAACTTGCTGGAACAACGTGTTTCGTGGTCAATTGAAAAACTAAGATTTTAAATGAAAATTCGCTAATCAGAAATTCAGTGTGGTACCGATTACTTGGCAATAACGCAACTTTTTCAGGTGAAACCCATACCATTCGAAAGATAAAATGCTTGCGGTTTGCAGAATATAAGTTTTTTGGTTTTTTTCTTTGCAAGCATACATATTTATTTTTATTTTCGGTTTTAAATTTCGTCATTCTGTGAAGCATTTTCATCTAAGACGCACAGTGGGCCATCTGACTTCTTACCGGCAACATTCAGAACTTACGGAGTAAAAAAATATTTTAAAAATGCAAAATGCACATAACAGAGATAATATGGAAAACACTAGACAACACAATCTGTTTTTTGCTCCCACTTTTTTTTTTTGTAGTTCTCTTTTGGCACTGTTCTTGTCAAGGAGCATGAAAGTAATGGAGTGGAATCCTTGGCCGTTGCATTGAGTCGACTTGCTGAAAAGTGACCATTCCCAAGACAGTGCATACATGTGCCTAGTTTTTGCACTTTCTCTTTCTCAGTTTGGCTACGAGTGAGTCGGTCTAACAGAGAAAACAACAAAAGCAGCATCACGCGCACTCTGCTTTGGAAATGGTCACTTAACAAAAATTTTCAATTTTTTTACGGTCCAGGGCTTTTATTACTTATATGGTCCCTTTTTGTTTAAGGCCCGTACGCAGCAGTGTAAAACCGCGTGAAAGAAAACAAAACTTCATATAAAAAAAAGGCTCTCGAAATTCTTAGCGCCAAGAAATTCGCTAGTAGTACGCAGCTGCAATATTTCCCATTTTTTTTTAAGGGTTGACGTGTAGATGGCGCTAGCAAAAAAACAGCTATTCTTTTTGCGCGCAAAAACAAATACATTAATGTGCTGCAACTTATTTTGCTAGCGAAACCCATGGCGCGTAGGCAAAATAGATGCACAAATTTTTCGAAGGAGCAGAAAATTTAATTTCGGAAGATTAGTTTAGTTTTGTTTTATTATTTTTAATATATTAAAATGTAGAAAAAAAAAACTAATGAAGTAAAAGCAAGTAAATACAAATTTTTGGGAAAATGTCTGGGTTGGGCTAACAATATTTTTTATTAACACTATTTAATAAATAGTATATGAATTTATTATGTATATGTAAATTCATGTAGCAACAACAATTAGCGAGAGGCGCGAATTAAGATCCCAATAAGTAAGATAGATAGCAAAAACAGCTGGTTTCTATATTTACTTTTTGGCTCCATCTATTGCTAGTTGCGCCATCTACATGTAAATTGCCCATATTATTTGGTCACAAGCTCTGCCCATACAATTTGTTTTCGTGCACAAAATAAGTAGCACTTTTTCCTTTCACGCGGTTTTACACTGCTGCGTACGGGCCTTCAGGAAAAACCGGTATACCGAAACAAATATCGGTGAATCGAATCGAAACCGATAACGATAAGATTAATAAAGAAAATCTTCTACCTGATCAATAGTACAGGTACTAACGTAATCGTAACCGTATCCGAAATAAGTTTCGGTTTGAATCTCTGGTTCTTTTTAATATGGTTGGCTCTGCGAGAATGTTACATGCAGAACGCAGTTCCGATAATTGTGTTGACCTGTGTTAACGGATATATGATTAAGAGCGGCGCCTTGTATTTATACCATTTATCACAAATTGGTTAAGAGTTTCAATGAAATTTTAAGTTTTGCAAAAAGTTGTCTAAAAAGAACGCTGAGTAAATTATTGTTTCTAGGCTACAAACCGGTCATCGGTATTTGGTGGAGGTGATTGTTTTTTCGACGAAAGTGGTCGAAATTCCGTTCTCTTAATAATGTTGATCTTATAGCAGAAAATCTTTATCCTCATAACACTTGGGAAGTTTTTCCACGTAGTGGAATGGACGTATGGTAGTTATAGGATTCCCATTCCCATAAAAAAGTTTACAAAAAGCTTCCTTTTGTCTGCTCAACACATCCTTTCTATTTCCATATGCTCGCTCTTGCTATTGCCTTCATTTTCTTAAGCTTCTTAGTATATCTTTCCAAACTATCTATGGCAGTCCACAACTCGCTGCACATTGCTTGCTGTGCTGCACCTGTGCTTATCAACTCACATTCCTAATTAACCAAAGCGAAATATTTTGATAAAACTCTGTTATGCCACAAACTATTTATAGTTATCTTTCACTGTAGATATATATAGCGGAATGTGATAATAGACGTTAGCTTTTCACACTTAACCTGAGTCATAATTTAGTTTTTTGCACACTAGACTGTCTGTCACGCCCACTGTTCCCATACAATGAATGCTTTCAAAAACCAGTTAGAACTTTGCTGTAAATCAATTTGGTTTAATTGTTTAGTCATAAAAGAAATGACATATAATTTGTAAAACATTATAAAAAAGTTGTCAATTTCGTAGTTTATTAGAGTAGCAAAAAAAAAAAAAAAATTAAATTAAAGGTACCATTCGTAATTTTTAACCTAGCCCATAAAAAGTGCACAAACATTTTGTTGCATTTACCGCCTGCCACCTGCTACCAACTCGGCTCAGAAGTGTAAAACATGGCCCGATAGCCAGGCCGTTGTTTGCGGCAGGCCATTAACAGCTAAGTTGCTGAAATGCCTGGCCTTTGTATATGGCTTTGTCTTTGGCTTTAGTTTTGGCCATGTCTATGGGCAATGCCAAAGAACTCATAAAAAGCAGTCAAAGAAGTGGCCGCAGTTAGTGTCTATGGCTAAAAGGCTAAAGCTGCTGGCCAGCTTAGCCAAACACTATTGAGGCCGTCATTTTTTGTTTGTTATTTTATTTGCTGCCAATTGCCAAACCAAAACTTGTGCGATGTTCGTGCCAAACTAAAACGAAAACTAGAAGAATAGGAAGATATAGGTAGCAGCGGAACAACAACAACAGCAGCAAATGGCAAAACAACAGAAAAGTTGGCCAGGTGTTTTTATTACCATTTGCGCTATTAACAATTTCTTTTGGCCTCCAAATAGCCATCCAGTCAGCCAGTCAACTTAACCAACTAGCCAGGCATATAGCCAGACTTTTAGTTGGCCAAGTTGGAGCTTGGCCCCAGCCAAGTATGTATCTCATATTTTGCACTATTATGAATTTGCTGCTCTTTTGTTCTCGCTGTTTTTGTTGTTACTACTACTACATACTTTGATTAGAGTTGGCATACAGTTTTGGCTTTATGGACAAAGCACGGCATCATCGGCATACCGGCAGTTAGTCATTGAATCAAGACCGACCGACCGACTGCTGCCTGGTCGTTCATTCGGCCAACAACTTGGCCAACAAAAGCAGTCAATTTCATGGACGCCATTCTAATGTATCTATCCATCTAGTAGTACTGCAACTTGCATGCAATTCTATGTGTGTGTGTTTGTATATGTTTTATTGTAATTGTATCGTTTTGGTTCTTTCGTGTGCGAAAATCCGTTGAGTACTTTCACAAAATGGGGGAAAAAAGTGCAGTTAAATCTGTTTCATGTCTATGATTTTTATTTCTTATTACTTTTCTTATACTCTTGCCAGGGGCTATATTTACTATAATATGTTTGTTAAACTTAAAATAATGTATATAGCTTTGATCGTTGCCCCAAACCATTCCGTAAATTAGCTCATGCTTATTCGTAGTCCTTGCGCCTCCTTTTGTGAAAGAAAACTTCTGTCACAAGTTTTGTAACTCTAGTTTAAGTGCTGTGAACCGTTAGGAAAAAGTTGTTTGTCAGGTAATAACAAAAGGTTGTAAATATATTTTTATCTGCGCAGAAGAAAATTTACGATCTGTGTAACTAGTACGATATAGTAAATCTACAAAACCAAAGTCCAATTGGTTTTTATCTATATATTAAAGATTTGTTACTTCATCGTCAAGATCAACCCTAAGAGATTTGTATTGTTTCTTTGGTTATAAAATTGTTGTAAAACATTTAATAGGAGTCTCAAAAATGTATAAACAAGCTTACATTCTCTTCTCATGTGGAGAGTTTGGAACATACTAATATGAAATTTATAAATAATATGAAAAATTTTTTAAGCTGTTTTCAAAGTCATCGTTGCCATAATCGAAGGTGTTCAAAGATATGTACATATAAAAATCACTAACCGTTTACATAAAAAGCACAACAAATTGCTTAAATCTTGATGTGTTGTTGCAAGTTCTTCATGCAGTGATCCATAAAGCGGATTGTAAATCATCTTTACTGTTTTCGGTTCAGAATTGAGGTGAAATTGATTTGTTGAAGAAATTTTAATGCAAAAAAAAAAAAAAAAAAACCGGGCTAAGAATCTTAAAATTTCTTCTCAGTTCCATTGTTCCCGAAGGCAAAAAAGCAGTAATAAACGAGTTGTAAAAATGGGGTTAAAGTTCAATTTTTTTTTCTCCATTATATTTATTATCCTTCTTCCAAAAATGCCTTAAAAACAAAAACAACAATCGATTATACAAAAGTTGTTGATATCGGTTAGCAATTGTCGTGCAATTTCCAGTGGGAAAAGGTATTAGTAACATGTAGAACGTTACATGTCGACTTGCTGAAAAGCGACCACTTTTCTTTGCTAACGAGTGAGTCGGTCTAACAGAGACAGCAACACAAACAGGTCGCTTTACAAAAAAAAAATTTACTTTTTTAACGGTCCAGGATTTTACTCGATTACTTTTCTGCTCTTTGAACGCAAAAATTCAGCTATGCACACTTGCGTAAATATTATTTTTTAAGAGATGTCGTCGATTCGACGAAGAAGAATCTTTGTGCGACTTTTTGGGACCAAAATCAGTACATGTATTTCAACAAGGGTAATTCGTTTATATTGATTTCATTATCCAAGTCACTTGCATAAGAACTATAAACGAAGAATTTGTGTATTCTATGAATCTTTATGGTGTAGAATGGCGAAATTATCTTCTGTGATATGCAAAAAATCGCTTGTGAAAAGCAGAAATTTGAATTGCACCGTAATGACTTCTTTTATTAGTTCTAAGTAAATCATAAAGATAACCTATCCTGAAAATATCGCTTAAATTTCTTATTTATGTGACTTCGAAAAATAGAACTATGTACAGTGAAAACTGTGTACATTGGACACACTTGGTTCGAAGACTTTTGTCCAATTCAAGATTTTCAATTTTCCTTTACATAAAAAATTCATAGATTGTCTTGGAGAAACTCCAATAAATGTTCAGATTATTTGGTGACGCTAAAGAAATGTCCAAAAGGATTCATTACTTGCTGAAATAACTATAATTTGTAGCACCTTTGCACTTTATGGGGGATTTTACGTCCGGCTTTTGAGAGTATACAATCCTAGGTGTGCTCCATGATCGTTTTATTTAGCCTTGCGCTGAACTGGCTCAAAATGCAACTTGTAGCTATATCTTAAGCTGTGCATCTCTAGCACATTTGCCAATTCGCCCATGGATTTATGAGCGGAGGGTTTTGGTGAGTGGCGGCTGGCCAGTTGGCTTTTGGTAGCATTCCAATGGCAATCGTTGCAGCAGACTCATAAGCCTTTCACTTTGTTCTCATGCTTTGGCTCAGTTCTTCTCCTGCTATGTCGCTGTGTCTAATCCAAAGACTTGTCTACAAAAATTTTGGTTTTTCTTTTGTTTTGCGGTTTTCTTGACTATAAGCAAATTACAAAATCTTTTCTCATATTTATTTTGGGCCAAGCAGCCTTTCACAAAAAAAAGGTAAATAAAAGAAAAAAAGTTTTCCAAAATGTCTGCCTGAAACCGCAGAAGTTTGTTGCCTGCTTACTCTACTCTACCTCTCTCCGTCTGGCGCTCTATTCCGCCATCGTGCTGGCTTTCGTCATCGTCGCGTTGGGCTTTTCACTGCTCTGGTGGGACTTGAGGCTTGTTTTAGCTGCAAAAATAGCTGAAGGAAAAAGAAGAAACAAAAAACAAAATAAAACATCAACAAACTCTCAAGAGTCACAAAGCAACAGCATAAAATAAAACATAATTAACTTTCTATTCTTTGCATTTGTTTTATTTTTCAACTTTGTTTTTTTCGTTAGTTGTGCAAATATCTTCTTGCCTTTCAGCTGTCTTAAAGACGACTGACAGACTACCGTGCGTGCCACGTTGCCGCAACACTTCAGACACTGCAACTTCATCATTATCATCATCATCATCATCATCATCATCATCATCATCATCACGTCGATCATTAACAGCTCTGTTTTGTTGTAATTTCGCAAATTTGGTCGCTGTCATGTTTTGTTGCTCCACTTGCGAAAATGTTGCCAAGTTGTTGCCAAGTTGTTGCCATGGCCGCTTGCCGGTTTTCCTACACTATTTCCACGCTTATATATTTTATGTTGCATATATCTATATAATATATGTACATTTTTTATTGTTTATTAATTCCTTTGTGTGCACTGCCTATGACAAAATCGGACCCATAATTCTTTCTGCCGGTTTGCCGGTCCCACTCAATGTCTATATGTATATATGTGCTACCCTTACCTTAGGCTATTATAGATTTGTGCAATGTATGTAACAGGCAGAAGGAGGCGTGGCACACCATTAGTTCCATGGGCAAAAAGTCATATCATGACCGTGTCCGTCTGTCCGTATGAGAGCTAGAGACACAAAATTGTACCAAAAGATGCGCGTAATCCCATGTAACAAATTTGCGCGGTTTATAACCGCTTCATTAAGTCTATCAGCTCAAAACTCCTCAGAGATGTGCGTCGTGTTAATGTGCATCTATGTTCCAAAAATTATCGAGATCAGATAAATACATCCAAAGTTATAGTCAAAAATATTAAAATTTCAGCCTCCCTCGCCTATAAACTGTTTCAAAATTCCACTACATGTAGATATGGATACATGTGAGCTAGAGTTACAAAATGTGTGTGTGGAGACTCGTGTGACCCTAATCGTTAAAACTGCATCCACCACAATCGATTTACCTTAATTATTGCCACACCCCGCAATTTATTGATTTGAAAATTGCCACAGACATTTATAAATGTATTTTTGATCTATGTTACAAAATTCAACGACATTGGCCCAAGAATACTGGAGTTTTGTGTATAAAAGTAATTTTTTCCCCATAATAGTTAACTTTTCAATAGGAAAACTTATCAATTGGAACTTTCCAATAGGAAAATGTTTACAGGCATATCGATCTTATGAAAGGAGATATAAAAGTGGATACTTCCATCCCCATTTTACCGTGTTTAGTGTTTAAAAAGAAATAGGGTACAGGGTATTCCACTGTCGGGCAACGTCCCGACTGTCTGCATCAAATTTTTTTATGCCGCTTTGGAATATTAGAGAATATTCAATTTAGTATGATATTTGTAACGCACAGAAGGAGGCGTGGTAGTAGACCTCATAAATTACATTTATGTAAACCAAATTGATCACCATAAATATTCTAGTCAAATTAGCCATGTCCGCTGTATGAGCTTGTATCTGACTTTGAAATTTTGGCTGCATTGTACATAACAGAACCACTACCATTCGACAGCTAAATCTTAGGGATCCCATACAAATAATCGCTTAGAAAGACAGAGCAAAACTCATATATTCAAACAAATATATGGGCCAAACGGAGAAATTTACTTCTAGGGAATATTCTTGTGTTTTTGAATAAGTAAGTGTACCTTACTACCAATTACGGTTCCAAAGCCACGTTCGCTGTTTTCTCTAGTTGTACTCATGATGGCAATTTTTTTTTGCCTTCGTTTACCAAAAATTGTTCGATAAAACAACTGTTTGATTGTATACAACAAGTTTAGATACTTATCGGATTCGAATGTCGGTTTTGGTTATGAATCGACTAAGTCTGAAAATTATGCCGTAACTCGCTAACGAAATACCAAAAGTATTTTGAATTCCTACTTTTTGCATTCCTCGATATCTCAAAGTAAACAGTAACAACCATATAAAGACCATTTGCAACTTTTTGAAAAAAGTGAATTTGCAATTCGGCATTTACGTTCAACACTTTATTGTAGTGACACATTTTTTAAAATTAATTTTGGATGTTCGCTGCCGCATTTGTAGGTAAATAGTCATCAACAACAATATTGGCATACTGATTAAGCACCAAATAAGTTTTGATTTGAAAAAGAATAAGAAAAGTAATGAAATAATCATAAGAAATTCATGCCTATTGAAATGTGTCATTAACTATTTCTTTGCTTTTGTCATTTCCGCTTTGCTATGTAAGCACGATGAACAAAATAATTATCAAAAAATGGAAAAAAAGAATAATTGTATAAAATAAAGAAAAAAAATTAATTAAATCAGACAATGGCGCCCCCTGGCGTTGGTTTCATGCGCTGCTGCATTGCATCTTTGTATAAGAATTTGAACCGCAGTTGGCTTTGGCTGAGCGTGATGAAAAATTATGAAAATAGCATAAAATTTTACATTAATCATCATTGAAGATTAATGATGTGCTCCATGATGAACTAGACTCACACACACAGCGAAAGAAAATGAGCAGCAGCCATAGAGACGCAGTGGAAAATTGTTAAGAAAAACGATGGCAGAGCATTTGCTGTTGATTTTGTTGTTGTTTTTTTTTTCTTTCGTTTTCCTAGGCTATTGCTTTCGTGGTTGCATGTTGGGCTGCTGCATGTTGCATTCAGTTTACCACACAATTGCAACATAGTTAGACAGCAGACAATGTGCCTTATGCTTCGCTGTATCGCGGCACAGTTATGTGCAGCAGAAGAGAATTAAAAATATGCCGGAAGGCTAACTTTTAGCTTCTGCCGAAGTTTATATTAGAGTTGGCAGCATGTCAAGTTATACTCTTACGTAGTTCACAGTCACGAACAATATTCTCACGACAGTAGCGCCATTCACGGTTTTTTATTGTGGTTCCAGGAACTTTACGTTCAACAGACGAGCTTTTAAATACAAAAGCACCTTCTTGTAGAAAACTGGCGATGGAATTTACGCATGTCCCGAGAAGCATGTCACATGATCACTTTGCACACAGATTACCCGAATTTTAAGTTTGCAGTCACGTTCGTATCACGCTCAACTGTGTTCTTTCACTTTTTGGGAAATTCACATTTTGAACCATCAACTTATTGCTTTCGGGTCAAAACATCGTTGAAAGAAATATCTGGGGCACTGCTTTGACTCGTTGTTGCGTTCATATTTTGTTTCAATGAATTTATACTGATTATAGCGGATATCAAAGGAAATATAAAATTGATATTGCTGCTTTAACTTTGACGGCATATTATGGCTTTTGTTACAAAAAGTATTTAAAATTGACTCATTGTTGTGATTTTTGTTCTTTGACTTTGTATAGAGGGGCTACTTTCGCTTATTTATGGCCTATAACTTAAATGTCCAACAAACAATATTTAATATGTAATCTATGGAACTAGCAACCTGATCTTCCAAATTTCACTTGTATGGCTAAAATTGATCACAAATCATCTTGTATATCGGTATCTATTGATGAACTCAAGAAATGTTATGCTATATTGTCAATATAATACGATCTAGTGATGCCAATCCAGACCAAAACATCGATGTTTACCATCGCAGAGTCCATAGACAATGGACATCGATGTCGGTCGATAAACTAAAAACATTCATGCGTTGATGGTTTTCCGATATTTTGTATTCGAAAATTTTACTTTTCTATTATAGAAGGAAACTTTGTTGTTGTTATGTGAACAAGAGAAGATTTCGGATACAATATACTACAAACCAAATAGATCTACGGCTAAATTGTGTAAACATAGTATAACCTTTAAGTTTGCCTGATTCTGCAAGTTGCACCATTATTTGTCGAAGCTAAGATATTTAATTAAGGCATTCATCAAATTGTGACTTTTTGTGACGATGTGGGCGAGGGTCTGTTCCGAAAACGTCACGTCCCAATCAAAATGTTAATAAAATCTGAATTTTTTTTTATATTTTTATGCAATGTTTACCGTTCTTCCGATTTTAAACATATCCATTGATATCTAAGATCTTGCATTAAATTTTAAATTATTGACTCTTCAAATATCTTCCTTTCGCTTTTATAACAGCAGCGTATACTCTGTGCACCATATATGCAATGTTTCCGTTGGTATTCCAAGTTTCTAAGAATGCTCACAGTTGTTTGGACGTCACTAAAAGTGGAGGTGGTTTGCCCAAATGTGACTATTTGCGACAAGGGGGAGGTGGGGTTTATAATCATAATTCAAAAGTTTGGTGACGTCGTTTATGAACAGCCCCTAATGTGTTTTGTTAAATCGACAAATCGAAATCAGAATTGGAAACAGGTTTGAATGATTTTACTTCACAAAAAAGGGGCGAACTTAATGTTTACTATTTTTCTTGGAAACCTTTAAACGAGACAAATCTATAAAACACCCTAAAAGTGTAATGAAAAGCAGCGAAAGAATGCAACTTTGCTGCATGTTCGCTCACCAGCTTTCTTTGCTCTTCTCTTTCTCGCCTTCTGATACGATACTCTGCGTACTTTAACATTTTGTTTGCCTCTTTAAAAATAGAAATTACATATTATATGTATGTATATTTCTGTGGTAAGTAAGTATGTGTCTGTGTAGTGCATTGTCTCCGCTTAATTTGGCATTATATGTTAAAAGTTGTCGCTGCTGTATTTCTTCTGCTTCTTCTTCTTCTATTTGCCACCGCCCAAGTTGGGGCCGAGCTCGCTTAGTCATTGCATTTGGTTTGTGTGCGTTATGAATGCCAAAGGCAATTCGCAATTCGCCGGCTCATGGCAAAGTTCTACGCATTATTGAACATTTAGCAAAGTGTAGTGTAGTGTATGTATAAACAAGTATTCTATTATGACTATAATATATAGGTAGTGCCAAAAACAGTTAACATAAAGAGTACGATCGAACGACCAAGCGAATCGCAATAGCACTCCTCCTGTTGCTTCTTTGACTACAAGCCATATTGGTCTGGGCTTAATGGTCACTGTCGATTGCCATTTGCCCAGTTTGGGTGTCTAACGAGCCATGTGAGACTTTGGCAAAACCAATATCGGCAACAACAACATAACGCCAAATGATTTGTTGTATGTGTAAAAAAAATTACATACTTATTTTCCAAGACTCTATAAATTGTCATCAGTGTGTGTGCAATTTTGGTTTTTCTGAAAAATTTATGAACCAACTTTGACTACAGCAAATTCGTTATTATATGTTAGATTTTTACAATAAGCACAATACTGTGGATCCCAAAAATAATGAAAATTGAGAACGTCTAGACAGATCGCAAAGCGAAAAGAAGAAGAAACAAACATATAATTAAGTTAACAGTTTCTATTTTAAACAAATTTTTCAAAAGTTTCATCGCTTCAATCTCAACCAATCGATATGTTTTGACAAGACAATTTACACACAAGACTTTAAAGGGTTTGTAGTCTTCCGAAATAACTTTCACTTCAAATATGGCATTGATATTTCATTTAAGGGTTCTATTAGTTGTCAAACATAATTCAGTGGCATGCTAGAAATCTCTTTAAACCGAATTCAAACGCAGCTTTAATCTCTGAACAGGACGATAAATGGCATGCAAACACAAAAACCGCGCAAAACGATTAGTAACATGTCCGCCCAATAATTTGCAGGCCGACACTGACCGAAACAAGTCAGCTATGTTGGTATGCCCATTATTGTGGCAGATATCTGTTTCAGACGAATTTTTGTCCGTACGTTTTTTTAAAGAAATTTTAAATGAAAATTGTCTATACCACAATATTCTATCACGAATCAAATGATCAACTAGCCGCCAAGATCCTACAAATCGAAGGGGAGCTTAATCGAGAGATGCACTTCAATGTTTGAAAAAGTTGTTGAAAATTGCGTACATTTTAGTCATATGTCAAAAATCCTTCTGTGGTGTGACCCAAAAAACGCTAGACGGTTTTATTGAAGTCTACAACGTGATATGTAT